>OU862934.1:600000-1120995 GCA_917880885.1 Limnephilus marmoratus
GCAATAAAGAGTGATTGTATTGTAATGTATTCGTTTAACTTTTTTTATCAAATGGGGTGATGGCGTACCTTCGTAATATAGTAATAAAACAAATTAAATCAATTTACATTATAAAAGAAAGCTAAAAAAACCTGCATCTCGCAAAGACTCAGATACGAGTCCCGGTACGATCAAGAGAGTTATATGGCGTGGTAGATCTCTGTCCGCCCGTTAGGATGACGGTTTCCGTTTTTACCTAAAGAGCGTGCGTGGTAGAGCTCTAAAGAGTTCTGGAAAGAGTGGCGGAGTATGTCGTGGAATGTTTCAACCGGTCAGTGGTTGATTGGGTATCGCGTTTGGGTCCCACCCAGGCGTTCCGTGTTCGATTCCTCGACTGGTTAAGTCATCACGAATCAAGCAACATTTTCCCACTCATGCTGACTGTGGTGGTAGTAGGAGATTTTTAAATATTGTTGGGTTATTCGTAGCCGGGAATGTTTGTATGTTGAATTATCCGTCAGCAAAACGTTGAACGCGTTTCTCTCGAAACTACGTTTTTCAACCTGGTTGACAACATATTATAAACATAAAAACTATACATCCGACTTACATGCACTAAGTCTTAAACTATTGGAAAATCCAGTCACTTTGGCATCACTTTTTTCGAAAATAAAATTTTCTTGTTCGCCTTTTTTATTTTATACCTATACCAAAATTCCCCTACGTGGTTCCAAAGACACTAAATTTTCGAACAGTCTTGATGCATGTAAACCGGAAGTATAGTTTTTTTTATATTTTGTCATTCAGGTTGAAAACGTGTTAAAAAAGTTTCGAGAAAAACTCATTAAAAGTTTTGCTGAAGGATAGTTCAATATACAAACTGTTTCAAACGTTTTCACATAAAATGGTGTATCTGCGCCAATTTTTTGAATTTCTTTAAAACATTTAGTGAGAACATTTTTAACAAAAAATGCATCTTTCAGAATAAGAAATAAAAAATTACAAAAAATGTTTTACAGTTTCCTGGTGCCTTAAGGCATTGTATAGGGTTTGATCAAGGGAGCATGGAGGCGTTTGGAAGCCTCCCCAGAATCAGAAGCCCGAGGCAGGCCGCCCCTCGCCCCTTACAACCTCCCCCATTACTCCACCATCGGTAAAGGGGCCCCGAGACGTGCATTGCCTAGGGGCCCCGACATGGTTAATCCAGCCCTGACGACAATGCTCCGACTCATTCAACAACACAAATGGCCACCAAAATCCAATATATCGCCTTCCTGGCCCCAAATCACCTGAAATATTCCTTGCTGTTAAAGCATTTCAGAAAACGGGGCGTGCATAGTCGAAAGAAAGGTTTATTAAGAGTTTGCATGTTTTTAATCTTACTCTGTGTATTGTTTTCAAAGAACTCTGAAAAAGTCAGAAAATGTATTGCGGCTGTGCTTTTTTTTCAGATTTACAAATATATACTTCATTTTTAATCATTGATCACATAAGTTAAACGTATACATTGTTTATTTCTACTAAAAAACTAATCTCCTTAATATCAGTAACGAAGAATTCTTGTAGAAAGCCATCCGTTTTTCTGTAATCTTATTTTTATTTAAGATTCGACCTCAAGGGAGAATAAGCAGAATACAACCGGAAACATATCATTTTAAATCAAATTCTAAACCTTTTGACTCATTTGTATAAAAAATTATAAATTCATTTGGAAAGATTGTTATTTTGTCTTATGTTTTAAATTTTGTAAAAATATGTTTATTTTTATCACAATAAGGGTATACCGTTAGACATTGGCAGATTTGTTAAATTTTCAAACAAAATGATTTATTATATAACACACATTTCAAATCATAATAATTATACAGTAGAATGAATAATCTAGGAAAGCTGCTTTTCAGAATTTTAATTAGTTAAAATAAAATCATTAACAAAACAAAAACCCGCACGCGTTTTGCGACGAAAATACTTAAGTTTTTTTAAACATTATTTACGGTCTTACAAATTAATATATTTCAGATTTTTGTACTCACTTATTTTGCTTAGAAATTATAAAAAATATATAAATACTTATGATAAAAAAATAATTACAAAAAATCCAACTACTAACGTTTTTTTTAACGCTCAATTGGGAGAGCAGCTGACCGGCAATCAGAAGGGCACGGGTTCAAGTCCCGTTGGCGTCATGTATCTTTTCTCGTAAGATTTTTCAATGTGGATGAGTGTTTCAGGCTGATAATTATTGCTTATAATAATTGTTACCCTTTGTGCTATGCATAAAAATCTTGTGTTAAACGTTAGTTACAATTAAAAATAATAATTTTTCAGTTGAGGCTTTTGTGGTATTTGTATTGTTTTTTTTTTCATATGTGGCTCTGGAACCACTGCGCCCGAACCTCTGCTGTAGATACTTGATAGCCGCTCCTTTAAAAGCGCTGACGGACCGCTGAAGTAAATATTCAGAGAATTCCAGTGAATAACGCAAGATGATCAGTCAAATATTTTTATTGTGTTGTGTAGTGTTGTGTACTGGGGGAGGATTTGAAGAAGGTAGGATAATTTTAATATACTTCTTTTTGAAAAATTTGATGAATTATTATAATTTAAAAACATTTTTTTGAAGATCGCAATTTTTAATTTAATTTTTTATAATTTAATTAAATTACATTAAGAACGAAAATAAATCATCATTTTCGTAACTTAATTCCAAATTTAAAGAACAGTTAAAAAAATTAAAACTGAACATTTGGTATGCATAGTTACTTTTGATAAATTTTCGGGATTAGTGTCCATGGTTATTACGAATAATTTTTAGAAAAAAAACTTTAGATTCGCCTTAATCACTATAAAAGGAAACCTTTTGCGGAAAATAATTAAATTTCAATTGAAAATTAAAATGCATTATTTTCCGCCGGCCGTGATGCAAAAAGTTTCATTTTATAGTGATTAAGGCGAATATAAAGTTTTTTTTCTAAAAATTATTCGTAATAACCATGGACACTAATCCCGAAAATTTACCTTACTTTGTCCCAGTGACTTTGTTATTCCTATACCGGGTATTTTATCCCAGTGCCGTACTGATTCCTTTATCAGTTACTTTGTCCCATTTACTAATTCCTTTATCAGTGTCCTAGTGACTTTGGTATTCTTTGTACCGGTTATTTTGTCACAGTGACTTTGCTATTCTTGAACCGGTTACTTTGTCACAGTGAATTTGCTATTCTTGTAATGGATACTTTGTCAAAGTGACTTTGCCAATTTTGCACCGGTTACTTGCTCTCTGTGGCTTTGCTGTTACTGGAGCTGCAAATATTTTTTCTGACCTGTTATTTTTTTCTCAAAACATTTGAATATTTTCAATTACCGCTAAAAATTTATGAAGTCCAGCGGAAACCCAGAAATTTTAAGAAACTGAGTCACAATTTCACAAACTATCTCTCCCTCCCCACTATGAAATCATATTTAGGTAACCGGTTTCACATCGGGTACCAGTGACTGGAAAACCGGTGATTTTCAAAAATCATCCATATTAAATGGACTAAAAAGTTGCATATGACCATATTTACATATTGACTTCAATTTGAACATTAGTTCCAGGGGGTACCAATCCGAGGTATTCTCTCATTTCCGTGAAAACGATGCCAAATAAATAATCCAACACTATTATTACGTTATTATTTGAATGTGGGACTATTTTTGACAATTGAAACAATTTTGCTAATCAAACAAATTTATGATAACTTTCATGTTTGACATTTCTCGCAAAATTTGAATCGCCGATTGATATCAAAAGACTAAACTTTAAAAAATGCGTTCCATTATGCAAACGTCTCGGTTACTTTGTCCCGTTGACTAGCTACAGTGGATGACAGTGGATCGGAGGAACGGGCTATTTTTGGAACCGGTTCCTATTGGATTTTTAAAATGGTTACCAGTTTTTTTAACCAGTTCCTATTGGGTTTATAAAACGGTCACCATTGTTGTCACCATGCAGCTTTATATTACATATGATGTCATGGCCTTTCCCAGTTACTTTGTCTCGGTGACTTTGTCCCTGTTTCTTTGTCCCGGTGACTTTGTACCCGGTGACTTTTTCCCAGTGACTATGTCCGGTGACTTTGTCCCGGTGACTTTGTCCCGGTGACTTTTTCCCAGTGACTATGTCCGGTGACTTTGTCCCGGTGACTTTGTCCCGGTGACTTTGTCCCGGTGACTTTGTCCTGGTGACTAGCTATCAGTGGATCCGAGGTATGGGCTATTTTTGCAATCAGTCTCTTTTGGATTTATAAAATGGTAACCATTGTCACCAACACTAACTGGGTGAAGTCGAACCAAAAGCCGCCCACAGGGCCTAGCATTATAAACATGCGGAGCGGTTTTTTAATGATTAGCTAGGCTTTTTTTTAACTACTAGTGTATTAAATATTATTCCATGCTTTTCCGCGTAATCAATTTAATGTACCTATTATATTATTGTCCTTGTCTAAAACCTCACATTCAAAATTTCTACAAATTTCCCTTCCACATTAACGCTTTGTAGCGCTTAAAAATAGTGTGCTATTTCCAAGCTATAACATATTTCTCTTAATCACTTTCAGTTTGAAATTCCTAAAAAGATATTATGTCATTTTTAAAGATAAAGTCTACAAATTTGCAGAATCGAAACACAAATTAAATGCTATTCCCTCGGTTGAAAAAAATCGCAAAGTATGCTCCGAAACTTATTAAAATAATATTTTTGTCTGTTATTTAAGATATCATATAAAGGTCAGAAAATTTCCAGCGTTTCTTTACATGCAACTTGATAAAAATGATTTTTGCTTTTCTAATTCTTCAATTCCCAGTGTCACTTGTGGGTGACAGAAGTTTAATATATTTTTTTTACCGCATAGAAATTTTATTTTTAAATGCTACTACTACTATAGCAAAGGCAAGTAGTAACTTTATTCGTTATTTTTTCTGGCAACACTAGCCACACGCTATTTATCATATTCATTCTCGTGTTTCACGCGAAATTGGAGCAGCAGTTTGTGTGATCTCTTGCGACGTAAAGTGAAATAAAAATGCCTAAGCCGTAAGTATTGTTTTTTTCTTATTATATGCAATAAGTGAATAAATCAGCTTAACTTAAGTACAAATGAATTTTATGACAAAAATAACTTATAATAACAATAATTGTCTTTATTAAAGGGTGTGGGGAGGTGAGTGCAATCCCACAATCCCACATAGAGTGTAAAGTGTAAGCACATATATTGAAAACATAGGTATTTATAAATAAAACTTAAGATGGAACCGAGTCAAAATTAAAAGTAAAATCGAAAGCAAAGAAACAAAAGAAAGAAAGAAGAATATAGTAAAATAAAATTCCGAGAAAAAAAGTATTAGGCATCATTAGATAATAAGTATTCATAAAAATATGATAAAATCTTTAATTGAGCTCTTATTAGTCTATCGGATCTGAGATTGTGGGAGCTTTTGTGAGTCTTTTTACAATGTTCTTCTATGCTTGATCCTGAAGTCAGACGGAATTCTATTATAAGAATATGTCTGGAGTGGTTTATCCTTCCACTCAGTCCTGCAATTCTGGTTTTAAATAGAGCTTTAAATCCTGGAACTCACCCTTATGTAAGCATTGAGGAGGCACTGCAGTTCCTGGGGAGTCCGAACATCAAACGGAAAGCGTTATTATATTGCACCCGAAACCTTTGCACGGTTCTTTCCACTTATACAATGTTTGTTGCAACGTTGGAAATATGCCGTGTCACTTGTAGGTGGCATTGGGCATTGTAGCAATTCTATTGTTATAATATTCCAGTCAATAAATGCTCCAAAAGGAGGTGTAGAGTGCATGAGCAGGGACCTAAGCAATTCCTTCAGAAACTTGTTTAGGGTGCTTAGGGTGTGAACATACTAAAAATCGTGACGTCTAGGTGGTGAGCTAGAGGGGGGAGGGGGGGGGGAAGGTCCCAATTTTCGGGTTTCCGCTTGTATCTAAAAAACGGTGCATTACAGAGGAAATTTTTTTTAAACATATGTAAAAGCTCATAAAATTATCTACAACTTTTATTCTATATGTAATTATCTAAATCCCAGCCGTTTTTGAGTTACACGCTTCACAAATGAGATATTTTCAAAAAAAATTATTTTACATCACATTTTTCATTAAACATTCCTTCATAGCGTCTAAAATATTCATCACACAAAGAAATTTATTTGAAAAAGTTGTAAAGAATTTAATTCCCTTTTAGAATATATATACATACGCAAATAAATCTCCAACCAGTAAATATTTACAGCAATTAAAATTTTTTTTGTAAAATGTCATTTTCAGAAAAAGCTGTTTTTTTCTTATTACTGACACACCGACGCGCGACAATGATTATGCGATGCTCTGATCACTTTTAGTTAGGCGTATGGTCAGATAAGACCATTGAAACTACATTGATGCGATCATTCTTAAGCCGAGGAGGCACAACAGGAGGCAGTGGTGTTTCGCACAATGTAGTCAGCAAGTGGTTAGTTGGTATGAGCGCAACTTACGAGATCTGCACTTCCTCTGAAGAGTTTTGTGGAATCTTCTTCACGTCAAGTGAACAGCACAAGGACGTCGGACCAGCCCACCGAAGTAGAGATACAGCATACATTTCCAAACTCAGTCAGTGGTTTAATGCACATCCGCCCTTTCCACAAACCAGTGAAATAATGTCAATTCCCAATGTCTTCTATCAGCTCGTCGATAAAAATTCACTGTGAAAAGGTTGCAGTTGTTTCAGCGGATGAGAAAATGATCAAGCAAACAATCAGATGAGGATTTGATGAAATTCTTTGAGCATAAGTTGGCCCCATTTCCCTTGGCACTGTTTAATGAAAGTGAGATGCGAAAAACAACTAAATCTGTCCTGTACAGCTTATTCGAACCTACCAAAAAACATGACCTACTGTCTCAGATGAACAGTTGTGGACGGAGGATTTCTACTGCACAGAGTAATTTGGCAAAAAGATGCCCCCGTTGCCACAATTTGTGATCGTTACATCACCTACGTCAACTGACACTATCCTGATGACTCGCACTGTGATATTTGATGGGTACGCAAACCCAGCCAACAGTAAGAAATCACAAGAACAGATATGAAGACACAGACTGAGAAGGTCAGCTGACATCAATTTGACTTGGAACACATCAATACCTGTTAAACAGCAAGATTTTTTATTCAATCCTACCAACAAAATTAAATTCATCTCCTACAGACAAAGTTTCGGAAGAATGGGATACACGCCACCGATGATGCCGATGTCCTTGTCGTTAAGACTGCTGTGAAACAATCCTCTCATATGTCTGTGGCTGTCGTTGGTGAGGATGTGAACCTCACTGTCATTTTGATTGCTTCCACTCCTCCCACCCAAGATATTCTGCTGCTGAAACCTGGACGAGGGAAAACTGAAACAATGGCACTCTCCACTCAAGAGATGCAGCACCGTGGATTTGAACACACCCTGTTCTTACATTCATTTACCGACTGCGATACAACATCTGCAACTTTCAGGAGAAGCAAGGTGGGCTTACCCCTCCTCTACTCGCGACGAGGTTAAAGAGGCTGGAAATAAATATTTCCTTAAAATGGTATGCGGCGCCAAAAACACAGACCTCCGTTAACCAGTACCGCTTCCAGGCGTTCACAAGGTCAGTGGACCTAATAATAATAACAATTGGATAATTTGTAGAGCTCCGTTTTGTGAAAAATCACCGCAAGGGCGCTAATAGGTGGGCATATATGAAGCCTGACATCAGCTCCCTCCCTCCAACAGAGAGCTCATCTAAACAGCGTTCCAAGTGCACCGATTGAGCTGCCCCCTGAAGAATGGGGGTGGAAACATGAAGGAGAGACCCTGGTGCCAATTTCAACAGAAGATCCACCAGCACCGGAGGTCCTTCTGAATATGATATTTTGCCGCTGCACCAAGGATTGTGCAATTGGCAAATGTGGATGCCGAAAAGCAATGCTGACCTGTTCTGCAGCGTGCCTCTACTGCCAAGGGAGATGCCTCAATAGATGTTGTCGAGGACGACGATGAAGATGACAGCCGATTCAACAAGAACCATCTACTACTGAGGATGAATATGCCATGGACGAACAACACTTACCAGGACCCGCACATCTAAAGAGGATGAGAGTGTAGCATGATGTTATTGAGAACAGTGAAACAATGTGGTTTATAATTTTATGTGCTGTAACGAAATATTATAAAATTATCATGACATAATTATCATTATAAAACACAATTTAAAATTTTCAAAGTAATATGATTTTTGTCTACTTTATTTAATTACTGGCTTTAAAGTGTGGTCACACATATTGTTAGGTGGACGGACAAAAGCTGTGTGTCAGTAATAAGATAAAACCAGCTTTTTCTGAAAATGACGACATTTTACGAAAAAACTTTAAATAGATGTAAATATTCACTGGCTGAAGATTTATGTGCATATTTATATATATTCTAAAAGAGAATTAAATTTTTTACAACTTCTTTTTAATACATTTCTATGTGTGATGAATATTTAAGACGGTATGAAGGAATGTTTGATGAAAAATGTGAGGAAAAATGATTTTTTTGAAAATATCTACATTTGTGGAGCGTGTAACTCAAAAAGGCTGAGATTTAGAAAATTACATATAGAATAAAGGTTGTAGATAATTTTATGAGCTTTTACTTATCCTCAAAAATTTCCTCTGCGACGCACCGTTTTTGAGATACAAGCGGAAACCCAAAAATTGGACCTTCTCCCCCCCCCTCCCCCCTCTAGCTCACCACCTAGACGTCAGGACTTTTAGTATGTTTACACCCTAAGCACCCTAAACAAGTATCTGAAGGAATCGCTTAGGTCCCTGCTCACGCACTCTACACCTCCTTCCTTGACTGGACTATAACGACTCTATTGTTCGGAATTTCGTTGTTTACATTTTGACCTTATCGCTATGTTGTGATGGTGTTTATTATTACAGGTTGACGATAGATGAGATTGCGGAGGAGTTGAAGGTCGGGGAGGATCCAATTGATATTATTCTATTTTCTCTTGATGATGGTGACGGATGAAGATAGTGGAGATGAAAATGAGGCTAATATTCTTCATATTCTCAGTAGCATGATTCGATCTCAAGTAGAACTCCAGTTTAGTAAATTGTGAACCTTACCAGGATGCGTCCAACCCTGGACACGAGATGCAATCCGAGTTAAAGAGAGCCAAGAGGTAAGCCATGTCATAAAGCTGATAAAATCATTGCAGCTCAATGGCATGATAATAGTATCGCCACCATTGCATTTAACTGCCATGGATTGGATCCTATCTCAGAAGTGGATCGAATGGGATTTTTGAATAAAAGATGAGCAAAATTTCAAGATTCAAGCCCAGCCATTATCAAGATGTACAACCTACATGGGTGGGGTACACCGTTTTGACGAAAACGTTCACTCCATGAGGGTAGCTCTTCGCGGCAAAATTGGTGGTTCCCTCTGTTTGCTTTTGGTTTAGATACAGCTTGACAAAATGCCTGACTGATCCAAAAACAGTAAGAAATCAACTGGACCTACTGCAATTTCTAGCAAAATGTCGCAACCAAGTACTTCAAAAATATGGTAAGCATCCAACCCGCAAATCCGATTGTGGCATACCTCTGCAGATAAGAGTGCCGATCGAGGTGAGGAGCGCAGAAAGTGCTGATCTCTCTCAAAATGACTGCTTTCAACGAAGATGTGGATGTATATTGTCACCAGCGCTCAAGAAAAATGTGTGCCAAGTGCAATATTGGTTTTCATCTAAAGTGTTGGTATATCTTTCACAATGAATAAGTGCTTGGTTTTTTTTATATATAAATATATAAATATATATTATTGTACAACTTTATAAAAATAAATATTATTATAGAACTTTATATAGGTAAATAAAAATAATAAAACTGATACATATATTTTTTTTTAATTTAAAATTAAACAAAAACTTTATAAATACCACTTTTATTTTATATACTTTATATCGACCAGTTTTCGCTACAACCGTAGCTTCTTCAGAGCAGTATAATACTCTACTATCATTATGTTACCTTTGTGTTATACATAGATAATATATGATTTAACAAAATGGGGTGGACTCCTCAAGTGAAGGAGGAAGAAGGCGTGTAGATGGAGAATTGGGAAAGGAAACAGAATACACTTTCTTAATAAGGAACAATATTAGTATTGAACTTTTATTTAAATTTATTTGGTTATTATTTACCTTACTATTAACGTCGTTCTTACTAAAACGTTAATAGTAAGGTAATTAATAACCAAATAAATTAAAATAAAAGTCCAATACTAAGATTGTTCTCTATTGACAAAGAACAGTCTCGTTCCCTTCCCAATTCTCCGTCTACACTTAGGCCTTCTTCCTCCTTCACTTGAGGAGTCCAGCAGTCCAGCCCATTTTGTTAAATCATATATTTATCTATAACACACATTTAACTAAACGCTAGTAGAGTATTATGGTGCCCTGAAGAATCGGTCGGCGTAACCTATATAAAAGTAGTGTTTACCAAGTTATTGTTTTATTTTAAATTATAATGTCACAACACAAAGTATCTGCTTAATATTAATAAAAATAATGTTTTATTCCTGCCGTTAAGAATAAGAAACATGCTGTGTGCTCTTCAGAGTCTTAAATGCACATTGTCCAGTTACACAGTATGGCAGTATGGCAGGTCACATACGCATAAAAAAGTGGGAGTAATTTATTTATTTATTACTTTTTTTTCTTAACCATATATACATATAAAAGCTATTTTATTTAAAGGAAAAAAAATCTTGATTGACTTTGACGTGGGATTTGAAGAGTTTTAAACAAGTCGTGTTTTATTAAATATTTTCAGTATTTTCGATAAATTAAAATAGTTAGTTTTATATTAGAGCGCTACTTCTAACATTTGTATTTACATATATCTATCTCTCTCTTCTTTATTTGAACGCTAACTGCCAGGCATTAAGGCGCGGTGTTTCCGCTCAAAAATAAGAAGATGGAGATATATGTAAATACGAATGTTAGAGAGAGCGCCCTAATATTAAAAACGATCATAATTAAGCGAGAATTGTGAAAATGTTTAAAAAAAAAGACTCGTTTTTATAAAGCTAAAATCTGGTGGGAATTGTCATAGATAGCATTTAAAGAAACACTATAAATTTTTAATAAATATAACTTGTAAAATAACTGAAAAAACGTATTTATAATAATTTTGCAGCATTCTTCGCGATTTTTTTTTTACAAAGGAGATTTCATATAATTGCCGTTTCGGCGTGGGGAATGAAAATATAATATTATCTTCAAGAATAACACATATTTTTTTAAGAGCTTTAAAACTTAAACTGTGGAAAATATGTTATAAATCGATAGAAATGCGGGAAACCAGGTCTTAAAGAAAATTAAACAATTCAACTTTGAATAAACCACTTATATAATGCGTAAATCCGACCGGTTTCGGAACAAACGTTCCTTCTTCAGGGAAAGCTTATACTAATTTGACAGTTTCGAACAATGTTTTATTATGGTAGGGGTGGAGCCGTTGCTAGTTATTAATGTAGATTGGGTGGGTAGGTATTAATATAGTGTGGGTGGGTAGGAGAACAAATCCATGATTGGGCTATAAGACAATATTTTTTGTTTGTTTATAATAGATTCATTATATTTAAGGGATTTTTTTTAATTTCAAAGGCTTCTAAGTTATCTAAACGTTTTCCTTTATGATTAATATGAAGAATTTTTATTCAAAATTTTGTTCGAAACTGTCAAATTAGTATAAACTTTCCCTGAAGAAGGAACGTTTGTTCCGAAACCGGTCAGATTTACGAATTATATAAGTGATTTATACAAAGTTGAATTGTTTCATTTTTCTATAATGGATAACCACAAAGTAATAACTACATTCAAAAATACTTGTTGAAAATGTTTGCACATTTTGCCGAGCAACAAAGCACTTATATGAAATTCTCTCGATAGAAAAAACCGCCAAGTATATTTAAGCCCTTGCCTGGAAGCCTGTTGTATCCAACAACATTCTAGTTCTGAGAAAAATTGAAAAAACCAAACCAAATAATTAGTTTTATAACCTTTTATATATATTTTTTTTTTTTTATTTTTTTTTTTTTTTATTTTATTTAATATAGATATATAGTACAGTGGTTTTATATATATTACAAATCGGTACAAAAATTATTATTTAAAATTGCGATCTCACCAAAGAAGAAACTGGTTCTTGTGCTTGATGAGCGAGTTACACTAATTATTACAGAAATAGAATAACATTATGCAATGGTAAGTATATATGTAATGGGAACAATTGAAACTTCTGGATTATTTATAAGTGTAGGTGTACATACATGGGATATGGTTACATACTAAAATATTGTGCACTTAAGAGAAATTCGAAAAGTCTAAATAAAATAGAGATGAATATAGATACAAAGAAAGAAAGAGAAAAACGTGTAATTAGTAAGTTAATTATTCCTGATGAAGTGTAGCTTCAGTTTGATTTTCAGTTTATTGATGTCTTTGGTTTTTTTTATTTCAATTGGAAGGTTGTTGAAAAACTTTATTCCTAAATAGATATAATTGTTTTGCATTAGTTTGGTATTAAATTTTGGTATTTTGAAGTTGTCTTGATATCTTTTTGATTGATGGGTTTCAAATTTTTTGATGATATTATCTTTGTAAATTTGGATAATTGCATTTTTCTTGAAGATATTCTCTACTCGAGGCACCGTGAATTCGGCGAAAAGCGTTTCTGTTGGATAAGTGGAGGGTTTCTTTAGGATTACTTTAATGATTAGCTTCTGGATCACTTTGATCGGAGTTAGAATATTGTTGTATGACCCCCCCCATCCAATAATTCCATATTGAATTGATGACTGGATTAGTGCATAGTATACTCTTTTTAGATTGTTGAGTTTTAAAGTATTTCTTAATCTTATGAATATATATATACATTTTCTGATACGCTTAACCAATTCGCAGATATGGCTCTTCCACTTCATATGTTGTTCTATTATCACTCCGAGATATTTAATTTCTGATACTGATTTCAATGTTGAACAGCCTTGAATACATGTTATTTTATTACATTTGTTATTGTGGATAATTATTTTAGTGTTGGGGATTGTTTTTAGTTTGTTGATTGAGAAGTGTATGTAGTATGTTTTGTTAGTATTCAATGAGAGAAGATTTGTGTCAAACCAATGTTTTAAGGTGTTCATGCTATTATTTGCTTGTTCGTTTACTCTATTCCAGTCGATCCCATTCACTATGATAGCTGTGTCATCGGCATATGATATTATGTCTGCGTTAAGTGGTAGTTTAAAAATATCGTTGACATAAATTATAAATAGTAGGGGGCCAAGGACTGTGCCTTGAGGTATCCCGAAATTACTTGTTAGTGGTAGACTTAGGGAGTTGTTTATCTTGACTACTTGTTGTCGTTCAAATAAATAGCTTTTAATCCATTTTAGAGCTTTATCGTTTATCCCAACACAGTTTAATTTTTTAATAAGTTTATCATGAGAAATACTATCGAAAGCTTTTTTAAGATCTATGAAGATTCCGAGGCATTTCAAAGATTTGTCTAATGTGTTCTGAATAATGTTCGATAATTTGGCAATCGCATCTTGAGTACTTCTATTTTTCATAAATCCATATTGGTTGTCGTGAATTATGTTATTTTTGTTAATAAATGCAGTCAATCTTTTTTTGATGATTTTTTCAAAGATTTTGGCAATGTTTGAAATCAGCGATATTGGACGATAATTTGTCACTTCTTCTGGGTCGCCAGATTTATGGATTGGAGTGATGATGGTTTGTTTATATATCGTTGGAAATATTCCGCTTTGAAGACTAATGTTGATTAAATGTGTTAATGGTTTTGAAATATGTTTTTTGATAGTTTTCAGTGTTTCGACAGTAACTCCATCGAAACCTGGTGCTGATCTTCCCTTCATGCTTGTAATGATTTGTTCGATTTCCTGGGCTGAAGTAAGGGGAAAAATGTCAATTTTATTTAAGATATTGACGTTAATGCTCTGTTCGTCAGTAGACGGTATTTTTTGGATTTGATTTGCAAGGTTTTTGCCTACATTTGCAAAAAAGTTGTTAAATATGTTAGCGGCAGCTGATGGATTTTCTTCGCATCGTATTTTGATATTGTTATGTATAATACTGTGTATTTTATTTTTTTTGTGTTTTTTCTTATCAATGATTTCATTTATAACATGCCAGACTTTTTTTGCATCGTTCTCCGTAGCTTCTAGTTTTCGCCGAAAATAGTTTTCTTTTGTGTTTTTTATTAAATACGTAAGTTTGTTTTTGTATGCATTTAAGTATTTTTTTAAGGTTTCGTTTGTAGGTTGTCGGATTAATTGTTTGTATATTGCTTCTTTGTGTCTGATTGATACAATTAATCCAAAAGTTATCCATGGTTTAACTGGTTTGAATTTTGATGATTGTTTTCTGGAATCAATAGAATGTGCAGTACTTACGTGCATTGATAATTTTTTTTCAAATAGTTCGAAGCATTCGTTTGTATCATTACAATTAAAAATATCGTGCCATTTCTCTTTATCTAGATTACGTACTAGGGCATTTATGTTGAGCGTTTTGCGTCGGCCGTTTTCATTCTCCGAAGTTTGTGTTGGTAAAGGTGAACATTTATTTTCGTAATTGTACGTAAAAATGCACCCGAAATGATCTGTGATTGTCGTATGTATAACTGCAGATACTATATTTTTTATGTCTTGAATATTTGTGAAAACATGATCTATGCACGAAGGTCGTTGACCTGGAATAATTCTTGTAAATGAATTAATACACGATATATAATTTAATTCTGCCATCATATTAAGATAATTATCTTTATCATAAGACGTATAATCATTTGCAATATTGAGGTTAACGTCTCCGACAACAATGGTTTTCTTATTTCTGTTCGAAAGAAGTATGCGTTTTAGTTCATCTACATATATTGGTAATATTGATGCGTGAGTTCTATATATAGCGAATATGCTAAATGTATACTTTTGGTAACTGATTTCCATATTTAGGACGTTTACATTGTGGATGTGGATTTCTCTGTTAAAAGTCACAACATATTTATTTGAAATAAATATTGCGATTCCGCTGTTCTTGTTAATTCGGGTATTTGTTGCATAGTATGTATAACCCGGAATATTATAGTTTATATCGCTCGATGAGTGCGTCTCTGTTAATATTATACAGTCCAGTCTGTTAAGTGACTTTATTGTTACCAGGAGTTCGTCTAAATGACGTTCGATGCTTCTTACATTCATATGAAATATGATTAAGCTAACTTCGGGATTCATCGGTAAAATGTTGTTTGTTTCGTTCACTGATGTATATATTCTTTCGTCGATTGACATGGTTTTATCTATAGCATTTATCACGAAATCATCCATATTGAAGAAATAATAATAATTAATGGATTAGTGGCCGTGAATACATTTGATTTCAAAGATGGGATAAGATTTTCTGGAGGACGGACTTGTTGAGAGCCTTTGTGTTTTTTTTTATCACTAATAAGAGTTGTGCAATTTCATTCATAATCAATTCTCTCTTTGGCAATTTGAAGCATTTTATGTCTGTATGTGCAATTGATGCTATCAGCACGGTGGTCGTCCAGGATGTTCGCCTTGAATTTTTTATTGTTGCTGGAACAGTTGTAGCAGATTGGTTTGTTGTTTCTCTCTGTGCATTTTCCTAGGGTATGGTCTTGTGCACAATGAGGGCAGGTAGGTGGCTGTGTTCTGTTCAGGCATCGTAGGGCAGTGTGTCCATATTTCAAGCAGTGGTAACACTGCGTCAGAGGGTTAAGGTCGTCAATCGGAACTCTTTGGTATTTTATATTTATTTTTCCAAAGTCAAGAAGGATTTTTCTAATGGCTCCTGATGTTTGTATTAAGTAGTTTGATACGTCTTGGTGGGACGTCTTTTGTTGATCGAATTTTTTGAGTTTGATTTCTTTTATGAGTTTAAAATCATCTTTACAGTAATTTTGTAAACCCTCATTTTGCTGGATTATGCCTAAAACAATTTCATCCTCTGTTAAATTTGACTCTAATCTTTTTACGATCATTATAGGTTTTCTCTTTTTTGTTTCTTCAGCGTTAATGTCTTCTCCGAATGTTCCATTTATTTTTGTGACCAATTTTTGTGCGTCTTCTTTTTTTAAACATGAGATTATGAGTTTTTGTTCACCAATTTTTTTAAATTCTGTTACACCGACTTGCATTTTAGTTACATCGATGTTTTTTTCAATTCTTTTTCTCATTTCTTCAGCCTTCAAGTTTTTTGTTGTTGATATTATGATGGCATGTTTTTGTGGAGTTTGTATCTCGTTTTTATTAATTGTTGTTGTGGCTTGCGCATATGTTTTTATATTTTTAGTCACGAAACTCTCTAGTTTCTCATTATAGTGTTCATTGTTTGTTATAATTTGCTCTTGTAGATTAATAATTTTTTTTTGTAGGATAAGATGTTCTATTTTAATTTGTTCTTCTAGTTTCTTTAAGTTGTTCTCCAAACTCAGTTTTATTCTTGAATCTTTAACAGATGTGATCTTTGCGATATCGCTCTTAATATCTTCGAGAATGTCATCCATTTTCTTTCTAATACCCGCCCGCCCGGGCGAGGTACTTTGGTTACGAAGTGTAGAACAATACTCGATACGCGAGGCAGTGCACTATACGAAACTGTACGACCGCACTGTTGTAGCACTGAAATGCAATTTAAAACACATAAAACATACAATTCTTTAGAGTTTAAAATGAAAAGTCATCTAGAAAGGCAAATAAATTAGATTATTATTTTTTAATTGATAAACTAACGTTTAAGACAAGATTTTTATGCATAGCCCAAAGGGTAACAATTATTATAAGCTTATAATAATTGTTACCCTTTGTGCTATGCATAAAAATCTTGTCGTAAACCTTAGTTAATCAATTAAAAAATAATAATTGATATTTGAAAAGTTAAAATATTTCCCCAAAAAAATGTAGACATAATTTTTCTCGACGCCACCTAGCGAGAGATTTAACACTAAAAACGTCTCTCTCACAAAAATAAAGTTGGTTGTTTTCAGGTGGAAAAAATGTAATAAACAGTAATTGTTGATTGAAACACTAGTATATTATATTGAATTATTTGGTGGGTATTAGATAAACCGCCATAGCTCAGTGGGCAGAACACCTGACCGGCAATCAGAAGGACATGGGTTAAAGTCCCGTTGGCGGCAAGTATCTTCTCGGAAGATTTTTTCAATGTAGATGAGTGTTTCAGGCTGATAATTTATTTATTTATATAATTACAGTTTATTAATAGAATTTACACTGAATTTGTGGAAAAGTGTTGTATAAGAAAATATCACCTACAACATAATTCCACAAAACGTTTTTTTATTCTTCGTACCTTACAGAAAGCATCATGCTTTCTAGTATAAATGTACACACGTCATTGATGTATTTGAGCTTAAAAAATAAATTAAACTACTTTAGTTCTAGATATTATCTTGAGATCAACATACAACATTATTCCGCTAAAAAAGGCTAAATAATAATTTTTATGGAAAAAATCTACTTTCCTGCATTCTTCAGCTTTTAGGCTCTTAAGACTTTCTAGTTGAAGCCATGAGACGTTCGTTTTCTCCATTTATTCCCATAAATTAAATCATGCGCCGTGATTTCAATCAATGGCATTATGCAACATTCTTGCACAAAACAAACATTAAAGGGCTGCCTTAAAGGAGGCATATTAATATGCCCAACATTATTCCACCAACAACTCAAAATTGATAGTTTTGTTGGATACAACATTAATCCGGGAAAGGGCTCATTTAGAAAATAAAATAAACCCATCTGGTTAAGTTATATTAAGTGCAAAAAGATTGACAGTGTTTCTTTAAATGCTACTTAAGAGGAAAGCTGTGTGACCATTTTGTAACCAAAGATAAGTTTGTATCTGAGGCCAAAATACTTGACTTGGCTAAAAAAAATATTTATTTAAATCAAAAGGTACTTATATCAAATATCTCGTACAGATGGAATGTTCTACTTTGTTCATTTTTGAATTATAAATTGTTTTCATAAAAGAATTCTATTTTTCTTTATCTCAGTGGCAACTTTGGTAATTATTTATACGTTAAAGAAAATAATTTAAAAACATAATTTTTCCCTTTCACCTTTCTCAATCCCGATCGAAGATTAACACAAAATGTAACGAATTTAACTCGCATATGGATAACTTTATACAAAATTTACCCTCTACCAATATATTATCTGTCAAATATGACTGTGATAACTTCAAATCAGTGCTCATAACTGTAATAAATAAATCAAATCCTCCCCCTAAAACTTAACCAATTAAAAAAAGTCCCTCCAACTCCCTGGTGGGATGCAGAATGTTCTAAGGTAGTGAGAATTCAGAAAAATAAATATCTTTCCTATCGTCACAATATGACTATGGAGAACTATCTTATATAGAAAAAAAAACCGAATCCAATGCCAAAAAGGTGTTGAGGTCGAAAAAGGGGTCGTACAACTTCTGCAGTTTTGGAAGTTTGTACTATGATTCGAAGATTTCGATCCTCCTTCAGTTCAACATCCCCTCGAGCATCTAATTCTAAATGGATAGATGAATTCTTTGACAAAATTGCCCCCTCCCCGCCCTTCTGAACCTAACTTAGATGAAATAGGTCCCATCTACAACACTCCTATGTTTAATCATTGTCTATACTCTCCATTCACTTGAATTAATAAAAAAAATGTATCAGTGGTCAAGGATTCATCTCCAGGCAAAGATGGCATACCTTATAGCATAACCAAAAATAGTAATGATAATGTTCTGTACGACTTCTTCAGCATCTTTAATAAAATCTTCCAGACTGGCATAATGCCTGATGACTGGAGTTCTCAAATAATCATCTTATCTGAAAATCAAACAAATCATTTAATTCTGGATCTAACCAGTAGCGTAGTTAGCATAGGTGGCAGCCGGGGCGGATAACGTGGTGTCAACTCCCCCCCTCCCAATTTTGACTTCATAAAAAACAATAATAACATTATCACCTAGTAAAATCTCTAGCGTTATGAAATTATTTATCATACGTTTTCTGTCCCTAATAAAATCGATTTATTGCAAATGTCAGAAACCAATTTTCGCCTCTGAAACGATGTTTTTTTTTTTTAATTAGGCAATTCACCCTAAAAAGAGTACTTTGTTGTCGTCGTACTTAATAACTATCTCTAAAAATGAATCACCGAAATGTATGTATGCGCATAAACCCGAACGACTGAACGAAATTGGATAATTTTTTTTTATTCGTCATTTTGTATAAAACTACCGTTGAATTCTGGCATTATTAAATTTGTATAAAAAATTATAATAGGTTACAGGCGAGCAGTTTGAAAACTGAATGTATCGGGAATGAATGTGTGAAATGCGAGAGGTGAGTGGGGGGAGTGGGGAGGGGGGAGGGGGTGTTGGGAGGGTGTTGGTGGAGGGAGGAAGGGGTGGGGAGGAGGGTGTGCGGAGGGGTAGGGGGTGGCGGGAAGGAGGTTGATGGGGGGGTGGTGTGGGGAAAGGGAATGTGGATGGGTAGAGTGAGGGGAGTGGTGGGTGGAGGGAGAGGGGAAGGGAGTTGATGGTGGGAGTGGAGTGGAGAGAGGGAAGGCGGAGGAGGCGGAGTGGGGTGGAAGAGGGGGGAGGGAAGGAAGGGAAGGGAAAGGGTGGAGGAAGGTGGGGGATGGGGGAGAGTTGGGTGGAGAAGGAGGGGGAGGGAGAGGGGGGTTGATGTATGAGTGGAGTGGGGAGAGGGAAGGTGGAGGGGGAGAAGCAGGGCAAGGGGTGGGTGAAGGGGGAGGGGGTTGATGGGGGGGAGTGGAGTGGGGAGATGGAAGATGGAAGAGGCTGAGTGGGAATCCCCTAATACTATGCGAGCGAAGCCTCGGGAAAAAGCTACTCGTAGTAATAAATATAACCTTGCCATCATCTGCACTGATATTCATTTATCCATTTAACAAGGAATTATGTTTTGCAATCTTAGAAGACATAGAAAGCGCCTTTGACAATGTTTTCATCCAAATCCTTTAAGGCTGTCATACCAGCAAATCATAATTTCGATTCCGACTGCACCGCTCACACATCAGCCGTTGCAAGCGGACGTTTTTGGAACTAGATTTCGTTCCGCTAGAAGCCGGGTTTCACGTACCTATAGTTCACGCGAAGCTGGACCTACAGTATGGTTCAGATAAAGATGTTGAATTCTCGCTTCCAGAATTTTAATAAGTAGTAGTTATTTGTAATTTGTGTATTGAAGTGCGTAGACATAAATAGATACATAAACACAGTAGGTATAAAGTAGATACCTACACAAAAAACAATTTGTTATATTTTTTTAATATTTTGGTTTTTGTTTTTTCATTTTATTTTACGGCCATTAGAGTGGAAGAATTGAAACGTTACTTGAAATGGCTTTAGCCGTGTTTAGTGACCAGATCTGAAAAGTCAGGTACTTCCCCACCTCCATCTTCCCTAACTCCTTCCCCTCCCCCACTACCTTCAGCCTCACAACATACCCCAATTGGGGGTGATAGTCCCACTGGCTCCAGACGGGAGCAGTTGGGACTCTTGTGCGGTATTCATGAAAAAAAGAGTACCTAATATTCAGTTGGATTGTAAAAAATATCTCATTTTGAAATATTTATTCGTGTGCATAATTTTTAATTTTATATTTATGTGAATACCGCACAAGAGACCCAAATGCTCCCGTCTGGAGCCAGTGAGACTATGACATGACTATGGGGTATAGTATGAGGCAGAAGGTGGTGGGGAAGGGCAGGAGATGGGGAAGAGGAAGCGAAGAATTACTTGGCTATTCAGATCTGGTCACCAAACACGGCCAAAGTAATTTTTAGCAACGTTTCAATTCTGAATGGTGGTCTTACACCAGGGCGATACTAAAGTATCTTCCACTCTGGAACGTGACGCAAATATATTATTTTTATATGAAATAACCCAAATTAGTCAAACAAAATTTATTTGCCCACGCCGGGATTCGATCCCACGACCTTCGGATTGCGAGTCAAGAGCCTTACCTCTTGACCACGCCGGCCGTCAATAAATAGTATCAGTAATTTGGAAGGCGGGTATGGGTACCGCCGTCCCGGGAACCATGTATTGGATTATCAACACCGTACGGGTAGCCCGGGTTCATGGGGCGAGGTTTGTCAGGATCTCGGCGGCGGTGGAATCTGCCCCACCAACTACGTAGAAGGCCGGATCGGGAGAGACCTTTTTTTACAATCGCTCGACACATTGCCTATCTCTTCTTTGGGGATGCTGTGTGAAGGTTCGTTTCAGGGAAAGGGAGGAGAGGATCTTCTGAGAAGGAAAGGGTATTAGGGGTGGGTAGAAATGTGGGGGTCAGCGTGTCCAGGAGAGCGGATGTATGAATCCATCCCTCCCACTGCGGTGCAAAGCGATGTTCCGAGAGAGTAAGGCTGGAGAAGTCAAAGGGACTCCCTCAACCACTTTCTCTAGATCCAACCTGCCATGCAGCTGGTGCGCAGACGCATCCGCCGCCAAGACCTGAAAAACCTCACCCCATGAACCCAGGCACCCCTGCTAGTCACCAAACGTTGCGAACCACTAAGGATGACCTACGGCAGACGTGTTGGTTATCAAAAAAATGGTTCCCGGGGCGGTGGTACCCATACCCGATTCTCATGTTTGTTATTTTTGTAATACGAAAAATGGATATAAAAAAGCCTACCCCCCATCCCTCTCAACCCCCTCCCCCTCTCACCCCACAACCTCTAACCACCCCCCCCCCCCCCCCCCCCTCTTTTACCCCCCCCCCCCCCCTATATAAAAATCAATTGCTGTTTGTTAGTTTCACTAAAACTCGAGAACGGCTGGGCCGATTTAGCTGATTTTGGTTTTGAAATGTTTGTCGTAGTCCAGGAAAGGTTTAAACGTTGAGAAAATATGGAAAAGTTGCGAGGAAGATAGTAAAATCAACAATTTAATTCTCCCATATAAACTGTTCTACATACTTTCCTGTGAATTGCTAACCGTTCATCCGATTGCGATGAAACTTTGGTGAGTTGTTGTGAGCACGCCCGCAAAGTAGTCCAGTCAATAAATGCTCCAAAAGGAGGTGTAGAGTGCGTGAGCAGGGACCTAAGCGATTCCTCCAGAAACTTGTTTAGGGTGCTTAGGGTGTGAACATACTAAAAGTCCTGACGTCTTGGTTGTGAGCTAGGGGGAAGGGGGGGAGGGGGAGGTCCCAATTTTCGGGTTTCCGCTTATATCTCAAAAACGGTGCGTCACACATGAAAATTTCCTAAGGATAAGTAAAAAAAGCTCATAAAATTATCTACAACTTTTATTCTTTACGTAATTTTCGAAATCACGTCCATTTTTGACTTACACGCTCCACAAATGTAGATATTTTTGAAAAAAATTATTTTACATCACATTTTTCATCAAACATTCCTTCATATCGTCTAAAATATTCATCAAAGAAAGAAATTTATTTATAAGAAGTTGTAATAAATTTAATTCCCTTTTAGAATATATATACATATGCAAATAAGTCTCCAACCAGTAAATATTTACAGCAATTTTAAGGTTTTGCGTAAAATGTCGTCATTTTCAGAAAAAGCTGTTTTTATCTTATTACTGACACACCGACGTGCAACGACGATTATGCGACGCTCTTTTAGTAAGGCGTATGATCAGATATGACCATGGAAACCACATTGATGCTATCATTCAAAAGCCGAGAAGGCATAACAGGAGGCAGAGGTATTTTGCACAATGTACTAGAAGTGGTTAGTTGGTATGAGCGCAACTCATGAGATCTGCACTTCCCTTGAAGAGTATTGTGGAGTCTTCACGTCCAGTAACAACACAAGGACCTCGGACAAGCCCACCGAAGTAAAGATGCAGCAGACATTTTCAAACTCAGTCAGTGGTTTGATGCACATCCTCCCTTCCCACAAGCCAATGAAATAATGTCAATTCCCAATGTCTTCTGTCAGCTCGTCGATAAAAAATCACGATGAAAAGGTTGCAGTTGACCCAACATTTCTGTTTCACCGGATGTGTATAAGCAAACGATCAGATGAGGATTTGAAGAAATTTTTTGAGTATGAGTTGGCCCCATTTCCCTTGGCACTGTTCAATGAAGGTGGGATGTGGAAGACAACTAAATCTGTCCTGTACAGCTTATTCGAGCCTACCAAAAAACTGGTCTACTGTCTCAGGTGAACATAGTTGTGGACGGAAAATTTCTACTACACAGAGTAATTTGGCAAAAAGATGCCTTCCTTGTCACAATTTGTGATCGTTACATCAACTACGTCAACCACCACTATCCTGGATGACTCACACTGTGGTATTTGATTGGTACCCAAACCCAGCCAACGGTACAAAATCACAATAACAGATGCGATGATACAGACTGAGAAGGTCAGCTGACATCAATTTGACTTGGAACACTTCAATACCCGTTAAAAAGGAAGATTTGTTATCCAATCCTACCAACAAAAGTAACTTCATCTCTTTACTACAGACGAAGCTTCGGGAGAATGGGATACAGACTCTTCAGGACATGATGCTGACTTCCTTGTTGTGAAGATTGCTGTGGAACATTCCTCTCACAGTTTTGTGAGAAGCTTTCACTTCCTTTTGATTGCTTCCACTCCTCCCACCCAAGATATTCTGCTGCTGACAACGGACGAGGGAAAACCAAAACAATGCCACTGTCCATCCAAAAGATGCAGCACCGTGCATTTGAACACATCCTGTTCTTACATTCATTTACCGGCTGCGACACAACATCTGCAACTTTCAGGAGAAGCAAGGTGGGCTTCTCAAAATTGTACTTGGAGTCAGAATTCATCAAGCAAGCGGCAATGATCTTTATAACCCCTCCTCTACTCACGGCGAGGTTGAAGAGGCTGGAAATAAATGTTTCCTGAAATGGTATGCGGCGCCAAAAAGACAGACCTTCCTTAACCAGTACCGCTTTTAGTCGTTCACAGGGTTGGTGGCAAATATGAAGCCTGACATCAGCTCCCTCCCTCCAACAGAGAACGCAGTTAAACAGCATTCCCAGTGCACCGATTGAGCTGCCCCCTGAATAATGGGGGTGGAAACATGAAGGAGAGACCCTGATGCCAAATACAACAAAAGATCCACCAGCGCCGGAGGTCCTTCTAAATATGATATTTTGCCGCTGCACCAGGGATTGTGCAATTGGCAAATGTGGATGCCGAAAAGCAATGCTGACCTGTTCTGCAGCGTGTCTCCGAGTCTCCTGCCAAGGGAGATGCCTCAATAGCGTGCCTGTTGCCGAGGACGACGATGACGACGACATAGAGCCCATTCAGCAAGAACCATCCAATACTGAGGATGAAGATGCCATGGATGAACAACGCTTGCGAGGACCCCCACGTCCAAGGAGGATGAGAATGTAACATGATGTTATTGAGAACAGTGATAACAATGAGATCTATAATTTTATGTGCTTAATGTAACGAAATAGAATAAACATTATGATTATCAAATACAATTATGTATTTTTCAAGTAATATGATTTTTACCTATTTTATTTAATAACTGGTTTTAAAGTGTGGTCACACATATTATTAGGCGAACGAACAAGTGTTGTGTGTCAGTAATAAGATAAAAACAGCTCTTTCTGAAAATGACAACATTTTACGAAAAAACTTCAAATTGCTGTAAATGTTGAACGGTTGAAGATAAATTTACATATGTCTATATATTCTAAAAGAAAATTAAATTCTTTACAACTTCTTTCGAATAATTTTTTTTCTTTGATGAATATTTTAGACGATATGAAGGAATGTTTGATGAAAAATGTGAGGTAAAATGATTTTTTTCGAAAATATCTACATTTGTGGAGCGAATAACTCGAAAATGGCTGGGATTTCGAAAATTACGTATAGAATAAAAGTTGTAGATAATTTTATCAGCTTTTACTTATTATCAAAAAATTTTCCTCTGCGGCGCACCGTTTTTGAGATATAAGCGGAAACCCGAAAATTGGGACCTCCCCCTCCCCCTCCCCCCCCTAGCTCACCACCTAGACGTCAGGATTTTTAGTATGTTCACATCCTAAGCACCCTAAAAAAGTTTCTGAAGGAATCGCTTAGGTCCCTGCTCACGCACTCTACACCCCCTTCCTTGACTGGACTAAAGGTTTCTGTATATACTGGTGAGCTCTGGCATTATGAAATTTGTATATAAAATTGCAATTGGTGCCACGCAAACTGTTTGAAAACTGAATGTACCGGGAGTGAATGTATGGAATGCGGGAGGAGGTGGCGGATGGGAGAGGGGTGAAGGATGAGGGAGGGAAGGGGAGGGGGACAAGGGAGGGGAACTCGGGAGAGGTGGCCCGCGGGATGGGTTGGGGAGGGGAACCCGGGAGGTGGGAGGGGAACTCGGGAGGGGGGAGAGGAAAACGGGTGGGGGTTTAAGGGATAGGGGAAGCGGGCGAGGGGAGTGAGGAGAGGGGAAGGGGACGTTGGAGAGGAAGGGGAGGCAGAAGGGGAACGGGACGAATGGGAAAGGACACGAGCTCTGGCATCATGAAATTTGTATAATAAAATTGCAATAAGTGGCACACGAGCTGTATGAGAACTGAATGTATCGGGAATGAATGTATGGAATGCAGGAGGGGGGAGGGGAACCCGGGAGGGTGGAGGGGAACTCGGGAGGGGAGAGCGGAATTCGAGAGGGGGATCCGCGGGAGGGAGGAGGTGATTATGGGAGGGGGGAGGGGAACTCGGGAGGGGGGATCGCGGGACGGAAAAGGGGGGGAGTAGAGTGAGGAGAAGGAAGGTGGAGGAGGAGTGGGAACGCGAAAGGGGAAGGGGACGCGGGAGAGTAAGGGGAGGTGGAAGGTGAACGGGACGAATGGGAAAGGACGCGCAGGGAGAAACAATTTCGTTATTAAATGGCAAAGGTTGGTACCCGGCATATATATAAATGCTAATAAATGAAAATGAATCGCCGAAATGTATGTACGCGCATAACTTCCGAACAACTACACCAAATTGGATAATTCTTTTTTTGTTGTGTTTGTTATTGCCAGGACAAGGTTTGTATATAACTACTGGTGAGCTCTGGCATTATAAAATGTGTATACTAAAAATTCAATGGGTGGCACGTGAGCTGTTTGAAAACTAAATGTACCAGAACTGAATGTATGGAATGCGGGAGGGGGGATAGGAACTTGGGTATTGGTGCCGCGGGTGGAAAGGGACGGGAACCAGGGAGGGGGAGGGGAACCTGGGAGGGGGGAAGGGAATTCGTGAGGGGAGTTGGCGGGACGGGGGAAGAGGAGTGGAGTGGGGAGTCGGAAGGTGGAGGAGGCGGAGTGGGAACGTTTGAGGGGAAGGGGACGCGGGAGAGGAAGGGGAAGCGGAAGGTGAACGGGACGAATGGGAAAGGACACGCAGGGAGAAACAATTTTTTGTTGAACGGCATAGCAACGCATGCCGGGCACCAGCTAGTATATAAATGAAAATGAATCGCCGAAATGTATGTACGCGCATAACTTCCGAACCCATGCATGCCGGGTACCCGCTGTATATAATTTATTTATTTATTTATAATATAACAATAACACGAATAACAAGCGAGCCTAAAGGCCCGACCCGCCTAGCAATTGATCACTGTTCGCATCGATTACCGTTCGCATGTCATTTTTTGTAACCAGCACCACTTTTCGTAACAATCACCACTTTTCGTAACGATTCACCAGTTAACCCCATGTGTCGAGCATGCGTAAAGAAGTTTTACTTAAAAAAAATGGGGCATTTGGGACTCTTGTTTTTTGTATCGTATAATAAGGGACAAATAAAAACATTTATTTTTAAATATAAAACTTTTTGCATAAAAATATTCAATGAAAATGAAATTCGGTCAACCCTGTAGATTTTACGAACGTGAAACAAGGAATTCGTATGTATTTACATTTCGTTTCCAAAATATTATTTCAAACTGTTGTAATTCAGAGCGACGCGGACACATCCTCGTCTGGCCACGTTTCGGACCGTAATGAACTGCGAAATTTTGTGTTTCGGCGCTATGATAAAATCGTCAAATGCGAAGCTGTTAATTAATTAAAATTAAATGCTTCCCAAAATTATTTTTCGGTCAAACTTTTTTATGATTTGTCAATAATGTCTTAGCACAATAAGTATGTAAAAAAATATGAAATATATTAGTTTATAAGTGCGCAAATAAATACACAAATGGACCAATTTTCGTCAAGAAACACATGTACGTACATATTTTTTAATGATTTTATTGAAACTAAAATTAAAATTCTAATACATAACTTTGCTAGATAATGTATTGATTTATTTCACTGCATGATTACATTATTTGAAATGGGTGTGGTATAATACAAAAACTTTTTTGAAAATTTAACAAATCTGCCAACGGCCTATGGAATAACCTTATTATACTAAAAATTAAAAAAAATTCTAAAAATTTATTACATAACTATGCTAGATAAAAGAACAATCTTTCGAAATCCATTTATAATTTTTTGTGGAAAAGAGTCAATACGTCTAAAAACTTTTTTGAAAATGACATATTTCTGGGTTTCTCTACCTATGTCCTCTTAAAAAAAACTTTTAGGCCTTGGCCGACCCCCATAAGTGTCCAATCTATTATTAATCTATTTCGTGACAGAAAATTTTTCAATAAAATAAAATACTTTTTTGTTTAAAACCACGAAATTTATTAATTTATGAACCGACCGGTTTCGCTTTACTTAAGCAACTTCAGGGTACAAATTAATACTGTATTAATTTGAACCCTGAAGATGCTTAAATAAAGCAAAACCGGTCGGTTAAAAAATTAATAAATTTCGTGGTTTTAAACAAAAAGTACTTTATTTTATTAAATATGTCAGACCACAAACTGATTGCTTTCTACAATAATAGAAAATTTTTCATTAAGCTACTAGATATTACTCCTCAGAGTTAATCATTTTTTGGAAGAGTTTACCCCAAGGCGATGTATTATCCTGCCTACGTATCATATATATACACGTACGATACGAATTTCAGTATTGCCCCAAATTAAAAGTAATTAAAGTCGCAGATGACGTTGCTTTGTTGCTTGAGAGTATGCTGAGATAGACATTATACAAAATTTTTAGAGAATTCAGTAGGAATAATTTGCTGTAGGAGGAAGGCAGAGAGGATAGACCACCACACAACCCTGTCACGATACACCCTCATTGCTTCATTGCTCGAGTGTGTGCTGATACAGAGATTATATCACATTAAGAATAGTATAATAAGATTTTGCTTTTTGTAGGGGTAGGTGGAGAGGATACACCGCCTTCCAAGTCTAACTCACACACCCTCAATGTTTCATTGCTTGAGAGTATTTTGATACAGAGATAATTTCCCATTTAGAGTCGATTTAATAGCATATTTTTTGTAGGAGTAGGTGGAGAGGATACCTTGCCTTCCAAGTCTAACTCACACACCCTCAATGTTTCATTGCTTGAGAGTGTTTTGATACAGAGATAATTTCCCATTTAGAGTCGATGTAATAGCATATTTTTTGTAGGAGTATGTGGAGAGGATACACCGCCTTCCATATCTAACTCACACACTCTCAATGTTTCATTGCTGTAGAGTGTTTTGATACAGAGATAATTTTCCATTTAGAGTCGATTTAATAACATATTTTTTGTAGGAGTAGGTGGAGAGGATACACCGCCTTCCAAGTCTAACTCAGCACACCCTCAGTGCTTCATTACTTGAGAGTTCAGTGTTCTGATACAGAGATTATAAAATATTATGTACCTATCGATTTAAGAGAATAAATTTTCTGTAGGGGTAGGTGGAGAGGATACACCGCCTTTTAAGTCTTACTCAGCACACCCTCAGTGCTTCAGTGCTTGAGAGTGTTCTGATACAAAGATGATAACACATTTCAGAATGCATTTAAAAGATTATATTTTTGAAGACGTAGGTGAAGAGGATACACCGCCTTCCTAGTCTAACTCTGCACACCCTCATTGCTTCATTGCTTGATGGAGAACAAAATTCTGGAAAGTATTAATGTTAGCAAAAAAACCTTAGGTATTTTTCTCGACCTCTCAAAAGAATTCGACAATGTTGATCATAAGCTTCTTCTAATTATACTTGAACACGTCGGTATAAGAGGTTTAGCATTAAAATGGTTTGAATCGTATCTAATAAATCGTAAACAAAACATTTCAAACATTGACGAAAAAATGATGCAGTACATGGTAGAATCCAAATGGAGAACAATCAACAAGGGTGTGCCTCAAGGAAGCATTCTTGGGCCCCTCCTGTTCTTTATATACATAAACGAACTTCCAATTATTGCTGGCACAGAATGTTCAATGTTTGCTGATGACACTGCTTTGTTGTTTGAATGTAATGAAGACGTTGACAAATTTAATAAACATATTAACGAGACTTGTCAATCAATAGCAAATTGGCTGTTATCACAAAATCTGCCACTCAACACTAACAAAACTCAAGTTTTACAATTTGTCCAGTGCAAGTTACACCTATAAACATAAATGTAAACTTCAATAATAATATTATCGAACCTTCCCAAACTTGTTCACTGCTGGGAATATAACTAGACGCAAATATAAACTGGAAAGAACATGTATCCAAAATAGTAGCCAAAATCAGTAGCTTTTCTTTTGTTCTAGATACACTGAGAAATATATTAAACATCGAATCGGTAATGGCCGCATACTATGGTTATGTATATTCAATAATAAAATACGGAATTATCTTTTGGGGAAACTCAGTAAACGTCAAAGATGTTTTTATCATCCAAAAAAGATGTATAAGAAAAATGACAAACTCTGCTTATCGGGATTCATGTAGACCTATATTTAAAAATTTGAAAATTCTGACAGTCACCGACATATATATAATGGAGTTATGGATGTTAGTGCGATCATCTCCAGAAAAGTTTCCACAAAAAAACTCTACACATAAACACGCTATAAGGTTTACAGAAAATATATTAATACCAAAAGCAAACAAAACAATTTTCCAAAAAGGACCCTTTTACATGGCCATTAAAGTATACAACAACCTTCCACATGATATTAAACAAATACAAGATACACTCAGATTTAAGTCATCACTAAAAACATTCCTTCTGAACAGGTCTCATTACACATTAAGTGAATACCTCACAGACTCCAGATACTAATATCTACAGGCTGTATGTTTGACGAATATCTACAGCTCATATGTTGAACTAATATCTACGAACTTCAGAGTGTTGATTAATATCTACAGAGCATAGGTTGAACTAATATCTACAGAGCGTAGGTTGGACTAATCAGCTAAATGCGTACAATAGTCCGATATTAGGGATTTTCCGTACATACTTACATAAATTAAGTTTTTTAAACTGCATACGCAATATTACGTTATTCCAATATGCTATACATAATTGCAAATCCAACCTCCGCCAGTGCTGTAGATATTCGTCAACACTTTGGTTCCCATAGATATTAGTCAACAGTTTGAGCTGTAGATATTCGTCAACACTTTGGTTGTCATAGATATTAGTTCGATTTTTTCAGTTTTTGGAATTCCTGTAGATATTAGTAGACGCCTCCTACCTCACATAGGTACAACTGTTTTTATATGTATGTTTATATAATAAATTAAAACTAATTCACTTTGTATTACACAACTTTTATATTTATATTTCATTTGTGTTCAAATCTGTACAACATGTTAGGTTAACTGGAAGAAATAGGATATAGGTACCTATAATAATAATAATAATAATAATAATAATAAAGAAAAATACTACCACCAGTGTAAAAAATTCCCAAATGATGAAAAAATCGCCACTTTCTACAAGAAATACCGAAACAAACTTGCGCTTTTAATTAGACTGACAAAAGAAAAATATTTTCGTGATAAAATAAAAAATGCTGGTCAAGACAGCAAAGAGTTCTGGAAAATCATCAATACAATAACGACCAAAAGCACAAAACAAAAATTATCAAATGAAATTACTCATCAAGGAATCAACATCAACATCGAAAAAAATCCAAAACTTTGTGGTAATATTTTTAACGATTATTTTGCAAATGTAGGCTCTAATCTTGCTTGTAATATTACACCAAACAATAGACAGACTCCCCAACCAGAGCAGAACTCAAATTTTGAAGAAGGTTTTCACACATTTGCTTCAGTAACTCAAAAAGAAGTTGAAAACGCCGTATTAAGTTTAAGGGGATCAGCAAGCCCTGGCTATGACAACATAACTGTACAAACATTGAAAGCCGTACGTGAGATAATCAGCAAGCCAATTGCACACATAATAAATGTTAGTTTGAAGAAAGGTATATTCCCGAACAACTATAAGAAAACTATTGTCATTCCTGTTTTTAAATCTGGAGACGAAAAAAATATTTCCAACTATCGTCCCATAGCACTCACATCAAACATAGCAAAAATCTATGAAAAAATTGTTAAAAAAACAACTTAACAACTACATAAAATCAAAGAAGATAATGAGCCCAAACCAGTTTGGATTTAGAGACAATCTCAGCACTCAAGATGCAATTGCTAAATTAACTTCAACAATAATACAAAATTTAGATAATGGAGAAAAGTGTCTTGGTATATTCATCGACCTACGCAAGGCATTTGATAGCATATCACACTCCAAACTCAATGAGAAACTCATGCAAATTGGATTGGACGGAACAGTACTGTCATGGTTCCAAAGTTATCTAAAAGAGAGATTTCAATACGTCAAAATAAATGATACCCTAAGTGAACCCAAAACCTCATCATTTGGTATACCGCAAGGAACTGTCATCGGTCCAATCCTTTTTATTATATATGTTAATCAAATGTTCACTCTTCCCATAGTTGGAGATATCATATCTTATGCAGACGACACAGTAGTTATCACTAAAGGGAAATCATGGGAAGAAACGATGATTAAAGCAAATACAAATATAAACATACTCAAAACATGGTTTGACCTAAATTGTCTCTCACTAAATACAGAGAAAACTTATTTTATTCCATTCTCTTTGAAAGAAAAAAATGTCGAGAACAATATAACTATTAAAATCCATTCATCACAGTGTGAAAATAAAAAGGAATGCAACGATGACAATTGCCTACAAATAACATGCAAAAATAGTATTAAGTATCTGGGTGTCATTGTAGACAAACACTTAAAATGGAACGAACAAGTCGAAAATACGGTAACCAGAGTAAGAAAACTTATTTACATATTCATTAGATTGAGAAACATTCTATCATCTAGTATGATTAAAACGGTTTATTTCTCTCTTGCCCAATCTATTCTAGAATATGGTATAATCGGGTGGGGGGGAACTTTCATAACTAACCTCCAACCTGTAGAAAGGGTACAGAGGTTGATTCTAAAAGTTATCACACGAAAACCATCTTTATTTCCAACAATACAACTATTTAATTCTTTTAGGGTACTCAGTTTAAATAAAATTTTCAAAAAGAACACACTGTTACAAACACACAAAGATCATTTTAATTCTACAACAACAATCACAAAAATAAGTAACCGTTCAAGATCACGTGGTAATCTAGAAATCCCTAAATTTAATACGAGTGCTTTTCAACAACATTATACTTATCAAGGCATAAAATTTTTTAATGCCCTACCATATAAAATCAAATCCGAAGAAAATTATAAAGTCTTTAAATCACTAATAAAACAACTGCTTGATCAACCAAACACTAATTATAAGTTTTAATTTCAAAGAAAGAATTTCTACGTATATTTTTTGATTACAATGTACTAATTAGTAAAAATTGATCAAGTCTTAATTATAATTTTATGTACTTTATTTCAAAATTAATCACTTAACTCCATCATTAATTAACAAAAAATAAATTATAAATTAATGTAGTCTTATTGATTGCACATATCCTCTTAAAATATTTCATCAACTTTTGAACTGAAATGTAAGCGATTATTGTCGTAAAATAACATTATGTACCTACTCCTGCAATATTATCAGTTAATCCCATTGTCACAATCAACTATATGTACTTACCATCTCAACACCTACCTATTAAGAGAAATGCAATAATATTATTTTTATTTTTACTACTTCTATTGTGTATTATTACTTTTAAAATATCTATACTACATGTATATCTAATTTAGCAACTGCTACGTTAGTATATTTCTTTATTTAATATTTGTTTTTTATTCATAAGTTTTATTTGTTTCTTAATTTAAAAATATATATATATATCTTATTTTTTTATCTTTTTCTGTAATGACACGACTCCCCAATTTAAACACTAGAAATTTTTTCTCTTTTAAATTGGGTAGATTCATTAACAAGAAATTATTTTATTTGTAATTATTTTTAAGAACCATGTATTTTCCTTATGTAAATCTGTTATATGTATGTATATTTCAAATAAAAAAAAAAAATAATAAATTAAAAATAAGTTATACCTTTTGTACTAAATGTAAATTTTGTACCATAAATGATTTTGATTTTGATTTAGAATTACACAATGTGTGATGGTGTACAGTGGATGATGATTTATTTATTTATTGTTTGAAACATTAACAGAGTGTTAACAATTATCACATTTATAAAAATGCCGTTGGGATGTACATAGATATTAACACTCCAATTATAAATGTTCACAGCATGCGTCATCAATGTTTAGTTGTTACTAAGCAGAGATGCTCGAAGTGTAATAACAGAAATAATGATGTCTTTATATTTCCAGAGTGCGGATTGGAAGCGGTTGATTCAACGCCCCTCGTGAGGGGGGGACTAAGAGTAAAAGCAAATCAGTTCCCGTGGCACGTGGCCATCTTCCACCGAAAAAAAAACAACGACTTCGAGCTGGACTGCGGCGGCAGCTTGGTGCGGAGTGATCTGGTCATAAGCGGTGAGTTCTAAGGTGACTTCCTTTAACCAAGGCCCGAGCTAAGGACCCCAACGTCTGGGCGGGAGGGGGCCCTTTTCTGACAAATATATTAATACTAAGGTGCGGCTAGGTGCCAAGTTGGTACAAATGGAAAGTAATTTTTAACACATTGCCTAGGGCCCCCACTTTGAAGGTGGTATACATTAAAGACACAGAGTTGAAGTCACAGAGTCATCCTGAAAGTGTTAGGATAATTGTTAGGATAATCATTTTTAAAACAATACTTTTGAAAAAAGGAAAAAATGTGAGAAGAACTCTTTGGATTCACGAAATTTAAACAAAATCATAATGTTTAGAGAGTTCACTACTCTAGTAAATAAAGGATCTAGAATCTGATGACGAACGATTCTTCATGTTCTTCCGTAAGAGCAATGTGAAATTTGACCAACTTCAAAGTATTATTGGATAAGACATAAGACAATAAAATACACGTCTTCGAAAGTCAATAATTGGTACTACCAATTGACTTCAGAAGACCTAGACCAAAACCTAGAAATTGATGCTGCTAGATCCCCACACATGTCCATTAAAAGATCGCTTTGTTTTATGGCAGCTTTATAGTACGTTTCTCCGACCAAGCTCAGAGCCACCAGGTCCTCCAGGCGGACTATCGAATAGTTGGAAGAGTCCTCTCCAATACCTGTAATTAGATAACCACACATTTTTTTATTATTATTTTTTTTTATTAGTATCTATAGCAAAATTTGTACATAATGTATTTATAAATTATATTATATTAAGGTATTAAAAAGTACATTTTTTCACAGTCCTCCTCACTAGGGTTTCCTGTTCTGAGGCGGCCTGTAGTTTTTCCACATTTGTATTTAGTATACAGTTATCTTTACATGGTCTTCAGTATGTTTGATAGTTCATTTTCACTTTATTCTCTCAATCATATTTTTACTTTTGTTTTAAATTTATTTATTTCTGCTATTTTTTTTGTTTGAGTTGGTAGAGCATTGTATGGTTTTGTCGCATTGAATTTCATATTTCTTTGTCCAAAAGATGTTTTCAAACTGGCTGTAGCTAGAATATTTTGGTTTATTGCCCTGCTTGTGTATCTGTGATGGACAGTGGAGTATTCTGATATGTTTTTATTAATTTTAAATAAAATATTTCTTGCATAAAGTTTTTGTATGTTGTAGACTTGAATGCTTTGAAACAATTCTTCTGTCGGAGTTATAACCGGTGATTTCAAAATTGTCTTTAGTACTCCTTTTTGGGGTATATTAAGCCGGTCCATGTGAGTGCTCAAGGCAGATCCCCATCCAGTTATCCCGTACTCTATTTGTGATTGACATAATGCGTAGTACACTTTCTTAATGTCGTTTATGTTGAGGATGTTACGGATGGCTCTAAAGAAGTAAATGTACCTGGTGAGTTTTTTTGTGATTACTTCAATGTGTGCGTTCCATCGGAGATTATCATCAATTTCAATACCAAGATATTTGAAAGCTAACTTTGTTTTGTAGCCGCTCATTGCTTCTCCGACCGTCTTCACAGCCACCAGGTCCACGTGGCGGACTATCGAATAGTCGGAGGAGTCCGCCTTTCTTCTTGGGATTCTACAGATACAAGCAGACAGGAGTCGGAGGTTTGTTTGTCTTTTTAAGATAAATTTTAACTAGACCTTTATTGTTTTTGTTTTTAAGAAAGACAAACATTCCCGGGTTACGAATACCCCAACAATGTTTTAAAATCTCATAAGCGGAAATTGGTTGTGTCGTGATGGAGGACTTAGCAAGCGAGGAATTAAACACGCGTGACGCCCGGGTAGCGTGTTCGATTCCTCAGCTATCGGCAAAAAGCTATTTCCAAACAGCTTAATTAATTCCTTTCCATTTTTCATTTTTTTTATATGTGAAATGTGAAGGCCATAAGGTATAAATAATTAGTGTGAGTGAAGGTGGTGCACTGCTAATTAAAGTGTGTGTGAAGGTGATGCACTGCTAAGTAATGGTGTGAGTGAAGATGATGCTAAGGGGCCATCCATAATTTACATCGCACAAATTTCATGATTTTTTTACTCCCTTCCCCCCCATCCCTGTCACACATCGTCACATTTGTGAGATCCCCTCACCCCTAGTGTGACATCACATATTTTGCAATCACGCATCTGAAAAAGTTTTGCATTTTAATAATTTAGAACTGATGACCCCCCTATACCCCTTGACATACTTCTCTTCACCCCTCCCCCCCCCCTTAAGGTGTGACGTAATTTATGGATAGCCCCTTAGTAATGGAGTGAGCGAAGGTGATGAACTGTTAAGCAATGAAAATCGAAAATCAGATGACTTGCAAATATTGTAGATGCTTTTGTTAAATACTACAATTAAAACACATAAAAATATAGTTTTTTTATTAGTCTATTCATATGCCCAGAAAAAAAATAAACTATCAGGCCTATAAAAACTGTTCAAATTATCCTTCTTAAGAACCCATTATCGGTCATGGTTTTATTGTATAACTTGGAAAATGAAATTCTGTGGAAAATTTTGTTAAATGTTTATGTTACTTAAAATATTGAGTACTGTTTACTTTTAAATATTGTTAGGTGAGTTTGATTAAAAATGACGTATTTGAACTTACGATTAACGATTTTTTGAGTAAATTTTAGGATCTGTCGGTGAAACCCGAGGTGTTACAATATTCGGACTCTACAGTGGGTAATAGGATCTAATCACCAACCGATTTACAGAACTGCATGTATGACAGCATGCTGAATCGCCAACAGATTTCTAAATATTTCCATTGCCAGACGAAGATAAAAATAATAATTCGGCTCGCGGTTTTGCCTACAAACGATCCGTTTTGCAGTGCCCTGCATGCAGTCCTGTAAACAGTTTGACGGCCGGCATAGTCCAGCGGTAAGGCTCTTGACCAGCACTCTGAAGGTTGCGGGATCGAATCCCAGCGTGGCAAATAAATTTTATTGATTTAATTTGTGTTATTTCACAATTTATTCATTTAACATAATATATAGTATATTTGCGGCACGTTCCAGAGTGGAAGATACTCTCAGTATCGCCCTGGTGTAAGACCACCATTCAGTATTGAAACGTTGCTTGAAATGGCTTTAGCCGTGTTTGGTGACCAGATCTGAATAGCCAGGTACTTCCCCACCTTCCTCTTCCCTATCTCATTCCCCTCCCCACTACCTTCAGGCTCACAACATACCCCAACTGGGGATGCCATAGTCTCACTGGCTCCAGACGGAAGCAGTTGGGACTCTTGTGCGGTATTCATGTAAAAAAAAAGTTCTGCAAATCTGATGACAAAAAATGTTGCAGGTCCGCGAAATTCGTTTAGGAGAATATTTCGGATCAATGATCCTAAATATGGAAGATGACATCTCCATTATCTACTTAACGACGAGGTTCACCTTCTCCGACACGGTGCGCGCTGTCTGCCTGGACTTAACAGACACGGACCTGTACACCAACCAGACCAGGCCGGGTAGTGTGGGCAAGGTAATTATCTTATTTGATAAGTGTGGAGAGTCTCAGACTCACCTTGAATGTGGAGACTTGTCCGCAAATGGCAAGGTGACTCTCCCATTATTCAACTACTGATCGAAAGGCGTAACTTCCGACGATTTTATGTCGATATATCGAGCATGGTTTCACTGTTGACAGTTGATCCGATATTGATAAGAAATAAATAAGAAATCATTATTCACTTGCAACTCTGGAGGTATTTTCTAAGAATTCACTTTCTGAAAGATAAGCTGCAGAGCAATTACATTAATAAAAAAATAAGTAGGTATTTATTGATTTATTCATAAATTGGCAATTTTGAATTAAAATACTAACCTAACTATATATTGGTAGTCTGCATTTAATTTTTGACACTAGTTAATGAGGTCTTTAGTTGTATTTCAACCATTTTCATTTCTACAAGATCGAACAGAATAAATAGATCACATCTTAGGTGCATTATTTAGGTCTATCGATCGTGTAGACGTCTTATTTCAATTCTAAGAGCCTCATTAGTTGAAATTGTTCATTAATTTTACCAATAATTTTGCAGAGCCGAATTGACTGAAACTTGTCTAATACTACGGAGGCCGCACTAATATTAATCAAGCGTCGGTTGGAATATCTGTAATCAATCGTTGACCATGCTCGCAAATATTGATAACTGACCATGGATGACGGATTTGTTCAATATCGTAGTGATATTTAGTTTCATGCTCCTCAGACATTCGGGAGTTAAGCACAAATGATTGAAACCCTATACCAATACGTTATTGACTAAATTCCACGTATACAATTATTATCTATATTCGTTGGTATTATAATATATGCGAGCACGGTCAACATAAAGTCGGTTGACAAAAGGGCGGCCTCCTGAGTGTCAGATAAGTGGTCAACACTCAACATACACAACTTTTAAAGAAATTCCTTCGTTATGCAAAATAACTGGCTTATTAATAAATGCAGATGAAAGACACATTGTCAAATGAAAACGGGTCGTTTCTTGAGATCAAATGAGCAGGAACGATAAGTCGGCTTCTGTGTTTCCTCTCTGCTATATCATGGGACTCTTCGCGATGCTGGAGATCAATACTGCTGGCTCTATTAAAATACCATACCCGTAGAACAGACTTAGCATGTCTACATTACGTCTGTGCATTAGAAATAGCAATTGGTCTGTTAATCAGACACCTGATTTGCACAGAATCTATTTAGAACGTTTGTCAGTTATTTTGCTCCAACCCAAAGATGGCTCCCAAATTCAACTGTCGGACGTACTTGAGATTTGTACAGGTGAGCTATATTTGTTTTGTCCTTGCGAATGATTGTGATTGTGATGATTGCAGGTGGCGGGCTGGGGGCTCACGGAGTCGGGCGTCCCCTCAGACAGCCTCAACTTCCTGAGAGTTCCGGTGGTGGCGCGTGAGGAGTGCCTGGATAAGCTGCCGCGTGGCTACAGGTCATTCTTTACATCAGATAAGATATGCGCGGGGCTCACAAATGGTAATTTTATGAATAATGCCACTATCAATATCTGGTACCGTTGTCTAGGAAACTATTGATTGGATAACTAACTCGTTTCATTCTCTTTCAGGATCAGCTGTGTGCAAGGGAGACAGCGGGGGCGGGTTGGTGTTTCCGCTGCAGAACACGAGTGCAGGTACTCAGCGATGGTTCCTGCGCGGTGTTGTAAGCAACGCGCCGACTCCCTTCAATCTCAGTGATCCCTGCCTGCCTAACGTTTTCGCTCTCTACACAAATATATATAAACATCGAAGGTGGCTGACCACACAAATGAATGAAAATCTACCCAGAGGTAAATCTTATTTCCTGAATGTTGATATTGCAATATATAACTAACTAGCGAGTTCCCAGTATACTTTGCAATGCCACTTAAATAAAGAAATGGTTTCTTCCTGCGTGTCTTTTCACGACCGTTCCCATTATTTATATCCCCTTCTATGTATAAAATATACCCATTTTTCAAACGCCTCGCGCATCACTTATTGCAATTTTTTTACAATTTTCATAACGTTATTGCTTACCAGTATATATATATATAGAAAACTTCATCAAGACTTTAAAGTTTCATCGGAATTAGATGAATAGTATAGGAAAAAAACATATAATGCCAGAGCTCAGCATTATATTTCCAAACCAACCCGAGTAAGCGCACATCAAATCCCCAAAGTTTCATCGCAATCGAATAAATGGTTTAGGAATGCAAAAGGGATAAACCAAGAAACGTTCATTTTTACATATTAAGATTAATGTTTTTTTGTTAACCGTTAGGCCGTTAGGTTTTTTACGAAAATTTTTAATATTTCTTCTATCGCTGTTTACGTTGAATATACTAAAGTGACAAATACCATTCACTTCCCTTTCGGTGTCTTCATTCCCATCCTGTCCACACACGTATGGCTATCACCGTACATTTTGGGCACACGTTTTGGGCATTAAATTGTATACCGGTAAGATCAAATTTGACCGCCTGGTGAAAGAAAGAATGAAATGCAATGAAATATATTGAATTCAATCTGATTCCATTTACTCCAGTCAACAATTTTATTATTATTATTTTTTTTTAAAGAAAGACAAACATTCCCGGGTTACGAATAACCCAACAATGTTTGAAAATCTCCTACTACCACCACAAAAAGCCGAAAATGTTGCTTGTGTTGTGATGGAGGACTTAGCCAGCCGAGGAATTGAACACGCGACGCTCGGATGGGATCCAAGAGCTATGCCCACTCAACCACCGACCAGTCTTCCGTAATGTCCGATTAAGTTAAATACAGTCCTCTAAAATTTGTATTTCCTAGAAAAAATTTAGGTCATTGGCAAAAAGAAGTGACCTGGAATCTGAAATGAAGAATTATTTCCTTTATATCACTGATAAAAATCAAGAAGAGAAGCGGTCCTAAATTAGAGCCCTAAGGAATTCCTGAGAACACAATAAATAATTTTTATAAGAATATTCCATGCGATACACATTGTTTTCTTCCAGTAAAATAGTTAACAAAAAATATTGGAAACCGCAGAGAAAAGCCTATCGTTGACAACTTATTTAAATGTTGTGGTTTACGGTATCGAAGTGAGAAATCTAGTTGGTGGCCTTTATCTAAAGATTTGGAAACATAATCTGTAAATTCGTGTCTACTGTCTGTTCTTAATTTTTTCTAAATCCATGCTGTTCCGATATTATGAATTCTACTTGAAAGTGTATATTTCTGAAATTTAACAATAAGTACGGACAGGGAACGTTTGAATACAACATAGCGACGATTTTTAATTTATTACCTGACACTACAAAGCAGTGTAATTCTATGAATAAGGTTAAATATATGGTGAAAAATTTTCTATCGGAATTTTTTTTTATATTGATGTGTGAAAAAAATGCTGAATCTGTAGATATAAGGAGTAAATTATAACTTTTAAAATGTATATGTAACTAAACTATAAGCACCTGTTGACAAGCGAATTCAATTGGCTTAGCAGGACTTGTTTATTGATATGTATTAAATATTCTTTCAATAAAATATAAAAAAGTGTGTCGAGCTAGGTTTTAGAAGTTTTTGTTGCTATGGTAGAAGTTGTCTTTTATTTAAAATATAATTTTTAATACTACATTTGGCTTTGAGATATTTACTAAATCTAAGCCGCACTATAGGGGTTAAACAAATAGTAGGTATACAAACAATACCGGAATTTTCAGCTTGTCTTTAGCTTCACTATTGCTAAATGTTTCAGCTAGCGACATGCTAATTTTCAGCAAGGGTTGTGTATGCATTTACAATGATAATACTGTACAATAGGAATAAGGATTTACTCACAGGAGAGTCTGGAAATGGTATCTTCTGAACACTTTGCACTTGGTATTAACTTGTTCCAGTGAACAATTGCGATGCGAATCTTAATATTCATAAAACTTAATTCAATTGTTTTAACTTTCCCGTGAATCGTAAATGATCGGCGTTGAAGCGAAATATTCATCCGGATTGTACACTCCGTAACTCGGAACTCAACGGTAGGTAGGCGGGGAGAGAGGCAGAAAGGATGGCACAATAATTATCATGGAAAACAATATTCTGTTTCCAAAATACACGCACAATGTATTGCTGCGCGGCCAAATTGTAATTGGCTCTAACACTAAATGTGTCGATTTTGTTCAACAGCAAGATTCTATCAACATGCAATGCCGCCCCAAAAACTCAAATAACCATATTATAATTAACACGGGGTCTAAATATTGCGGTTTTCGCTTCAAGACATATTTCATCAGGAATTCATCATAATTATCATCATTTTCATGTTGAAGCTCGCAATCTCGTACCACATCTCCAGCAGACGGATCAAAAGTGTCAAAATGGCCAAGTAACTCTAGCTTAACTGTTGCTTTTCAGAAAATAAAAACGAAAGCTTAATTTATATGTCATTTTATTTTCAACAGTAGCAATTTATTTCGCTCTTGATTTTACTCTAGCAACCGTTGAAACAGACAGCCCTTATGTTGCAGTAGAAAGTGGCTAAGTTGCCAAGCTAGCGTAGAAACTAGGGAACTCTCGTAGCTATGAATTTCTTTAATAATATCTCTGTAACTAACTTACAACTGAAGTATAATAACTGGATTGCTGCCACAGCACGGCTTAAGCTATGCTAACTAGGAAACACCTATACATATAAATTCCTTTATCCATCCATTATTCAGGTACCCATTCCTTAATGACAGTTGTATGTTTGTCTTCTTGCAGAAGGCTGCAGAGTGAAGGGGGGTACCGGGGTGTGCCGGGAGGTCTCCGCCTGTCCGAGAGCAATAGAAGAGATTGCCCGTGGAATTCTACCGCAGGTATCAAACAGTATTAATAGACTAGCACCTGCGTGTTTGAATTTCAGAAACCAGTCACGAGTGCATGTCGGACGCCACGCTTAGCGGCCGTTCCTCAAATAACATCTGTGTACGTGGATTTTTACATAAAGCTACTGTTATAATTCGGTTTCAAATTCAAAAATTCGACAGAAGATGTCACTACTTCCGTCAGCAGCTCGCATATTGATGTTCCCCCCTAGGTATTAGTGCTACGGATTTATATACTTTGAGAATCCTTCCTGATTTTGAAAGATAATATGATAATATGCAATACTAACTACTTTAATTTGTTATAAAATACATAAAATCCACCGGTTTTCTCATCGGATTTCATCAGTTTCTCTCAGGCATCTATCACAACACAGCAACAAAACAACATTTTACGCCTACTGTGGTAGTAGGAGATTTTCAAATATTTGAAACATAACACTTGGAACACGAAAGTGGTTTTCCTCGCATTTCGCACTGTATCATGAGCCCGCAACAAGAATTTTAAAATGACGCGTCGAACACGAGGATAGTTTATATTCATCTTCCCCCACCCCCTCTGCCCCTCTGTCGACGCTCCTGCGCTAGTCGTATGAATAAAATGTTTTAAGCTTATGTCAAGTATACTTAAATCATAATTGATTTATATAGGGAATAAGAATTAATTAATTTTTTAAGAAAAAAATATGAAACCAACAATTATTAAAACAAAAAATTAAATAAAACAGCAACAAAAAAACGAGTGTGCTTTAGACAACACAACTGAAGTAAAACTTCTGCTCCATTTATATGATAGGAAGAAAGAAAGAAAATGTGCACGCGCATTGCTCTCTCTTGCTCCTACAAGTGTCATACAGGCAAAAGGCCTGCACCTGCTACCGTTCGCCTTGCTTTTCGTAACGCTCTCGTCGTGAATTCACCAGCTTACTCCCCAAGTCAAGAGTGCGTAAAGAAGTTTTACTTGAAAAAACGAGTATTCTTTAGGCAACACAACTGAAGTAAAACTTCTGTGTAACGTAACTGTCTATGAGAGAAAGAGAGAAAGAAAATATGTGTTTGCACCTCTCTCTCTTGCCTCTACAGTAATAATCAAAGCGTAACTCTCTCCTTTTCTATCTTCACTAACTTATATCTCCCTCTCAACTACCGTTCGCCTCGCTTTTCGTAACTCTCTCGTCACGCATTCGCCAGCTTACTCCCCAATTCAAAAATTATCAATTCATTGATAACCATAAGAAACATGTTCTAGATACAAATCAAATCATAACAGAATTATAAATAGGAACCACAGAAATATAACATTATTCACGAAATATCAGAGAAATACTCTTTTATGGACCCTTTATATTTTGTAAGTTCGCAATTGAAAATGTCCATCTTGGATAACATGCTACTCGTATTGTAACTATTGCGTATTCTGTTCAGGCGAGAATTCTGCTTACAGTTGGACCCTCCACCTCCACCCTGGCAGTTCACCAGCTTCCTCCCGGCATCTAGCGGCTTCAAAGGACTAACTACACAATACGGTGCCCTATTTATTACAGTCTGTGTGATAAGACAAGGACGTCTCTTACAATTAGTACATAGACAAGTAGATTTTTCCTTAATGCGTTTGAATGAAAATATATTTTACTTTGTTATACGGCGGTACATCCTCTCTGCACATCTATTTGGGATCACTTAGTTATATTTTGTGTAATTAGGTATGCCGTATATTCCCTAAACCGACTGCATATTGCATATAAGTACCCCGGGGGGTCAATTGACGACGGATATGAACAGGACAGAAGAGCGTGTTGAACGCGCAGGAACATTAAATTGAATCTTATTTAGCAACTCTGGGCACTGTATATAATTGGTAACTAATTTATACAGGAATAGTGCAACTATTATGAGGGCTTCGTACACTCAATGAACTTTGTAGTCGTGGAAATTGTTGCATTTATATGATCAATTCACTCACTTCCAACAAAAGGACGACTTCCGAAGGTAGTTGATCGCAATTGTAGCCCCCAACACATTTCTGTTGTAAAAGGGAAATAAAGCTACTCACAAAAGCTGATTAAAAGTTACAAAGATAAAACAAAATGTTGATTTTTAAATAGAAGTGTTTTAATTCAAGAGTGTTTCTTTTCCCAGTACTGCTTACCCTCCAACAAAATCTGCTGCGTGGAGTTTGTGGTGGAGACTTGCCCGCCTTTACCACCTTCAGCTGTCAGCCAGCGGAAGACGGGCTCTAAGGCACATGACTGTAAGTTGCATTGCACTGCTCTTATTCTGGAATTAATAATAATGTACACGTTTGAGATGACTTATTGCCTAGAGCCTAGATAATATTATATAATGTATTGTGTCACAAACGCAAGTCCACGCTGGCTAACATTAGCATTGCAAGCTCCATTCTCTAGAGGAGTATGGTGGGTATGTGACACGACCCTAGGATGACCTTAACCTTGGAATTTCAGTTTGGCTGGGAAGCATTTAAGGGAAGATTTTATGTCCAAAGCTGGACGCCAGAAGGCTCATAAAGTAGAAGAAGTGACAAATGCAAGAATTCGTTTTTTTACATTAGCTCCACACAGGAGGGGCCGAGGAAAAATTTTCCCCTCAGGGCCTATGTCATATTTGGGGATGCTGTGCGGAGGATCTTTATAGGTAAGGAAGTTCTGGGAAGGAAAAAGGAATGCAGGTTGGCAGGAAATCCGGGGTTCAGTGCGTCCAGGAGTGACGGAGGTATGAATCCATCCCTCCAACAGCGGTGCAAGGAGATGTTCAGAGAGAGTCCTGCTGGAGAGGTCAAAAAGGGTCCCTCAACCAGTCTCTAGGAATCTGGCCGCATTTTTCCTTTTCCGTGTTTAATGGGAGGTCCTACTATCTCGAAACTCACTCGGGTTTGTAACGCTATTTCTCCTTAAAAACCCGTGTTCATTACGAGGCACGCTTCCTCTAATCATGTAGGTACGATTTGTTACGTTAATTCTCTTCCCAAACCCGTGTACAATACAAAGCACGCATCCTCCAATCGTACACGGGTTTATAATTTTAACTAGCAGACCCGGCCACACGTGTCTGTGGCTAACGAAACCTTTATAACCAACGCCATCTGTTAAATCAAATCCACACCTCGCCGCCCGCTGCACGCTTCCGCTTGGCCAGATATATTATGTATTTCAACTAATTTACACAAAATCTTGACAAATTATACTTAAAAACCTTCCTCGTGAATCACTCCATTTATTGGTGAAAATCGCATGAAAATCCGTTGCGTAGTTTAAAAGATCTAAGCGCACATACAGCGTGAGCGACTTCATTTTATACTTAGTAATAGTAATAATAATAATAAAGAGTAAAGATAAAGATGACCATGCGCATTGATTAAGCACTACGACTACACTGACGACCTCCGTAGTCCAGTGGCTAAGACTCTTGACTCACATTCCGGAGGTCGCGGGTTCAAACCCGGCATGCGCAAATAAATTTTATTTGATTAATTTGTGTTATTTCACAATTAATTCATTTAAAATAATATATAGTATATTTGCGGCATGTTCCTGAGTGGAAGATACAATCAGTATCGCCCTGGTGTAAGACCACCATTCAGAATTGAAACGTTGCTTGAAAATGGCTTTAGCCGTGTTTAGTGACCAGATCTGAATAGCCAGGTACTTCCCAACCTTCCTCTTCCCCACCTCCTTCCCCTCCCCACTACCTTCAGCCTCACAACATACCCCAATTGGGGATGCCATAGTCTCACTGGCTCCAGACGGGAGCAGTTGAGATTCTTGTGCGGCATTCACTATAAAAAAAAAAAAAAAAAAAACTACAGGCTAAAGGAGGAGGTAGCGTAACACGGTATAACACCCCAAAAACAAACAACAACAAAAAACTACAGATCCGTGTTTGTTTCGAGGTATTTTTTATATGAAGGATGGGCATTAAAACGCAGTCTTTAAGATTTTTTTATAACATATTTTTTTAATTAAGTTTTTTTAATATTTACTATTTATTGAGGCCCTAGTGGTTTTTTTTTCTGAAGGCCCCACGACGGAAGAGGGCTTCATCTCTCCTCTCCACTCCTTAGTTCCCCGAAGGCTCCACGACGGAGAGTCCACCTTCCTTTGGTTCCCTAAAGGCCCCACAAGGGAAGAGTCCACTCCACCTTGGCTCCCTGAGGGCCCCAGGAGGGAAGAGAACTTCATCTCTCCTCCTCACTCCTCCTTGGTACCCTAAAGGTCCCACAGAGGAAGAGTTCATCAAGATGATTTCATTTCTCCTCCTCACTTCTGCATGGTTCCTCGAAGGCCCCACATGGGAAGAGGACATCATCTCTCCACTTCACTCCTCCTTGGTTCCACAAAGGCCCCGCGCTGGAAGGGTGCCCTTCCCCTTGGTTCCTCGAAGGCCTCACAAGGGAAGAGTTCATGGAGGTGGCCTCAGCTCACCTCTTCACGGTTTCTCTTCTTGGTTCTTCCTACGGCCCCAGGAAGGAAATCCACAGAGGTAGCCTCAGCACTCCTAGGTTCCCAAAAGGCCCCTAGTTTTCGAATGGTCCAATTTTTTTTTGTCCCATGAGTTCCCTGAGAAATAGAAGCTCCACTCCAGCAGAGCCCTGAGTGCTGGAGTGAGGTCTAAATACTCCGAGATGCGACCTTGTTTCTCGGAGGCACCGTTCGTGACGCTGTTCCCCAGGACATTCAGCCTGAGCACTAGTACTAGATAGCTCACACCTTGGCTTGGGATGGCTAATGCAGGTTTGTGTTTCCACTCCCTGAGCGATGGGTTCACCACACTCCCTACGCTGGCTATAGGTACACACTTATTTTTTATGTTATACTTTTTTTTTACTTACTATTTCAAGCTTATAGTACTATTATATATTGAATCATCGTATTAGTATGTAGCTAATCTACACTACAATTTATTTTATTCATTTGTGTTGTTTTCTTACAATTAATATATTTTCATTTAGTAGCCCTTTGGTGCGTTAATAAATAGTAAATAATTAATCAATAATAATAAAAAAATAAAAATAAAACATAAGGAGTTTGCGTTTTAATGCCCATCCTCACACACAAAAAAATGCCCCGAAACAAATACAGATCTGTAGTGTTGGCAGTAGTGCCTCGTATTGAACACGAAAAAGGAAATAGGCGATCCGACCAGCCATGCAGTTGGTGGACAGAAGTATTCGGCGCCAAGATCTGGGAAACCCTAACCCATGCACACAGGCATTTCGCCAAGTCAACAAAAGTAACGAACGACTTGGGGTGACCTATGGCAGAGGTGTTGGTTATCCAATAAAAGGTTCCCGGGGCGGTGGTACCCATACTCCTACCAAATTATACCTCCCAAATTATTTCCTATTTGTATTCGCTCTGGAAGACACACACACACACCCACCCTCACACACACACATACACACACCCTCACACACTACATACATCACCCGGTAATTAATTAATACGCATACCATAAATAAGACACTACAATGAAACACATAATAGGTACCCACCATGTAATATACTTATTAATTGTAAATTTTTTAAACTAAATTATCTAATGTACGGTTTGTTTCTGTTAATAAATAAATAAATGAATAAATAAATAAACATAAAACGTAGATTAAAAAGTTAAATGTCCGCAAAGTTCAAACTATGTAGTTAGTTGATTTAAGACAGAACTGCGAGTTTATTTACTATCAAGGTTCTCTTCCGAAATATAACAAATAGAGTACTTTATATAGGACAAATCGATGTTTTCTCTTGAGACCTCAGACTAAACCATACATTATTAAAAATAAATTAGTGTTTTTCCTTTATTGAAAGGGTAAAAAAGAACTTTTTGATAAAAAAATTAATGTGTTTTGTTTACTGTGGTAAAAGATATATGCATATTTTTTTAAATATATCAAACCAAAAATACGTAACTTTTACAAATTATATAGTGGAAAATCATATTCAATAATTTCCACTGGACATATTGTGTGAAGTTGTGAGGCTGACAGAGGAAGTAGCGAGGAGGAACTACCTGGCTGTCCATATATGCTACAAATACTAGAAAAATCTTCTTAGTCCCATGAATGCACTTGAAACGCTTATTTGTAATGTTTTGTTTCTTCTACAGACTGCATAGAGCTGGCAGAGAAGATTCATCCGTGCCAAAAAACAAGCTACGGTTGGTTTCGGGAGGATCTGTGTCCTCTACTCACACCAGACTCCAATATAGTATATCACAAGACTCCTATAACAACTACAGCAGAGGTCCCGTACTATGTAAGTTACAGACATTAGGTAGCTTTATTTAAAGCGTAAAAATACATTTATTTATTGAATAACTATTATTATTTTTCACTAACCTAACGCAGGAGGCCCATGGTCAGGATAATGTCTCTTAGAGCCAATGTCATATTTGGGCATGCTGTGTGGAAGTTTTGGGTAGGAAAAAGGTATGAAGGCTGGGTAGGAATCTAGGGATCAGTTTGTCCAAAAGTGACGGGTGTATGATTCTATCCCTCTCACTGCAGTGGAAGACGATGGTCGAGAGAGACCAGCTGCAGTGGTCACAGGATCTCTCTAAACTGGCCTCTCTCAGTCCGGCCTGCGACGGAGATGGCGGGCAGGCCACCTGCCGCCAAGACTTGAAAACACATCACCCGATGAATCCGGGCACCCTTGCTAAGTCACCAAATGTAGCGAACCACTTAGGGCGACCTATGGCCGAGAGATTCCATGCCAACTTAGAATTAAGTCAACTCAACACCTCTTTGAAAAGTCTTTAAAAGCTATGAAAAAAATAATTTTAAAATAGCCCATAAGCCTAATCTTACGTCAGGGAACGTACCCATACTACGTGACCCACTTTTTGCAATTTTTAACCCCCCCCCCCCCTCCCTCCACAGTGACCGACCACGCGTAGTATATTCCAAGACCCCCCTCCCCCTACAGTTTTCACGTAGTAATTCATAAACATGGTTTAGAATAATTTCTTGCTAACAAAAAGGAAAAAAAAACAGGCTTATATTTGTCTTTATTAATACGGCGCTTGCTGCGCGATGGCAAGAGTGTATGCATACATATAATTACAGGTGGAAAAACTATTATCAATATAAAACTATTGTCAAAATTTAGATTTCTAGATTGACTACGTGAAAAAAACCTAAGCCCCTCACTGTGATCAAGCGTGGTATTTTGAAGATCCCCCCCCCCTGAACGGGTCACGTAGTTTGTGTACGTCCCCTAACCTATTTAACCATTATTTTTTTTCATCACTTTTTATGACTTTTCAAAGGAGGTTCTGAGTTAATTTAATTTCTGGTCACCGGCGGAGATGTTGGCTATCCAATAAATGGTTCCCGGGGCGGCGCTACCCGTATTCACCTGAGTTGGCTGGTCACCATTTTCAACACGTACATGATTTTGGCACACATGTACTTCAGCAATCCGCAAGTTTCATCATTAGAATAAATCAGGGTTGGTATCAGCACTCATTGTGGACGGTTAGCTTCGCTTGGGAGGCGGGAATGGGTACCGCCGCCCCGGGAACCATTATTGGATAGCCAACACCTCTGCCATAGATCACCTCAAGTGGTTCGCTACGTTTAGTGATTTAGCAGGCGTGCCCGGGTTCATGGGGTGAGGTTTGTCTGGGTCTTGGAGGCGGATGACCAGGACACGCTGAACCCCAGATTCCTGCCCACCCCTTAAACCCTTTTTCTTCTTAGAACTCTTCTCTCCTTCCTTTCCTTAAAAAAACCCTCCTCTCTTTCCTTTCCTTAAAAAACCCTCCACACAGCATCCCCAAAGATGACACAGGCCCTGAGGGAAATTATTTTCCTCCGGGACTCCTGTGTGGAGCTTATGTAAAAAAAAACGACTTTTCTCTGAACACATTCACAGCTTGGTAAAATCCTTGGCTCTGGATTCAGAGGTCACGACATCGAATACTAATACTAATACTGTGTGTTGAAACATTTTATATTCTATTCATTTTATTATTCCTCACAAATGTTACATATATGTAATATTGATATCAAACTATTGACGGTTTACCTGCATCACGTTCTAGAGTAGAAGATACTCCCAGTATCGCCCTGGTGAACACTCATTCAGAATTAAAAATTGCAAGAGCTGTGTTGCCAGATCTGAATAGACAGACACTCCCAACCTTCACCTTTCTTCTCCACTGTAATTGTAAGCAATGTAATTCTATGAATAAGGTTGAATATATGGTGAAAAATTGGCTATCGGAAAAAAAATATTTGTATTGATAATTGATATGTATGTTGAATCTGTAGATATAAGATGTAAATTTTAAATGTAAATAATCTATATGTAACTAAAATATAAGCACCTGTTGACAAGCCAATTGAATTGGCTTAGCAGGACTTGTTTGTTGATTTTTAATATGTATATCTGTTCTTTCAATAAAAAAAAAAAAAAAAAAAAAAAAAAAAAAAAAAAAAAAAAACTTCATTCAGTCTCACTTGTTAATCTCCCGGTGCCCTCTTCTATCCTCAGGATAACACCGGAATGGCGTTTTGACGATGACCCCCATATTGGAAATGCGTTAATAATAATACTAACAAATTCATTACCGTACAAAAGGCCAACTACTTACAACCGTCTGGAGCCAGTAGGACTATGGCATCCCTTATTGGAGTATATTACGAGGCTGAAAGTAGTGAAGTGGGGAATAGAAGGGGAAGAGGAAGGTGGGAAAGATATTGGCTATTCAGTTCTGGTCACCAAACAGGACTAAAGCCATTTCGAGCAAAGTTTATATTCTAAACGATGGCTTTTCACCGGGGTGATACTGAAATCTTTTACGATATTTCACTTCAAGCAATACAGTCCTACTGGCTCCGGGCAGTTAGCATTAAAACAACGGCCTCCGTGGTCGAGGGGTAAAGCTCTCGACGAGTAATAAAGAGGTCACGGGTACAAATCCTGGGGTGTTTTTTTTTTCATTACCTATGATGTTATTTCGCAATTTTTTTTATTTGGGAAGTATGTTTACGAGATATGGGTAGGCTGATGTTGAAAGAAGGATGAATGCAGGTAACTCTATTAATTAGCCGTCCCTAATAGAGTACTGGTACCTACCCTAATGTATGGCAGTGAGGCATGGAACTGGCAGAGGAAGGATGAAAGTAGACTGATCGCTGTAGAAATGAGATCCCTGAGGCTTATGTGTGGTAAAACCATGTATGATCGTGTGAGAAATGTGGAAATCCGCAAAGAAAACAAGGCTGACGTAAGCGTAATGAGTAAGATCAAGAAAGGAACGCTCCGATGCTTTGGGCATGTAGAGCGAATGAACGAGGAAAGGAGTGTAAGGAGAATATATGACGCAAATGTGAATGGTAGAAGAAGTCGAGGACGCCCAAAAAAGACATGGCACGACCAAGTAAATCAGATACTTGAGTCGGGCCATGTCAAGCGTCAGAATAATAGAAGAGAATGTATGAGACGTTGTATGAAAGTAAACGAGGCAAGGAATGTGTGCCAAGACCGGGATGTTTGGTGGTCCGTCCTCTCTGCCCACCCATGCGGAAAAACGGCGTGATGGTTAGTTAGTTAGATATAATAATATAAATTTTTGACTTATTCAAAAGTGGAACATACCTACTCTCAGTATCGCCCTGGTGCAAGACAATCACACAAAATAGAAACGTTGCTTGAAATGGATTTAGCCGCGCTTGATAATTTTATCAGAATAACCATGTACTTCTCTACCTTCCTCTTCCCCATCTCTTTCCCCTCCCCACTACCTTAAATCACAAAAAGTAGCCCAATTTGGGATGCCATAGACTCACTGGTTCCAGATGGTTGGGTGCAGTTTGGATTTGGACTCTTGTGCGGTTACATGTTTTTATTTTTTTAAATGTTAATACCTCATAAGAGTCCCAACTGCTCCTGTCTGGAGCCAGTCAGATTATATTATCCCCAATTGGGGTTGAAGATAGTGAGGAGGGGAAGGAGATGGGGAAGAGGAAGGTGGAGAAGCACCGGTTATTCAGATCTGGTCAACAAACACGGCTAAAGCCATTTTAAGCAACGTTTCAATATTGAATGGGGGTCTTACACCAGGGCGATACTGAGAGTATCTTCTATTTTGGAACGTGCCGCAATTACCGTATATTATTTTATATGAATTAATTAATTTTAGTGAAATAGCAAATTAAACAAATAAAATTTGTTTTTTATAAGAAAAACACTCCTTTTATAACTTTTGAAGATTATTCCCATTATGTAATACATCATTGAAGAAGAAGATAACAATAATAATCTAAACGTAACTAACTAACTAACCATCACGCCGTTTCCCCGCAGGGGTAGGCAGAGAGGACGGACTGCCAAACAACTCGATCTTGGCACACACTCCTTGCCTCCTTGAACTATGATTCTAAGGAAGCGGCATAAACATATCGGATCCTATTATACCGCTAAAACCAGTGTAGCTCTCTCCATTTTTCGGCGGCGGGGAGTGGGGATAGGAACGGGGTTACCGCTCAGCGTGCGGGGGGAGGGTGAGCGCTTTGCAGGGAAGGGCCGAACTGGTAATGGGCTCATTATTTAATTTATTTTTTTAAATTAAAAAACGTTTCTCAGTTTTTTTTTCGTATTTTAAGCACAAAATATAATGGCCCAATACTTATTATTTGCTGAACGAATTTCTTTTTCATAATTAATATTTTTTTTAGTTTTAACCACGTTTATTGTTTATAAAAAACCGAAATATTCCTGAGCAATGCTCACTTTCTCAGCGTTTAAAAAAAAAAAAAGATTATGAAACAAGATTATGATTGATTCGTGTAGATTAAAAATATATATTTATATTAGTTAGTATTGTTTTTTTAAACATATTTTAAATAATCAACAGACTTGCAGTGTAAAATTCAGTGCATTTTTATATTTTTTCTTGATGTAAGCTGGTATTTGAGTTTTAGGAAAGAAGTGCTCGTTATTAATCTTATAAAAACTGTAATTACAGTGATAACAAAAAAAAATTGAATGCTCGAACAAAGGATGGATAAGTACAGGAGACATTAATAACAATTTAAAAGTTATAAAAGCATAATAAAATAAGTGTCACGTGAAGAGAGATACTATCAGTGTTTCTCCTTTAACAGAACTGGTTCTTGATCCTGCTGAAACTTCCGATGTAATCAACGAGCTAGCTCCTCTACCATTTGCAACAACCGATGTGCGGGAGGTTAGTGCAACTTTAGATGCTTACCGTATGATAAAGTTAGACAAGAATATATTTACACAGGAATCCAACAAAATAATTATCGACAAAGACGGCAAGGTAGCGCGGTGGGAATTTATCGAAAAAGTTATTAGGACCCAAGAAGAGCAAGGCCTAAATTTCGCCCATGAAATAACATACCAACACTTTATTTCAGAAAACAGATAATGAAGGTCAATCTAGCAACCCAACTACTAAGCCGAAGTGCTACCACAGTCGTATAATTTTGTAGAGAAGAGTTAAAAATGGCGTAATACAAAGATTCAGAAGCCACTTGCAAGTTGTTAAAATCTTGAATGATCTCTTTGACGTTTTAAACTCTCGAAATCTTCGAAAATTTGTATTCCGGTAACCCTTGTCTCCCTTAAATAAAGAAACCGTATTGATTTTTTTAGGTGGAGCCACTGATTATCTTAACACTTTAAAAATAATTATAGTAACCAAACGGATGAATAAAGAAAACAAAACATTTAAAATAACAAAAAACTAAAAACAAAGTGTGTACAAAACAGGCTTCTTGGGAATAGTATAGCGTGCATACAAAGTCTGAAATATTTATGCAAAAATTTAATTGAGGACTAATAAGTAAAAAAATTAGTTTCTTACAAATTAAGCCAAAATCATATAGATTACCTTTTCGGCAATATAAGATCACATGGAGGTTATAATAATAACTCGAATGCTCTGCAGTTTAAAAACATTTATAAAAACTCCTCGGTCATTTAAATTTAATAAAAACCACTTAAAGCCAGAATCTGTTAACCTACTGTCCCTTAAAATGCAATAACTTATTGTACAATTGTCGCTTTTTCAAGAAAACGGGCATTTTAATCTTGTATATATATCACAAGAATCGAAACTGCTTCCATCTGGAGCCAGAGAGACTATGGCATGTATGTTGTGAGGCTGAAGATGTGAGAAGGGGAAGAGATGGGGACGAGGAAGGTGGGGAAGTACCCGTCTTTTCAGATCTAGTCAACAAACACAGTTAAAACCATTTCAAGCAACATTTCAATTCTAATTGGTGGTCTTACACCAGGGCGATACTGAGAGTATGTTCCACCTGGAACGTGCCGGAAATATATCTTATATTGTTTTTAATTATAAAATGTTGAAAAAAATTTATCTGTGCGCACGGGGATTTGAACCCGCGTCCTCCAGATTGCTAGTCAAGAGCTTTACCCCTTGACCACGGGGGCATATCAATGTGACTTTTACATAGCAATACAGTGATTACATACTTTGAATTAACATTGTAAACATATGTAAAAGGAGTGTTAAATTAGTAGGAAAAAAAAACTAAAAATAACAGTGCAAAAAAGACAAAGTAAAAATGTTTAAAAATGAATAAGCTAAATGATAAAAAACACATACCTATGATATGTGTAAATCTCAACTTTATATTTGTGCGTTATGATTAATAAAAACATTAAAAAAATTATGTAATTTTTAATTATTATAATTTAAGTTGACTGATTCGGCCCATTGGCAGTCGGAGTTCACGTGTAAACATCTGGCCCATGGCGATGGCGGTTGAAATGAACACGCCGAAAATTATAAAATGTATATTTAAGCTATGTTTAAACACTTATATGTGAAAGGTAAGACCGTCTTTCTTCTTGATGGTCTTCATAGAACTACTTTTACACAATTTTACGGCGCACTGGACCATTTTTCTATGTGTTATGAACGTTTTTCTGGGAGCTCTATACGTGACCGAGGTGTAAAAGCCAATGTCAGCCGTCCAAAAACCGTTCGGTAAAGTTTTTGAAAAAATCACACTTCGGGAGGGTGTGCACACTTTACATGCCGTCTCTCTGATATCCATACTCTTAGCCTTGCCTCCTACACATTCATACATCGTCTCATATATGCGTTTCTATTATTACGACTCTTCACATGGCCCGACTCAAGTATCTGATTCACTTGGTCGTGCCATGTCTTCCTCGGGCGTCCCCGACTTCTTCTTCCATTCACAATTGCGTCTTATATTCTCTTAACACTCCTTTCCTCGTTCATTCGCTTTTCATGCCCAAACCATCTGAGCGTCTTTTTCTTAATCTTACTCATAATGCTTACATCAGCCTTGCATTCTTCGCGGATCTCCACATTTCTCACACGATCGTACATGGTTTTACCACACATACGCCTCAGGGATCTCATTTCTAAACGGTAAATATGAAAAAGAACAAGACACCGAAAATTACAAAAAAAACAATGGTCGCAACTAGGACTGAAAAATAATTGGTTGAAGATAATTGTTAATTCTAAAATTTGAAACATGAGATTGACTAAAATGACGGTTTGACAGAAGGTGGCAATAGTGAAATTGGTTAACGCGCTCGTCCCGGTTAGACGAGAGGACTGGGTTCGAGCTATTGTATTTTTCTATTTTTCTGTGTCTTGTTCTCTTTCATATTTTCGTTTAGATTATTTAGATTATTATTCTTCTTCAATAAAATTAAATTTATTTTCCAACGCCGGGATTCGATCCTGCGTCCTTTGGATTGCAGGTCAAGAACCTTACCCCTCGACCACGTTGGCCGTCGTTACATATAAAAGAAAAGAAAGAAGAAGATGAAATAACAAAATCAATAAGAGCAATAATGAAAACAACACTACTTGCTTAGAGAATAATATTTGTTTGTCGTGTTGTGTTCCCAGGGACTGATTGGAACAGGTCAGAGAGGAGACATTCTTTGGTGGCGGGTGTATCCTGTAAGTCTAGTGAGTGACCAGTGGGTGTTGTGTTCTGCATATGCCATCATTGTATTGATTGAGTGAGTTTATTGTTTCTTGTTTATAAAATTCAACTCGTCCTTGAAATAATGACCACAACGGTGAACATAGACAAACGTATTGCTTCGATATTTAATCAATTCAGCCTTAAAAATTTTAACGCCCTTGTGGTGTCATGTCACACAAGTTACTTTCAACTTAATCTTTTGGAAAGATGGAATTACCTTAATTATATGCACAATATCTCCATTGTAGTAACTAACGAATTATCAGAATGTTTTAAATGTCACAAAAAACTGTTGCAATCTTTTGAACAAAATTATTCTGTGAAACAACAACAAAATATGATTTACACGATTAATAATTATTCTCATGAAGTACCACCACCTGTTAAATACAAAAAAACTATCGAAACTTATTACAAATAATTGTAATATACCATTCTTTTATGCAACTGTTATATGCTTATCACCATGTTTACGATTCAATAACATAGATCTGTCAAAATTAATTACACCTGATGCCATAGATAAAATCATGTACCACAAACAAACAAAAAATTATGATGTTCATAATTGCCCCCTTTCAAAGCATAATTATTTACTTTACAATAAATTATTTTCATATCAATTTTACAAAAAAATGTATTTAATTATGCTTAATATATACTTTCAAAATGTATTCTAACAAAACGGCAATAACATTTTATTATCAAAATGTACGTGGTTTAAAAAGTAAATTAACTGATTTATACTACGAAGTGCTCAGTTGCAATTATGATTTAATTTGTTTTACAGAAACATGGTTAGACTCTACAATCTATGACCATGAAATAGTAGATGATCGTTATAATATATATAGACGCGATAGGGACATATCGAGTTCCTTTAAAAAATCAGGTGGTGGAGTTCTAATAGCCATAAAGAAAGAAATGACATCTTTTTTAGTCTCAGCACACAGCTCAAAATCTACAGAAGATATATGGATTAAATTTAAATTAAATGAAACATCCAGACAATCCATTAACTTATGTTTGGCGTATTTGCCTCCAGATATACCGATCGAAAATCTTACAGATTTTTTCGAAAAGTGTCATACGACATATAATAACTTATCATCAGACGATATAACATTAATAATGGGTGATTTTAATGTCCCATCTATTCAATACTCACCAAATGCCAATGTAACGCACACCAGACCAGTCTTACATAATAGCCAAAAATCGATATCTCTACTAGACTTTCAAAATTTGACTGGACAATATATCAATTATATATATCAATTCAATCACGTAACTAACAACATAGATCGAATTTTAGATTTAGTGTTTTCAAACCATAACCTCAACATTCAAATTGCTTCACATGTGCTATCCAAAATTGACCCTTATCATCCTCCCATTGAATTCGATCTTTTGATATCCAAATACAGACCCCTACCCACTAATCTAGATCACATCAAATATAACTTCAAAAAACGGATTATATTAAATGCAATGAAATGTTATCACTTAATAACTGGGACAATCTTAAAACCCTGAATTGTAATGACTCCCTACTACATTTTTATAACTTGTTATGGCTATCAATTGAAAAACACACTCCGCGCTTAAAAATCAGGAATAATAAGTTTCCAATTTGGTTCAGCAGTGTTCTGATCCACCAACTCAGAGAAAAAGAAAAGTTTAGAAAGAAATGGAAAAAATACAAAAATCAATGTGACTATGACAGTTTTTCTATCTTGAGGGCTAGAGTAAAAGTATCCATACGCACATGCCTTAAAGCCCATGTAGATTCAATAGAAAATTCTCTCCCTAACAGTATCAAAAATCTTTCAACCCTCATTAATTCGAAAAGAATTTCTAATTCTCTCCCCAAAATCATGCATCTCCACGACAAATCAGCAACAAATGGAGAAGATACATGTGAACTGTTATCTACTTACTTCTCTTCTGTTTTTAGCTCACCATCCAATTCTAAAAGTGACTCTAAACTTTCTTCCCCACTCTATAATTATCCACTGTCTCAAATCAAAATAACTTTAGACGAGGTCAAAGAGAAATTGAACACTCTTGATATCAATAAGGGTTCCGGCCCAGATGGAATTCCTCCACTATTTATTCGAAATTGTGCAGATCAGCTTGCAGTACCATTACACAAAATATTCGTCAAAAGTCTGAACGATGGGGTATTTCCGGATCTGTGGAAGGTTGCCCACGTCATTCCGATCCATAAATCTGGCAGTAAAAATGATGTAACAAACTACCGTCCTATCAGCCTTTTATCTTGTTTTGGCAAAATATTCGAGTCCATTGTATACAAAACCATCTTTAACCATGTAACACATATACTTAGTCCTTTCCAGCATGGCTTTGTAGCTAAAAGATCCACAAATACTAATTTACTCGAGTATATGGACTTTCTGTGTAAATCGATGAATAATAAAACACAAGTAGATGCCGTGTACACCGATTTCAGTAAGGCCTTTGACAAAGTTAGTTACTCTATCCTAATGAATAAACTGGATAAAATTGGTATTCACGGAAATCTGCTTCGTTGGTTAGAATCATATTTATCACATAGAAGTCAATTAGTCACTGTCAATGGTTTTAACTCTTCCCCAATATTAGTTACGTCGGGCGTACCACAAGGATCTCACCTTGGACCCTTACTTTTCTTAATCTTTATTAACGACCTTACATACAAACTCCGCTGTAATTTTTCTCTATATGCTGATGACCTCAAATTATATAAAGCAATTAAATCTATGAAAGATTGTGAACTCTTACAACAAGACCTTAACACAATATCTACCTGGTGTGTTGACAATGAAATGGAACTCAATATAACTAAATGCAAAGTTATAAATTTCACCAAGAAAACCAACAAAACTCTATATTCATATAGCATATGTGGTCACAATCTAGAAACAGTTGAATCAATAAAAGATTTAGGAATTATATTTGACAACAAACTAACATTCAATGAACACATTGAACACATTGTGAGTAAATCAAATAAATTACTTGGTTTTATTGTTAGATCAACCAAACTGTTTAAGAATTCTAACAGCCTAATAATTCTATTCAATTCCTTAATCCGAAGTGTTCTTGAGTATGGGTCAACAGTCTGGAATCCACATTATATTACACAGATATCTAGACTCGAATCAGTCCAAAGAAAATTTACACGGATTTTGTCTTACCGATCAGGTGTCTATCATCTTCTAGACGGGTACGAACAAAGACTTAGATATTTCAAATTAGAAAGTCTGGTTAAAAGACGAAACATAAATGACCTCTTAATGCTGTATAAAATTGTGAATAATCGTGTAGACAGTAACTTAGTCAACCAAATCAAGTTATACGCCAGGCCCAAATCTACCAGAAACCTTGACATATTCTGGACTGAAATTTTTACCAATAATACTGGATATTTTAATCCCATATCTAGAATGTGTCGATCATACAACGATCTTGGTAAAATACACACTTTCATAGATATTTTTCTAAATAATGTAACATGTTTCAAAAAATATCTCCACGAATTGTGCACCTAAAAAAAAAAAAAAAAAAGATTGTTTTTGTTTTATTACATTTCAGGAAATACTTCATAAATATTGTATGCTTATAATGTATTTCAATTTCTATATTTAAGTTTTTTAAGTTATGTATAAATAATACTTCCATTGTTTTTCATGTGTTTGCATCTGTAAAAATTCAAATGTGATTACTGCAGACACATTAGTCTAGGGATATTTATATTTGTATTTTAATTTATTATATGTATATTACCCACAAAAATGTTTTATAAATATCCTGTTTGTGTCTCAAATAAATAAATAAATAAATAAAAATAAATAAATGTCACAAAACTGACGTTAGGTATACACGGTGTCTGGAAACTCATGTTATAAGTGGGCAACTGGTGAATCTACTTCACATATGTAATTATTGACTAAGCGTAGCGAAGTTCTGTGTTAAGTCCACAATTTTGTATTTCGTCTGAATGAACATTTGTTTGTACGTTCCGTTTCTGGTTCGAAATGGTGGCTATTAATGGTTATTATTTAATAATTAAATTTTAAAATGTGAAATCGTCGTGTTTTTTTGTATTTTCATATTCGCATTTTTTCAATATTATGATACCTACCTGCCTAGAGAAAATTTTATAAAAGAATTATCGTTGAGATAGTTACGTTTCCTTGAACAAAATGTATAATTATTATTTGAAATTTAAGAATGTTACATAAAGTGTACGGTTCATAATAAACTAGATGTTTGAGTACCTACTTATAAAAATTAAAATTTTAGAACTCGCTTTTTGGACACGAGGTCTATTGTTACAGAATTACATATCTACTGCTACTAGTATAGTCATGAGAACAAAATAAATATAGTCAATTTTTTCGACTTGAGGATTGTTTTTTTTTTAATAAATATATTTTGTCGCCTACTTTAGAGTTAAGAAACTATTGGGGTCTGGTCAACGCTTCAACGCATTTTATATGTTAGTAGACAGCTGAAAGTAAAATTAACCACAATTTGGGAGGCGGGTGTAGGTACCGCCACCCCGGGAACCATTTATTTCACTCCAAGTGGTCCGCTACGTGTGGTGACTTAGCAGGAGTGCCTGGGTTCATGGAGTGAGGATTGTCTGGGTCTTGGCGGCTGAAGCATCTACTATAAACTGCGTGGCAGGCCGGATCGGGAGAGACTGGTTATTTTTTTTTTCATTAGCTCCACACAGGAAGCCCGGAGAGAAATAATTTCCCTCAGGGCCTATGTCATCTTTGGGGATGCTGTGTGGATGGCCTTTTTAGGAAAGGAAGGAGAGGAGGTTTTGGGATGGAAAAGGGTATAAGGGGTGGGTAGGAATCTGGGGATCAATTTGTCCAAGAGTGACGGATGTATCAATCCATTCCTCCCACTGCGGTGCAAGGCGATGTTCCGAAAGATTTTTGCTGGAGAGATCAAAACCTGAACCAGTCTCTCCTGATCCGGCCTGCCACGAAGGTGGTGAGCGGACGCATTCGCTGCTAAAACCCGAACAAACCTCACCCCTAAGAACCCGGACACCTTTGCTAAGTCAACAAACGTAGCGAACTATTTGCGGTGACCTTTGGCAGAGGTGTTGATTATCCAATAAATGGTTCCCGGGGCGGCGGTATCCATACCCGCCTCCCAAATGATATACATACATTCAGTCGTCACTCCTGGACACACCGATTCCTACCCACCCCTTAAACTTTTTAACTTCCCAGAACTTTATCTTCTTCATTTCATTAAAAAGAACATCTCCAAAAGATGACATAGACCCTGAGGGAAATTATTTTCCTTAGGGCCTCCTGTGTGGAAATAATATGCCAAAAACAAACCAACTTCAAGAGTGGTATCTATTTTTACTGTCATCTTGGTGAAGGACCACCATTCAGAATCGAACCCGTTTATTTGTTTGTTGCGTGACTAGATCTGAATAGCCAGTTATCCACTTCTCGACAATTCACTTTATCATAATATATTTCCTCTCCCCTCTCTTTTAGTCATTCAACATTCCCCAAATCGGAATGCCATGGTCCCATTGGATGCGGGCAGTTGGTACTCTTGTGTTGTAATCACATAAAACATCCAATATAATGTGAAGCTAATCCGAAAAAAAGTGTCAATGCCATGACGATTTTAAAAGTTATGTTGAGAGGTTGAAGGGGTTATGCGGTTGGGGAGGCAAGGAGATAGGGTAGATGAAGGTCGAGAAGTACTTCTACATTCAGATAAGATCACATTTACTCCATTCAGGCCAAATCCATTTTAAGCAATTCTGAATAGTGTAGTTTCACCAGGGCGATACCGACAGTAGATACCTATCTATCACTCTACAACAGTGGTTTCCAACCAGTGGTTCACGAAACATTTATTTATTAATAGAAAAACCGTCTCGAAAGGTATCCAAAAGTTGATTCGTAACCCTTTTGGTATTAATGATGGAGAGGTAGCTGAAGAAGACCAAGAAGAGCACATAAAATTGCAAAATGATAGTAATTGCAAGGACGCGTTTAAAAGTTTATCATTATTGTACCTTGTGGTCCCTGTGAGAACAAATTAATGTAATAGTAGTCCCTGGTCAAAAAAAGGTTGGAAACCACTACTCTAGAACACCCTGTACTCTGTAGTTTAGTGACCAGTATATCTCGCGTCAAAAAAGGTTTCACCAGGGCGATACTGACAGTACCTATCTATCACTCTGGAACAGGGATGGGGAACCTGCGGCCCGCGAGGCCTTTTGGTGCGGCCCGCGGGCACTTTTGGTGCAGCCTGCTGAAAGAACCACAAAAAATTACTCAGAACGGGATGGTTTTTTCACGGTGTTTCAGATGCATTTTTAAGACGTTATTACAAAATCGTTACTAGCAAACAGTTCAGACACAAAAAACCGTGTTAAACCTCCCATTTTACTTTTATTTTAATTTGTTATTGTGAAACGATAGTGAAATTACATTGGAACTATTAATTTTCTTGTGCGGGCAGTCCCGATATTTCAGGATTGATGGCAACTCTATTCGGAGAAATTATTCAATTACAAAGCGATGATGAACTTAAAGTTAGATATAACAATCTCTCCAAATAAAGTCAGGAATCACTGGTTATATTAAGTCAAGCTTATCTTAAAATTTTGTATATAATAAAAATATTAATGCCATAATAATTGCCACACTTCTGGCATAAAAAAATTATTACATGTAATTTATTGTAATTAGTTATATTAATATAAAATTATATTGCGAAAAATAAATATGCTACAAAATATAGAAAAACCATTCACGTAATCAGAGTACAATTTCACAAATTCCTGTTGCGGATTTATCTACTAACCCTAACGCATTTCGAAGGCAAAACCATTTTGGTGTTTTAGGTGCAGTATTAATTAAAGCTGGGGACTCACAAAAACCAGTTTTGTGTTCAAAATGCAATGAAAAAATTCCATATGTGGTTTCTTCTGCTTACGTATTTCGTAGAAATCCGTTCTCGTTTTTGAAGTGCATAAAATTCTAGTTGATTTTTTGCTGCCAGTATTAGAGAAAAGCCATTTTCATGTACTCAGTAGAATGGCTACACTCGGTACTTTTAAGTCTCCGCGTACAGATTCACCCTATAACTGAAACCAGTTCTGTGTTTAGAATGCAACGAAAAAATTCCAGATGGGGTTCCATTTTTTGACGCATTCCTCGTGTTAGAAGTGCATTTATAACATTCTAGTTGCGTACTTTGTGCTGCCAGAATTGGAAGAAAGCCATTTTCATGTAATGAGTGGAGTTTTAATTCCCCGTTTACAAAATCACTTTATAATTAAAACCAGTTCTGTGTTGAGAATGCAACGAAGAAATTCCAGGTGGGGTCTTATCTCGCTAACGAGTTTCATAAGAAACCATTCTCGTGTGTGAAGTGCAGTTATAAATTTGTAGTTGCATATGTGCTGCCAGTATAAGAGGAATGAAATATCATGTTCTGAGTGTAGTTTTAATTCCCCGCGTACAGATTCAACCTGTAATTAAAACCAGTTCTGTGTTAAGAAGACAACGAAAACGCATCAGGTGTGATTTCATTTGCTGACGCATTTCTTATGTTGGAAGTGAGTGCATTTATAAAATTCTAGTTTCTTAGTTTATGCTGCCAGAATTAGACGAAAGCCATTTTCATATTCTGAGTGTAGTTATAATTCCCCCCAAGCAAATTTAATCTAAATTGAAACTAGAACCGTGTTCAGAATGCAACGAAATATTTCAATTGTCCCAATTTCACCTGCTGATGCATTTTGATGGAAACCATTCTCGTGTTCAAAGTGCAATTATAAAATTCTGGTTGCAGACAATGTGCAGCCAGAATTTTAGGAGAACCATTTGCATGTTCTGAGTGTAGCTATAATAATTTTATTAGTTTTAGTAAAACCAGTTTTTTGATTCGTATGTGAATCCGCCCCCCCCCCCTCCCCCCCCCCGAGACGGATATCGGAGTGCGGCCCGCGGTTTAAAGTATGAACATCCAAATGGCCCGCGATGCTGAAAAGGTTCCCCACCCCTGCTCTAAAACATCCTGTACACTGTAGTTCTGTGAACAGCAGACCTCGCGTCCAAAACAGTTTCACCAGGGCGATACTGACAGTACCTATCTATCATTCTAGAACATTCTGTATTCTGTAGTTTTGTGAATAATAGCTCTCTCGCGTATAAAATCCATTTTCCAATATTCTCTTATTTAATAAATTATAAACAAAATTTCCTCAAAATCATGAGATTTGTAAGTAGGTTCCTAAATACCTACTAACGTTATTATAAACCACTTATTTTATGTAAAAAAAATTATTTCGTATAACGATGTAGAAAATTTGCACTATCTCAATGGCAACTAAATACTTTAGTTTATTAAAAAAAAATGCAAATAACAAAAATAAACAAGAGGATTTCACATTTTTAAATAATCTTTTCAGACCTAATAAAACGACCACCATCTTGTACCGGAAACGGAACATATATGTAAATAAATGAACAGGCAGACGAAATGCAATCAGTCAATTATTATTAGTGATTTGGATTTGCTCAACTTTGAACTAAAGATCAAATTAAATAATGGCTGAAATCTTCCTAACCATAAAATATCTTTGAAAAAAGATTCACAATATACCTAGAGGTACCTATTTACTGCAAAACTGAGAGAAATTTTAGGAAAAATTATTTTAAAAATATTGTAAAATGGGAAATTTAACTATTTAAAAAAAGCATCTTTTCACGGCTGTAATTCATTGTACAGGGTGTTCACGGCTGTAATTCATTATACAGGGTGTACGTCCCTTAGGACGTACTTCACTTACTTCCCTTCAGTGATTCCACAATATATTTGGAATAAAAAGTGTACTTAAATAAAATTTTGCTTTCCAGTGACTTTATTACTTTTTATTTCAACTTAAATCATAAAAAAATCAATATGTATTAGACAGTTTGGGTCTGAGTGAGGGGTTGGGCGGTTACTCGGCTGAGTGATCAGTGCGGGAGAATTTATTGTTTGGTTTTACGACAAAATAATTGAAAAAAAGTCACTGGAGCCATAAATTTCATTAACATTTATTATTCTGTTAAAAAGTCGCTCATTTCCATGTTATAAATTTTCTAGTTTGTCTTCAACAACTTTTCAAGATCAACCGTTAGGGAATTATTTAGAAAATAACATTTTTTGTCATATTTCATATAAAACGGCAACCGCAGCAGAGATCACCCGAGGTAGAAAACATGTAATTATTTTTAGAGTACCGACCTTTACCGAATGAAACCAAAATAACTTCTAGAATTCTAGACCATCTTTTGCAAGGAAGACCACCTTTTTATCTCTACTGACTGGACTATCAGGGGTTGAACAGAATCAAATTGGATATCGACATATTTAGCTTTAAAGAAACAGCTTTTAAATAACAATCTTGTTTGCCGCTATTATGGTAACTAATTTTTATAAATATAATTTTATACTCGCATGTTTAAGAAATTCATAAACTTTACTATTTGTAAACTCTGCTTTATCTTAATAAATAAATAATCTCGCGTCACCATGTGTGTTCGAGATGAACTATAATACTACACAACCGATTTTAATGAAATTTGGCTTACCGTGTGAAATTTAGTCCAACTTAAAAGATAGAATAGTTTGACCTTAATGCGAATTAAATGTTCATTAAATTTTTGATTTAAGACAATTCTTTGTAATTATATGTAAGTTTCTAACAGATGGCGGTGTGAGTTAATTTATGGACACAACACTTGGTTATCTAGGTTGGGTAAACATCCAGTAGATGGCGTTGTGTTTCATTAGCCACAGCAATGCGTTACCGGGTCAGCTAGTATTATATATGTACCTACTTATATGCATGCAATTAATTGTATAAAGCTTTAAGATAAACAATTTAGTAATGTTTTAAAAGAATAAAAAATTGAATTAAATTGATTTAGCAATTTTACTTTAAAATATAAACCCATAACAAGTTTGTTATTCTCAACAATCTCAGATGATGTAGTGATTATATTAGACAGTTAGAACAAAATAAGAAAAAATTAATTCACTTTGCAATTTTAATTTAACCTGCACTTGTTTTGTTTCAGCTCCAGTAGAGTTAATTTTATCGGATTGGGTGGGGCCTTTAGACCCCAGTACAATCCAGATGAGATATTTAATGTAACAACACAACACATACACCCGCTATACAACAATAGTTACTCTAGGGTATACAACGGTATCGCCCTCCTTCAGCTTGACAGGCGGTAAGTATTCCATAATTATTTAAAATATTGACAAAATGAAAAGTAAAAATCACACATCAACGAAAACATAACAGAAAAAGAATACGCCCATAGCCTCTATGTAGGTATTGTAGGTGCTACCGTAATTGTAATTCCAGACCATATGCTATTCGGGCATTTTTTTTATTTTTTTATTTTTTATTATTTATTTATTTATTCCATTTTTACAATTTTACAAAGTTAGGTATAAGTACAATTATTTTTTTTAATTATGTACATGTAATGCAAATATTTTTTTAATGGTGGTAATAATACCTCTCTAATTGAGAATTTCTCGTGTTTAGAGAGGGAGTACTAACACAATTGATATTTTGATATATGTTTAATTGATGCTACCATGAGCGTATTTATGAAAAAATAAAATAAAAACAACATGTATGTAAAATTTTATACCTGTGCACTATTTTAGGAAGAAAGTTTTTTTTTTAAATTATAAAATATAAAACCTGTGTACACATTGAAAATATAAGTGGGCGTAATATAACACAAACATGAAATTACTTAGTGGTGAAATGTATTTTTTATTTTTTTTATTTATTTATTTATCTATAAAAAGAATGTTTGTATTACATTATTCGATGCCTGTCTCACTAGGGTATACCTGTGTTGAGACAGGCGTAGAGGTACATAAATGAGTATCATACTGTTAGCATTGCCGCAACTTACGGCCTTTTGCTAAACCAAACCTGGAAAGGACACGCAATAAATAGGCCAACAGAACTAGCTCAGGAAGTCGGCGCAAGCAAGGTTCCTCTTAAAACCAAGGCGAGTGTTGTGGTTCGCTTGTGAATTCCTCCTCCTTCCTTCCTCACAATCTCCAGGTCTCTTTCCTCAATCAGAACACAGTTTTGCACGTAAAGGGTTTATTCATTTAGAAGGAGACAGGGTTTTACAATTGCCAGCCTCGGCAAACTACACATGGGTACTTGCTAGGACTAGTATCCTAACATGGCGGGGAACTTCTCTCTCTCAACTCTCCACACGTGTTAATGAATTTAAATGCAGGATGTAGCACACAAGAGGGGGCAAAGATTCATTTTACTCACAAAGCAGGAAATGAGGTAGTCGTCAGACAGGCTACCGGTGGGCTGGAGCCTTCTCGTGCACAATACACATTATAAAAACATCTCGGAGAGCGCCATAGCGCAATTACTTGGACACTGTTGTCGCGCCAGGGGCAAGCGGTTGAATGAATGCCGGGTGCCGATCGGCACTAGGGCCACGGATCTCCGCGTGCGGAGAGGGGGGCGGTGCGGCGAGCTGTGCACTGGGACCCAATTCACTAACTCCTCGCAACAGGAATAAAGGACTCTATTCTTTATCTTTTGTAACGTAACACTTCCCCCCTCGCCGCAATAAAAGCGACGTGGCAATGGAGCTGTAGGTCTAATAAATCCTCTTACCCTTCCAGCACTTGTGAAAAAAAAAAAAAAACATTTAAGAGAAAAAGGAGAGAGAGAGAAAAAAGTTGCTAGCTACAAAATAGTAGAAAACAAAAACAAAAGAGAAAAAAAGCATGGTAAACAAAGAATTATTTATGAATGTACATGAAAGAGCAGTGACATACATAAATATAAACAAGGACCTGCTGGAGAAAGGTACAAGGGTTATGCAGTGATAGAAAAAAAATGACTCTAAATTGTATCATTGGTCTATGAGCTATGTTTGCGTAGCGTGGTTTGCGTAGGATGTTTGGGGTGTTTGAACGTTACACTGAAGTTACAAGGTTACTTTGTCACAGTAACCTGGCCCGTTTGAGATTACACTCAAGGAAAAATAGGGCCTTAAAGAAAACACGAAGAAGAGAACGCGGGATGAGGCTTCTTGGTGGTGGAGAGGGTTCTACCTGTCACAGAGGTCAAAAAGGTAGCTGCTTCCGGATCCTGTGGGTGGGCCAGTATGACATCATTGGGGTACTGGAGAGTGGAATTGTAATTGGTGGTTGGTCCTTTATAGAGGAGGTGGTTTGTGTGCATGACAGCCGTTGTTGTGATGGTGGTTGGTACACTGGTTTGTATACAGTGGGATTGTTGTGTGAACAATCGTTAGTATCGTTATTTGCGCAAGGGCACAGGAGCATTGGCATGATGGCAACAGAGCAATTTGCAAGGTGCAGATTTGCAAGATGCAGCAGGAACATTTGTACAATGGCAACAGGAACATTTGCAAGGTGCCGCGGGAACATTTGTACAATGGCAACAGGAACATTTGCGAGATGCCGCAGGAACATTTGCACGATGGCAACAGGAACATTTGCAAGGTGCCGCAGGAACATTTGTACAATGGCAACAGGAACATGAACCAACTTAGAGCTGACGTGCTCGGGTTTGTTTGAGTGATGGTTTTGTGATGATACAATTCGCAACTACACGCACGACTCACACTAGGTTAAGTTAGGTGCGGTCGGGTGCTTTTGGTATGCAGGGTTTGAAGGCATGGGACCTCCGTGACGGTAGTGAAGGCAGCATGAAGAGAGGCGCAGGTGTAGATAGGGTGAAGAGCTGCTGGTCTTCTTATTAATTCGGCGAAAAAATTATTATTAGAACAAAATTCTTGAAGTTACCTGCCTAGTAGACCAATGATGAAAAGGTTTGGAGAGAAACAAGGTGTGCATGTTGAGAAAGATTGAATTTGTTTGACGTGTAGAGAGAGAGAGAGAGACGGAGAGAGAGTTAACTAAATGCAACTACAGACTTATACATATTACAAAGGTACGTATTCAAGGATGGTTCTGTTTAACCCATTTAGTTTTTTTTTAAACTAAATACATTTTCAAGAACACGTGGGTAAGGGTTTGTACGTATGACAAAATGCCCCGTTTGAAAGAAGTTGGTTTTCCATGACCTATGCTCACGTCTATACGGTAGCATTTTTTCTACTTTCGAAGAACAAAAACATTGAGTACAAATAAGTTATGAAAAGTGGGAAAGGAGTAGGAAGTTGAAAGGATCCTTGTATGAAGGTTGTCCCATTTGACAAACGAAACGCCAAGTGCGTAACGCATATATCCCCATTCACGGATAATTTCGACGAAGGGAAAGGGTGACAATTGGGAACATTTGAACGAAGAAAACTGCCGAGGACTCGGCTATTTCCGAAATTCGACCTCTGAGTGGAAGGTGAAACAAGGTCTACAGCAGTTATCCTGGCACATTACAATACCATTTGGTAGTGTAGGACAAAAGGAATACATTGACATAAAAGAGTCTAATCCTCTACGTGTATTGGGAAGAAGATTAGAGGGTCGTTTTATTATCCTACTTGTTTGCGAGAAATGGCAGACCCTTGCTCAAATCTCACAAACCTGGGGGGTTTTCTTGTTCGTCTCCCAGACAACGAGTTAGGTGTTTTTTGTGTCCATCAACTTAACTCCCACGACACGATGCCCCATAATCATGAGTGAAGCGTATGATTAGTCCTTTTGAGATAGTGGATAGTTCCTGGGTTCTTGTGACAGGAAGTCCACGGGCATGTTAATGAGTACTCTGCTGCAAAAGCAATAATTTTCTGATAACAGAAAATAAAAGGCGTGTGATCTACACTTGGTAGGACACACAAACATAGGGGTAGATATTATTTCGTTCGCACGACTCATGGTGAATATTGTCACGTTTTCACGTCTCACGTGACAGGAATGAACGATTTACAACAAATTTTGCCCAGTATTGAAAGACAGTAACCCAATAGGTATTTAAAACAATTTAATGAGATAAATCACCCTCTCGATCAACAACCCTGTGTTGACGAGCAAACAATGAGTAGTTATGACGGACTACCCGTGACGTGTAAAAACACAAAGATATTATGAGATTCGCATCTATAGCAGTGGATATTGTAAGGTTCACACCTGTAATAGTAGATATTGTAAGGCTCGCGCCTATAATGTTACAAAAGTTTACGTTAAAAAAAAATTGGGTCCCCATTCAATACAGACGGTGGGTTGCAATGATGTAATTAATTCTGCACTGCTGTAGCTTAATAAATTCATATAAGCATACGTTACAAGACTTGCCAAAAGGCGATAAACACAAATTTTATTGAAGATCTGGCCAAGATTTTAAAACTTCAAACAAGAATAATGGTACAATAAAGGACAAAAGAAACTGATGTCATGATAAACTATTGTACCTAATAATGAAGTTGTATATGTACAAAGAACAATGTTAATGAAGGGACGAAACGTATTGTCACTTTTATAACAAATTTTTTTTTTTTCTCAGAATCCGACAAAATATGATTCTGGAAAAAAATAGAGCAATTGGGTTGAGCGCCATTCTAATTTTGGAAAAAAGAAGAAAAAACACAAGCAGCAACAAGGTTGCTCTTGAATTGTTTCGAATCCAGCGAATGTGACCTGATAGGTGTGTTCATTTGGTGTATTCGAAACGATCCCCAATATACAACATTACTATGAATGTTTAGGATGGGGTGAGGAGGAAAAAGAAAAAAAAAGGAAAAAACGGGAGGATTTCCTATTATAACAGAAATCTTCGGGACATTCTTACAATATGGTGCTGTGACCATAGTAGCGAGCTGCGGCAATGGTCTGAAACCAATGGTTATTATACAGACTTGCACTTGTGATTTTTATATTTACAACATTAGGGTAGGGACGTACTGGTACGACGAAAACCCGACACAAAACAATTAAAAAAGGGTGATATGACAAGATGAGACGATGAGGTGAGAAGAAAAACGCGCGGATGCTGCAAGAATTGTGAGAAAGAAAGCGACGTCTCGGAGCAAGAGTTTTCCGGAACCGTTGATGGTAGGAGAAAAAAAGGGGGCCCTTTCCCGAAGTGATCAATTTCAGGAAGAGGATGCATACAAGTATGAAAACGGTGCCCCAAGAGGTGCTCTTGTGGTACAGCAGGCAAGGCACGCAGGATGTACAAGAACATATAAAATTATGCAAAAAGAAAAATAATGTACAGGAGTTATGCTACCGTTGACATTGATGTGCCTTCGGGTGTAAGGATTACCTTACGAATGCCCATATGGGTAATTATTTACATTTAATATTTACAAGTAACTTACGTCATTTATGACAAGAATTATAAGACTTCTAAAGAGACCGCATCGCACTGATTGACGACTGGCCAAGAGAGGTCAGGGGCGTTATAATGATCAGGGTTAACAAGATGCATGTTTTGCCAATTTGATAACGCCTGAGTACTTGATGTGATGGAATTTACTGATTCCGTCACAGTAAGGCATTTTGGATTTATTCCTAGGAGAAATCTTTCTATTTCTCAGGGCCTGTAGTAGTTCTTCCTTTCTTGAAGTAAAAATGTGCGGGATTATACCCAGCGTGACTTGAGGAACTTCCATGGTGTATAGGATTGTGTCAGAGTGACCTTATGTTGGAAAAAGTTAGAACTAGACTCGCAATTGGAAAGAAATTGGGCAGAGATTGACCACTGGGGACGTATTTTTTACAAAAAAAACGCGTTTGGATTATTTGAAAATTTGGGCAGCGATTTGCCTCAAAAAACGTGATTTTGTGAAAAAATCCAGTTGTTTTGGAAATTAGTTGAAAATTTTTCAAAGTCCAAAGACGAAAAGAAAAATTGGGCAGAGGTTTGCCTCAAAAAACGAGATATTGTGAAAAAATACAGTTGTTTTGGAAATTTGTTGAAAATTTTTCAAAGTCCAAAGACGAAAAGAAAAATTGGGCAGAGGTTTGCCTCGAAAAACGAGATTTTGTGAAAAAATCCAGCTGTTTTGGAAATTTGTTGAAAATTTTTCAAAGTCCAAAGACGAAAAGAAAAATTGGGCAGAGGTTTGCCTCAAAAAACGAGATTTTGTGAAAAAATCCAGATGTTTTGGAAATTTGTTGAAAATTTTTCAAAGTCCAAAGACGAAAAGAAAAATTGGGCAGCGGTTTGCCTCAAAAAACGTGATTTTGTGAAAAAATCCAGATGTTTTGGAAATTTGTTGAAAATTTGGATATGAAAACTTCACGGGCCAGGATTCACCTTAATGGAACACGTTTTTAGAATTTATTCCGATGTTTTTGAAAAAAGGTTTGCAAATTTGCAAAAGTCCGGAAATAAAAAGGAACAAACGAGGTTCGTCTTAAACGAACATGTTTTTGGAATATTTCCATTAGCTTTCCAAAGGGGAATTCTTCAGAAAAAGAAAGAAATATTTTTTCTTTTATACAAGTTTTCGTGGAAGTATTTGTTTGAAAATTCAACAATGTCTTGGGGAATAGTTTTTTTATTTACGTGGCTAGATTGTAGCCTGATTTGAGCATCACCAATTATTGGTATTTACACGCCAACTTCCTTTCGTCATAACAAGTTATATACAGATATTATGCATACGGATGTAATGTTAGCTTTCGAGGAATCGACGTCATCGCGAACTAGGCATTTTTTGAATTATGTCGTATGTTTCTTTATAATAGAAGAAAAAGAAAAAAGAAGAAGAAACGGACGGCAGAAGTAAAAAAAAAGCCCAATTGTCAAATGGCAGAAAGAATTTAATCCACTTGTTCCCTTAGGTTGCAAAGTATGTCGATATAAATACTGGTCTGTATTTATATATTAATTACTTGAGAAATATTATTATTAAAAAATATTAGGTTAATTAACTTTCGGGAAACAAAGCGGGTAATTGGTTCATCATATACAGGATTTTAATTGTTGAATAACTTTGTTTTAAATATTTATGTTCATTTCCACTATTAACTTGTATTTGAAACTAGCAAATTTAGTCGGTCGACACTTGTAAACACTATATTATTCACGGCGACAACTTTCTTGGTTGAGCACTTTACGTAGGAATACCGGTGACAATGTTTTTTCGAGTGACGACTCGAAAATGAAGGGATCGTTCCCGTGGTAATTTAAATTGCGATTCGAAGTTACGTTCGCGCCGGGGTTCCTGTTGGAAATGCTAGACAAATTGGGAATAACAAGACAAAACATTATACACTATAAAGTTTAAACAATTGCTGATTGAAGAACGAGACTGTGGGACCGTGAAGAGGGAGGGAAAAAAAAATTGCCCCTAAGTTGGACGCCAGTGTTAGCATTGCCGCAACTTACGGCCTTTTGTTAAACCAAACCTGGAAAGGACACGCAATAAATAGGCCAACAGAATTCCTCCTCGTTCCTTCCTCATAACCTCCAGGTCTCTTTCCTCAATCAGAACACAGTTTTGCACGTAAAGGGTTTATTCATTTAGAAGGAGACAGGGTTTTACAATTGCCAGCCTCGGCAAACTACACATGGTTATTTGCTAGAACTAGTATCCTAACATGGCGGGGAACTTCTCTCTCTCAACTCTCCACACGTGTTAGTGAATTTAAACGCAGGATGCAGCACACAAGAGGGGACAAAGATTCATTTTACTCACAAAGCAGGAAATGAGGTAGTCGTCAGACAGGCTACCGGTGGGCTGGAGCCTTCTCGTGCACAATACACATTATAGAAACAATCACGAGTCTAGAATCTCGGAGAGCGCCATAGCGCAATTACTTGGACACTGTTGTCGCGCCAGGGCAGGCGGGTATAACTCCGATCCAAAAAGTGAACCGAATCTTTGGTGAAATCATAAGTCCACTTCGATTTGTTTATGGTCCCCAGCTACTACCTCCACCAATAGGAATCTTGGATTTTTGTTGCATTTTTCTGCTTTACTTTCGTTTGACATTTACAATGCATTCACATTTCCGACGCAAAAAGATGGCAATAAGTGTGAATATGGATTTTGGGAATTGAACGATCGAATGAAAAATGAAAGAACAGGACCCGTAATTGGAACAAAATTACAGGTGGGAAACTTCCTTTGGTTGATATTTCAGTGTTCCTAAAGTAGGTATGTTATTTAAGTTGTATTTTAATCGGTGTTAAATCCCTCGCTAGCGCCTAGCGAGGGATTTAACACTAACAATGTTTCTCTCGCAAAAATAAAGTTGGTTGTTTTCAGGTGGAAAAAATATAATAAGCAGTAATTGTTGAATGAAACACTAGCATATATTGAATCATTTGGCGGGTACGAGATAAGCCGCCATAGCTCAGTGGTCAGAGCAATCGACCGGCAATCGAGAGGACACGGGTTCAAGTCCCGTTGGCGTCATGTATCTTTTCTCGGAAGATTTTTCAATGTGGATGAGTGTTTCAGGCTGATAATTATTGCTTATAATAATTAATAAGTAATTGACGCAGTCGAACATCACCATTACATCTTAAAAAGGTATACATGTTTTCTATATTGCATCGACCTATCTCATTAATTTAATCTTCCCCAATTTCCTCTCTGGATTTTGACAAGAGTGCTTATGTTTTTTTTATTATATAAAATAGATTTTAACAATTAGCATTTCATTTGCTTTTTTCACAAGTTACTTATAGGAGTTAGGTTTGCTAAAATACGTATTATTCAAGTATGATTTTAGATTTTCACGGCAAAAAGTATTAAAGAGATTTTTTTTGGGGTATTGTGCCATTTTACACATCAACCCTGATGATAGGAACAACACATTTATCACTACGCTTGCACTTTCTGTTCTTATTTTTAACATTTTTTTAATATTTTTATCAGTATTAATAAATGTATTCCTATTTTTCAGTGGAATCTGAACCGACAAAACTTTACTTGTTTACAATAAGTGTAACATTTTATATCCACATCCCAATACATTCGCTTCTGTTTCTGGAGATGGTTAGATGAGATTAAGGGAAATACTATCAGTCATTGGTCATTGAGAATGATGCAGAGGTAATTATTATTTTTATTACTTACTTTCATTTTACAAAAATTTAATAACGTCAGACAAATTTAATGCATTTGAGTAAGTTTCTTTATGTAGGTAAGTAGGTATCCTAGAACTTGGTTTAGTATGAGAGTAATAAAAAAATAAATGACATGGGAGGAAATGTAACTACATACATACATAGATATGTATGTACATGTAGACAAATAAAATAAAAATTCCATTTTTTAACTAATTTCCATATACACAATACATGTACATGTACCATACCGTGTACATGTACCATACCATACATATACCATATACATGTACACAAATAAAATAAAAATTGCATTTTTTAACTAATTTCCATAAGTGAACCAATATAGTGTTTATAAAATATAACTTCTTTAGTAATATTTTTTGTTTTTGTTTTGAAGAGTTTTAATTTTCAATGTACATTTGTTACATTAATTTTAATGATTTTTTAATGATTTCAGGAAAAATATGATGAACTGAACTAAACTAAACTCCAAATTAATAAATATGATACATATTTGAGCCCCGAATGAAACATCAAACATCTTATGTAAACTAATGTCTCCATGGACCTTGGTTATATTTTGGCAATATGGTAAATTTATTTTAGACCTGACGAAAGATATAATAGGTACGTTAAGTAATTTATCTTTAAAACAATGTCTTAATTTGGCAATTTGCTACAGAAATATAACCTGCTTACATTGTATTCTTGTTTAAAATATGTACATGTAATTCTCAGTTTTTCATTTTTCTGTTATAAAATGAAATTTTTTTAAATTCAGTACTTTTGTAGGAACGCACAATCATATTTTAATTATATGTATTTCCTGTTGGTATTTCATGTTTTTAATAAAATTCTTATCATGTAATTACGAGTTTTATTTTTAAAATAATATTTGAGGCTAATAATTTGGGCGGTTCTGGGTAGGCCCCGAAAGAAAATAATATTGTCTATGGTCGCGCCTTTTTTGTTGTTGCTTACTCTATCTTCGTCTATGGTGTGTGACGTCACAAATCCCCGTCATCATCATCATCATTCGAAAAATTATTGCATTTTGATGGTGAAATAGTGACCAAATTTTTCTCGAACAAAAGCCTGAAGTTATCAATCTAGTGGGTGGTTTGTATATTTATGCGCCAGGGGCAAGCGGTTGAATGAATGCCGGGTGCCGATCGGCACTCGGGCCACGGATCTCCGCGTGCGGAGAGGGGGGCGGAGAGGGGGGCGGTGCGGTGAGCTGTGCACTGGGACCCAATTCACTAACTCCTCGAAACAGGAATAAAGGACTCTATTCTTTATCTTTTGTAACGTAACAAGTAACAATACATAAGAATATTTAATTACAACATAAGAATATTTAAGGTAAGATACATACTGATTTATACAATTCAAACAGAAAGATGATTAAGATTGAGGGTTAATATCATAAAGAGAGCATTATATAGGTGAAGGAAGAGATGAATAAAGTAGTAAATTCTTTCGAATCTATATAGGTAGTTATATTATACATACAGGATTTTACTATTTTAAGTTATTTAATAAGGGTAAGGACATATGTGCGATGGTAATTCTGTCTATTTGTACTCTATTTTACAGATGTTAGCAGTAATGTGACGTCCAATACTTATAATCCATTTCTTTATATCTTGTTTGTATTTGGTCATTGATTCAGTTTGTCTAATCGTGGCTGGAAGTGTATTGTGTAGTTTGCAAGCTATGTATTTAAAGTGTTTTTGTCCAAAGGTGGTTTTAGAAAAGGGTGTTTGGAGAAGTTCTTTATTTTTGGCTCGGGTATTGTGTATCATTTGTGTTGGTTTGTATAGGATTTTGTTGTTTTTATGTAAATAAAGTAAGATGGATTTTGCGTAGAGCTGTTTAATGTCCATAACTTTGAAAGTATTGAAGATCGTATCGGTGCTGGTAGTGAGAGGAAGTTTAAGAATTATTTTTATTATTAGTTTTTGTGCTTTAATGATGGGGTCGAGGGCATTAGAATAAGTGTTACCCCAAGCTAAAATTCCGTATTCGATGTGAGATTGGCACAGTGAGTAATAAACTGTTTTTAAAAGTTGTAGGTTAAGGAAATTGCGCGTTTGTTTGAAAAAGTAAATAGATTTGCGGATTTTGTTTGTAGTGTTAAGTATATGTTGCTTCCAATTTAGGTGTGTATCAAAGGTTAATCCTAAATATTTGATAGTTGCTACTTGTTCTAGGCATGGGCAGTTGCAATTCCGGTTCAGAGATGAGTTATTACATTCGTGTATTTTTAATTTAGGGTGTAGGTTTGGTTTTGTGATATTGGTAAGACTAGACAGTAAGTATTTTGTTTTCTGTATATTAAGAGTTAATGTGTTCGAGTCAATCCAATATTTAACCTTTTGAATTCCTACCTCCGCTTTAGAATATACGGTAGGCCAATCTTTTGCTTGAAATAGTAGTACAGTGTCATCGGCGAAACTGACAATAGTGGCATCGATATCTGGGTTACACAACTCGTTAATGTATATTAGGAAGAGCGTTGGACCTATAACACTGCCTTGTGGGACACCGTAACTAATAGGTAAATTCTGACTCTTTGTAGCTCTGAGTTTAACGTATTGGGATCTGTCAGATAGGAAACTGGAGAGGAGGCTTAATTCATTAATCCTAATACCTATGTTGAACAATTTGCGTTCTAATTTGATGTGTGATATTGTATCAAACGCTTTACACAGGTCGAGAAATACCGATAGACATTTCGAGCCCTTATCAAGGTGGCCAGAGATGTGGACAGTGACGGTGGCTATGGCATCGTTTGTACTTTTATGGTTTCTGAAGCCAAATTGCCGCGGCGATAGTAGGTTGTTGGTTTCCAGATATTCCATAAGACTATTATTAACGATCTTTTCAAATACTTTAGACAAGGAATTGAGTAACGTAATAGGACGATAATTACTAATATCAAGTTTGGAGCCTGTTTTGAAAATAGGGATAATAAGACCTTGTTTTAGAATGGCGGGAAATAATCCTTGGCGAATGCTAATATTCAGCAGATGAGTTAATGGTTGTATTATAACCGGGGCAATTTTTTTAAGAACACTGTTGGGTATTTCGTCAATGCCGGTGGATGAAGAGTTTTTTAAAGAGTTTATTACCGTAGAAACTTCTTTCTCTATAACCGTTTTGAGAACAAATCGGGTTGGGAATTCATCATTGGAAGGGTGAACGCTATGATCCAGCATACGGTTGCTTGATTGGATTTTTGTTGCTAGTTCTGGACCTATATTTGCAAAATAACTGTTTATATGATTGACAATTGTGTTGGGATTCGATGTAAAGTCTACGGTGATATCATTGATATTGAGAGAGTTTAAGGCGACGGTGGCTTTATTTGAATTGGTAGCTTCCTTGAGGACTTTCCATATTTTTTTAGGATCATTGTTGCATTCGGATATTTTTTTATTCTAGTATAGATTTTTGGCTTTCCTAATGACTTGTGTGCAAATATTTCGGTATCTTTTGTAGAAATTATGAAGTGTAATATCTTATGGATTCGTGGCACATTTTTTATGTATGGAATTGCGTTTCCGAATGCAGTTGATGATAGTGTGATTAATCCATGGTTTGAGAGGTTTGATAGCTCTAGGAATGGCTTTTGTTGTGGTTTTGGTGTTTTGAACAAGGGTTTCTTGTATGTAGGTAGAGAAGTAGTTCCATGCCTCATCTATGTTAGCTATCTTATAGAATCTGTCCCAGGATTTAGAACTGAACTAATCTAATTTAATGAGGCCCTGAGGAAAATAATTTCCCTCAGGGTCTATGTCATCTGGGATGCTGTGTGAGGGTATTTTTGAGGAGAGGAAGGAATGAACATTGGTCTTGAAGAGACCCATGTTGTAGGAAGGAGGTAACACAGAGGCCGGCAAATCATTCCACAGCCTAGCTGTTAAACACAAGAACGAGTCGAAGAAACGACCCGTTCTCATGTGACAAATGTCAACCGTGTACAAATGTTGGGCACGCGTTTGGCGTGTTTCCCGACTACGCACCGGTGCCGAAGGGATCAATGATGCTAGTTCCTCAGAGCATCTTCCATTGTAATACCGGCAGAACAAGTATAGCATTCCCGCCCGACGCCTGTGCTGTAAAGATTGCAATCCGTCTGTTAAGATGGGAGAATCTATTATACGGACCGCCCGTTTCTGCACAGAGTCGAGGGTATTTTTCAGGTATTTCGTGGCTCCAGACCAGAGGTGGCTGCCAAATTCAACCGTGGGGCGCACTTGTGATTTGTACAAGGTTAGCAGTTGTGTACTATGTGCAGTATCTGCGGGCTCTGTACAGTACGCCTAGTTTTTGGGAGGCTAACTTTACTCTGGCTTCGATGGAGCCCCCATACCTTCAGCCTCAAACATACCTCAATTGCAGATACCATAGTTTCACTGCCCACTGGCTCCAGACGGTTGGGAGCAGTCCCCGGCCTTACCCGAGCTTTACAGAGAGTATTTTCAATTCTAATGTAAACAGTGACCTTACGTTCGTTTTGGAGGTCAAGTGTGCAAAATTTCATCAATATCGGAATGAAACCATAGATTCCATGGTCACAGACAATCTTCTTTACCTAGCACAGACCATTTTTTTTAAAAATGAGCTCCACAGAGGAGGCCCTGAGGAAAATAATTTTCCTAAGGGGCTATGTCAACTTTGGGGATACTAGGTGGAGGGTTTTTTTAGGGAAAGGAAGGAGAGAAGAGTTCTGAGGAAGAAAAAGAGTTTTAGGGGTGGGTAGGATCCTGGGGTTCAGTGTATCTTGGTCAACCGCCACCAAGACCTAGAAAAACCTCACCACATGAACCCGGGCGCCCCTGCTAAATCACTAAACGTAGCAAACCATTTGGTGTGACCTATGACAGAGGTGTTGGTTATCCAATAAAGGTTTCCGGGGCGGCGGTACCCATTCCCGCCTCCCAAATAGAAAATTGTCTAAATTCTCGATAAACCAATTCTGAAAAAAAAATCTATTAAAAATTAAATGCAGGTGGTTTTCCAATTGTTTGAATTCTCCAACACACATTTGGTGTTTTGAGAATGATGTCACTTAAATTCATAGCTCATTTTTCTAGAATTCATTGAACTGGAGTTGCAAATAGAGTCACTACCGAAATTAGTACCTCTTTTTAATTATTATTTAAATTTTACTTATTTACAGATAATAACTCGTACTAAAGTAAAGTAACCATATTTATTATTTTATTTTCATGTCAAATGAACAGTTGACAGGGACACGTGTGGAATGTTCACGTGTGTCATGCGTCATGCCGGAATATCGGCATACCGCACCTAAAGGGTTAAGGGACATTATTGCTTCAACCACCTCAAAGTTTTTTTATAAAATAAATTATTGCTTTTCAAAGAAAATAACTATAATGCACCATTCGTTTGATTTAAGGGTGACCTTCACAGCCAAAATTCTCCCTGCCTGTCTCCACACGGGCACCCCTCTCCCCGACAGTGGCTTCATACTAACTGGGTGGGACAGCTATTCTACATCACGTCACCACAAGGTTAGAACACTTCTCTGCCTTCATGATGAACAATGACCAATGATGTGATAACGACAAGATTGACAGCTCTTGCCGGTATTAATGTATATTTCAAAAAAAGGTGTCTAACAATACGTCATTTCCCCACAGGGGTAAGCAGTTAGGATGGACCGCCTCACAACTCTGTTTAGACAACACACAACACTTCTTGCTTCATTCAAATTCGTACATCGTCTAAGACATATGCTCTCTTCTGTTATTATGAATCTTGAGATGACCCAACTCAACTATTAATTATATATTCCAGGTTCTCCCTTCTCTGCCCATCCACTCAACATGTCAAAATCATCTGTTCGTACCTTTCTAAAACTTTTGTCAATTTTTTTTACAGTAGCTCCATACAAGAGGAAAAAAATTCCCTCAGGGCTTAAATCATCTTTGCGGATGCTGTGTGGAGGGTCTTTTTAAGGAAAGGTTGGAGAGGAAGTTCTGGCAAGGAAAAAATAATGAGGGGTGGGTAGGAATCTGGGGGTCAATGTGTTCAGGGGTGACGGACATATGAATCCATCTCTCTCACTGCGGTGCAAGGCGATGGGTCGAGAGAGTCCGGCTGGAGAGGTCTAGGTCAGGTCTTCCTCAACCAATATTTCCCGATCCGACCCGCCACGCAATAGGTGGGCAAATGCATTGGCCGCCAAGACCTAGACAAAACCTCCCCATAAACCCTTGCACCGCTGCTAAGTTACCAAACATTGCAAACAGCTTGAGGTGACCTGTAGAAGGGGTGTTTGTTATTTAATAAATGGTTCCTGATGCGCGGTACCTGTACCCGCCTCCTAAACTGTTTATATATAAAAAGATTTACATTATTACGTGATTTCCCGATCTCCACATCTTTATTGTTTTTACACCACTCTAAAGAGGTGCAAATATACAAAAATATTATTTAACTTTATTAAAATTAAATATCAATTAAAGCACACATTCCGACGGTCCAGTGGATAAGATCCTCGACAACGAATTCAGAGGTAGCGGGTTCAAAACCTAACGAATAATTTCACAATAATTATTAAAATTTCACAACAATAGAGAACTCCAGTCCAATTTTTTTATTTTTTTTAATGAATAAAGACCTTCAAACTTAAATAACTGCATTTTTATTTTTATTTTTATAGTTAGTTTTAATAGTTAAAATAATTGTCAAAGTTTTAATTTTTCTAGACCATCAGAAAAGCACCATATCTATGGTGGATTGTTAATATGGTGATATGGTCTTCACCCACCGATAGTTTATTTACCTTCAAGTTGTCATATTGAATCAGTGATGTTATGTCGAGGGAAATTTCCCTAGATCTAGGGGAGAAAAATATTTTTTAGGGATAAGGGAAATCAGGACAAAATCTAGGGAAATTTCGAACTCTGGCAAAATTTTTATTACATATGACAATATTACTGGTATTATATATATATATATATACACGTTCGGGGGGGGGGGGGTCTTCAAAATACCACGCTTGGTACAAATGAGCGGTGGGTTGCTTAGGTTTTTTGGTCACGGTGGGGGGGGGGGGTTAAAAAGTGCAAAAAGTTTGTCACGTAGTATGGGTACGTTCCCTATGTATCTAAAAAGATAAATGGGACTTCTGAAAAAAAAAATTATTTATGTTTTAAGTTCCATTTTTTCGGTGATTGCGGTTGATTTTTATTTTGCAAAGTGTTTTTTTTTATTTGGAATTCAGTTTCTAATTCAGTGGTGAGTGTATTCGTACTTTTAAATTATTACTTCACGTAGCAAAAAGTGTTTTATTTGGAAAAGCACAGTATTATTAGTATATTTACCAAGTTCCGATATCTTTCCAATTAATCAATCATATTAATTAACATATAACAGGATTAGTGTTACACAAAAAGGTGGCTACGTAGGTAATTGCGTAAATGTGAAATTCTAGGGAAATTTCACTTCAAAATCTAGGGAAATATTTTTTTTGGGCAGTTCATCCCTGTTTTAAAATGGTGGAATGATGGCCAATGAATACTATGACATTTCGGTGTGAGAATTCGTTTTTTATTCAAGATTAACTGCTGTTAATATAGAAAAACATTGGCAAAATGTCCACATTTCACCGCTACTGTTATTGTATTTAATCAAAGTGCAATATAAAAACAAATCATCTCTTTCATTGCAAATACATGACATCGTATTTTGTGTCGACTTTAACCTCAAATAGGCAAAATTTATTCCAGATTGTCCGCAAATATAGCCCTTTTCGTAAATTGTTGAGGGCCTAAATTATGTTTCAACAAACACAATAACTATTATTCATCTAAATCTCTATAAACAGTATGAAAATAAACCAAAAACACGAAATGTTGAATTGCATATTCAAATGTCAATACAATAATACTGACAATACAATACACGCGATCACCAGGTGACAGTGGGTGAGTGTGACGCGTGACGTCACCATTCACCATTTCAGTAATGCCAACTTAACGCTGTGTTTTCAGGAGAGGTTTAAAAATGCACTTTTTAATAATTTTTTAAAAACTCTGCGTTTAATATTATGAAATAAAAGTTATATATTCAGAATCAGCGTTTATTGGTCTATATGAACATATTTTTTTAAAGCCATAGTATTTTTCACTGGAGTTCCTTATTATTAAAATTTTTGAAGGTAATAATGTATTTGTGGCACATTCCAGAGTGGAAGATACCTTCAGTATCGCCTTGGTGAAAGATTGAAAAAAGAAAGGCTTTATTCGTGGTTGGTGACCAGATTTAATATTAAGTCAGGTAGTTCCCACCTTCCTCTACCCCATCTCCTCCTCCTCCCCACTTCCTTCAGCTTCACAACATACCTACATTGGGGATGCCATAGTCCCACTAGCTACAGACAGTTAGGAGCAGTTGGGAGACTTGTGCTGTATTCACAATAAAAACATATTTCTCACTTCATTTTGTAATAGTATAGGGATAGCGCGGAAGAAACTTTCTTTGGTTGTTTTTGCTTTGTTATTCCTACTAAGTACAATAATTCTGGGTTGATTAGAAGAAAGTGGCAGAAAGGCCGCATCACTCCACTATGTTATGTTAAATCTATTGATTTGATGGGTATAACGATGCTAAATACACTCATAAACCTAAAAACAAATTGATCATTCATTTGTCTGACAGGTATGGGTACCGCCGCCCCGAGAACCATTTATTGAATAACCAATACCCCTGCCGTAGGTCACCCCATATGGTTCGCAACTTTGGCAACAATTGGCGGCTTAGCAGTTTAGCAGGGGTGAAGTTTTTGAAGTGGAAACTTATTTAGCACCGTTGTGATTTTAAACTCAATGAAACGAAAAAGCGACACTAAAAAAAGACAAACACATACATCTGAGAATAATCGGTCTCCTCTTTGTGCGATGTTTCGTAGCCTCCCCACTCTTATCTAGGTACTTAATTTTTTGAAGGTTTCGCTTCTACCGCGTGCTGACTGCTCACATGTTTCTTCGCATCCATTTGCCCACCTATTGTTTGGGAGGCGGATCGCAAGAGACTAGTTGAGGAAGAACTTTTGAACACTCTAGCCGGAATCTCTCGACCCATCGCCTTGCACCGCAGTGGGAGGGATGGATTCATACGTCCGTCACTCCTGGACAAATTGACCTCAGATTCCTACCCACCCCTCATACCTTTTTCCTTCCCAGAACTTCCTCTCCTTCCTTTCCCTAAAAGGCCCTCCACACAGCTTCTCCAAAAATGCCTTGAGGAATTTTTTTCCTTAAGGCCTCCTTTATGGAGCTATATTTAAAAAAAGGATGTTTATATTAATTTACTCTTCGTATATTTGTTGCAAAAAGTAATGGCACATTTGTTCTCACTGGAGAAAACAATCAGTTGGTTTATTATTCAACATTTCAGACGACAATGCAGAGACTGTCTCAGGAGGAGTGCTCCAGAGCAGTTCCCACTGACAGTTATCGTCACCCTGCCGGCGTTAAACATGACCAGGAGATATGCAGCCGCCCAGTGAACACAACTGCGAGGTGTCGGGTATGTAACTCATTGTAAACCAAGCTTATTATTATATTGATTTTTTTTAAATACTTATTATTATTTCCAATAAACATTAATATAATAAGAAATGTACAGTTTCGCAAATAAGAGGAGAAAACAGGAGGGCGCCACTGTTGTTCAAATGGCATTGCTAAAAATATAACTCACTTGCTTTTTCTCGTTGCTTCGCTCGCATGGTATTATTTAACAATTTGGAAGGCGGGTATGGGTACCGCCGCCCCGGGATCCATTTATTGGATAACCAACACCCCTGCCACAGGTCACCCCAAGCGGTTCGCTACGTTTGGTGACTTAGCAGGGGTGCCCGGGTTCATGGGATGAGGTTTGTCTAGGTCTTGGTGGCGAATACGTTTGCCCAACTACTGCGTGGCGGGCTGGATCGGAGGGGACTGATTATGGGAGGCTTTTTGACCTTTCCAGCCGGATTCTCCCGAAACTTTGCCTTGCACCGCAGTGTGAGGAATAGATTCATACGCCCGTCACTCCTGGCCGCACTGACCCCCAGATTCCTCCCCACCCCTCATAACTTTTTCCTTCCCATATCTTAATCTCCTTCCTTTACCTTAAAAAACCCTCCACACAGCATCCTCAAAGATGACATAGGCCCCTAGAGAAATTGTTTTCCTTGGTGCCTCCTGTGTGGAGCTAATGTAAAAAATGGGTTTCCCACTCCGCCTCCTCCACTTTCCCTCTCCTAGACAGAACTCTTGGGACAGAAAACGTATTATAAATAATTTCATAACGCCAGAGATTATTCATAACGCCAGAGCTTACCAATATATATAGCTTATAGATCTCGCAAATAATGTAGCTTTCTATTAATGAAAGAATTTTTAAAATCCATTCAGTGGTTTTTGCGGAGAGAGTAACAAACAAACATCCATTCAAACTTTCGCCTTTATAATATTAGTAGCATGGTTGTAATGAAAAGCTGTGTGTGTAACCACATTTAAAAAAAAGTAAAAAGGCAAAAAAGTAAAAAAAAATATTTTTTCATTGTAATATAGATACCCACTAATTTCAAAATTAGAATTAAAAATCAGAATTACATAATTTCGTGTTAACATAATGAAGAATTTTAATAAAGTATACGTATTCAGTACAGTTTAGAAATGGCTCTCATTTATTTAATACTAGCTTTAGTACCTAGCTTTGCCCGGGCTTTAGATCATGTCTCTAATTTTAGATCTGAATATATTTAACTCATTCAGATCTACAAGTAGTGTTTTCAAACTCACCATTAGTGATTCCTTCCTTTCTATACCTGCCGTTAAACTAAAATTTATGTTTAATTAAGTGAAAGCAAATCATTTTGTAAAACACCATTAAATCAAATTCATGACATAAAGTAGGTACCTTAACAACGGTGTTTCTTCGATTTTTTTAAAATTTTTTAGAACTAGAAAATGTTTTTTAAATTGTGCTTTACAGTGTTCTACACATTCAGTGTATTTGGGCTTTAAAATAATATTTGAATAGTTAAATTGGTTGTCAGCCTACAAATTTTGTAGTTCCATTTTTAATATTTTCTACTCCAAATTGACAGACTAAAACACTAACAAAAATGTAGTTACGCCAAGCAGCCGAAGATAGCAGATATGTGACATTCATTATTGGCGTGCTCCAGAGAATAAAGAAGAACACAAGAAATGTCCTGTGGGCGTGTTTTATGTTCCAAAGTTCTGACCATTATTTGCTTAAAATATGTTAGTACATATCCCGCAGAATAAAAAAAAATCAAATAAGATAGCTATATTCAATGTGAGGCAGAGCGCGTGCAAAATGGGCTAGAACCAAAATATACTAAATCAGTGGCGACATTGGTTATGTCTAGAGACACTGATTCATCGCATTAACGATATAGTCGCGAATTAAAGCGACAAATGGTGTTTTTAGCGATAAATACGTTAAAACGCGAAATAGCAGCGAAAAAAATACTTTGAAAAAATACTAAAATTGAGTGATGGTGTTTTCCCTGCCAAAACTTTAAAAGTTGTGCAGGAGGTAAAGAACCAGGTTGTCTTAACCCAAATAAAAACCCAAATAAGAGAGTTGTCAGAAGCGTTCTGTGAAACTGGCATCTCATATGCTGAACCGTCAAGACAACAGCACTAATCTATTTCTTGAGCACGCAGGTAAAATGTTGAATCCTGCGATTGTAGGCCAGAATATCCAGCGATCAGACGCTATTCTTTTAGCAAGTAAAAGTAGGCTTGCACCAACATTCAAATCTGTTTATGACAGTAAATTCCTAAAAAGGTAAAAGCTATTTTCAAAGATACTTGTATAGCAAGTGAGGGATGGAGTCACTGTGGATATAATTCAGCTACTCTTGTCAAAATTGTTCACAGAGATTTTGCTGAGACAGCTCTGATGACTGTGAATAGTGTTGACGCAAATAGATTTTTTAGTCGCTATAATCTTGTATTAATATATCGTAGAACGACATTACACACTATATTGAAGTAACATGTGCTATGTTGAGTTTCAAACAATAATACAATAAACATGTTTCAAGTGATTTTCTAATTTAATTGTTTTTCCACTCTTGCCGACTCCCATTCCTTGACGTCATCCTATTTAGCTATAAACGCTATGAAAACACAAAATTAAAGCTATAAAAGCTATTTTTTCAATAATTAATGCTACATTTCTCAAAAATTAAAGCTATGAATCAGTGTCTCTAGTTATGTCTATATCTGCATGGAATGTATTCTATTGTGGGTGAAAAAAAATTAATTTAATTGTCTTTGTTTTAGCACATATATTTTAATTGAAATGATTTTATTTCATTTCCGGCACATTCTACATGCTATCAGTATCACCTTAGTCGAAAACCATCATTCGGATAGAAAAATTGGTTTATAATTAAGTAGGTAAGTGTTTTAATGCCTACTTAAAAATCTTACGATTTCAGATGAAATCTTGAATACCTATGAGAAAAATGGAATTATACTTTTTTGAACACGAGGTCTACTAACTGTTGAGAGAGCTATTAGTATTAGGTTAGGTTAGACTATGATGAAAGAACCGAACTGCAATTAGAACCATTGAACATGAATGTAAGCACTGACTAACTACCCGTATTATAGGCGAAAATAAGGGCAAACTTCAATAAATGGATATGGTTTTAAACTGCTGTATGGCTTTGAAAATAACAAATATATTTTGAATTTTGTAGTTTTTAGTATTTGGGGTGCTATGCCGTGTGTTGTGTTACCCCTTTCTTTAGCCAACGTGTCGGACAGTGTTACAGTGGTCATCGTCACATACCTGTCCTGGTGTTGGACACTGTAACGTTCTTCGAAGCGTTGGCTAGAGGAGGTAGCGCAACATGGCAAAATACCCCAAAAATAAATAACGATAATACTTTTGATGACAAAAATCAAAAATCATAATATTATTTGTCTGAAATTAATGGCTACTTTGTAAAACGACTCGTGAAACTGAAGTTAAACTCCTTAAAGTAAAGTCAGTGTTGGGCCATTTAGTGATGTTTTATGTTCAAAAATGGATGTATTTTTAATATTTTACAAATAAATTGGTTTTCACTTTTTTACAAATTTTTATTTTTATTTTTTTTTTTAAATTAGCAAAGTTTTTTTGGTACATTTACAAACAGGTATATACATAAAAATAAAAAAAATATAAGTAACAAAAAGAAACCGTTTTAATAAAATTTAAAAAATATATTTATGCATAGTGTATACGGAGATCAACATGAGTGATTTTACACGAGTTTAAAAAACACCCCAAAAACAAATAACGAAAATACTTTTGGCCGTGAAAATCTTAAAACGTATCATATTTGTATATATATAAATATATAAACACATATTTAAACCCATACATAAATACACACGTACAAACGGGTATATACAGGGTGTTAAGGGACGTACTTGACTTACTTTAACCAGTGATTCCTGACATTATTTGGAGTAAAAATGGAAATTAAATTTTGGTCTCCGGTGACTTTTTGGATGACTTTTTTTTTTCAAAATTATTTTCTTCAAAATCAAACAAAAAAATTTTCTTCTGCATGTCGTCACGGGTCACTTAGCCAACTAACCGACCATCCCCTAACCCCGTCTCCAACTGTCCGACATCTACCATTTTTTAATGTTTTTGTAGAAAAAATAAGTTAAAAATACATCAAAAATGTCACCGGAGACAAAAATTTTATTTCATTTTTTTCTCCAAATAATGTCAGGAATCACTGGCTAAAGCAAGTCAAATACGTCCCTTAACACGCTGTCCTCCCGCTATCTTCCCGCTATCCCGCTATATAATAATAACTAAAAAGTAGTCACGCAAAGCTGCCGAAGATAGCCGACATGTGACATTCATTATTGGCGTGCGCCATAGAAGGAGACAAAAATTTTATTTCATTTTTTTCTCCAAATAATGTCAGGAATCACTGGCTAAAGCAAGTCAAGTACTTCCCTTAACACGCTGTCCTCCCGCTATCTTCCCGCTATCCCGCTATATAATAATAACTAAAAAGTAGTCACGCAAAGCTGCCGAAGATAGCCGACATGTGACATTCATTATTGGCGTGCGCCATAGAAGGAGACAAAAATTTTATTTCATTTTTTTCTCCAAATAATGTCAGGAATCACTGGCTAAAGCAAGTCAAGTACTTCCCTTAACACGCTGTCCTCCCGCTATCCCGCTATATAATAATAACTAAAAAGTAGTCACGCAAAGCTGCCGAAGATAGCCGACATGTGACATTCATTATTGGCGTGCGCCATAGAAGGAGACAAAAGTTTTATTTCATTTTTTTCTCCAAATAATGTCAGGAATCACTGGCTAAAGCAAGTCAAGTACGTCCCTTAACACGCTGTCCTCCCGCTATCTTCCCGCTATCCCGCTATATAATAATAACTAAAAAGTAGTCACGCAAAGCTGCCGAAGATAACCGACATGTGACATTCATTATTGGCGTGCGCCATAGAATATAGAAGAAAACAAGATATGCCCTGTGGGCGTGTTTTATGATCCAAAAGTCTGACCATTATTTGCTTAAAATATTATTATACATGTCCTGTTTAATAATGAAATTCAAATGGGTTTTTTTTTAAATTTGAATACCTCACGAGAGTCTCAGCTGCTTCCGTCTGGAGCCAATGACACTATGGCATCCCCAATTGGTTGTATGATGTGAGAATGAAGATAGTGGGATAGGGAAAGAAATGGGGAAGAGGAAAGTAAGGAAATTCCTGGCTATTTAGATCTGGTCACCAAACATGGCTAAAGCCATTTCAAGCAACGTTTCAATTCTGAATGGTGGTCTTAACATCAAGGCAATACTGAGAGTATCTTCCACTCTGGAACGTGCCGAAAACATACTGTTTATTATTTTTAATCAATGAATCGCGAAATAACACAAATTAATCAAATAAAATTTATTGGCCCACCCTGGGATTCGATCCCGCGACCTTAGGATTGCGAGTCAAGGCCACGCCGGCCGTTAGGGCCATCCATAAATTACGTCACACCTTATGGGGGGAGAGTGGAGTAGAGAAGTGGACAAGGGGTATGGGGGGGGGGGTCATCTCAGCTCTGTAATGTCACGTGTAAAAAATATCAAGATGCAAAACTTTTTTAGATGTTAAATTGCAAAATATGTAACGTCACAAGCGGAGAGGTTGTCTCACAATTGTGACGATGTGTCACAGTGACGGGAGAGGGGTGGGGGGGGGTTCAAAAACTCATGAAATTTGTGTGACGTAACTTCAGTGTCGTCATTGTTTTTTTAATTAAATTAGCTTGGAAATCATTTCTAGTGTGGGCGCAAATAAGTTTGAAATTAATTGTCTTTGTTCTAGCACATATAATTTAAGTTAAATGATTTTATTTTATTTCCACATTCAGTTGAAGATACTCTCAGTATCACCCTGGTGGAAGAATCACTTCATTCGAATCGAAAAATTGGCTCGTAATTAAGTAGGTGGGTATTTAAGTACCTACTTACAAATCTTACAAATTTTTGCTAAGGGAAAAATGGAAACACATTTTTTTGGACGTGAGGTCTACTAACTGTTGACTGAACTACTAGTATTAAGTTAGATTAGGTTGACTGCACCGAACCGCAATTAGAACCATTGTCCGTGAATGTAAGCACTGACTACCTACCCCGTATTATGGACGAAAATAAGGACGAACTTCCACTAAATGGATAATATCATATCAAATGAATTTTATCATTATTTATTTTTGGGTGTCGTGCTGTGTAACGCTACCTCCTTCTTTAGACAACGTTTCGCACAACGTTACGGTGTCCATCATAACACATCCGTCCTGATGATGGACATTGTTATCCGAAACATTTTTCATTTTTGGCATGTTTGGCATTTATGCGACAGGACTCGATTATACTTTTTTTTTACATTAGCTCCACACAGGAGGCACCGAGGAAAACAATTTCCTTAGGGGCCTATGGCATCCTGTACAAATCGCAAGTGCGCCCCACGGTTGAATTTGGCAGCCACCTCTGGTCTGGAGCTCCAAAATACCTAAAAAAACCCTTGACTCTGTGCAGAAACGGGCGGTCCGTTTGATAGATTCTCCCATCTTAACAGACGGATTGCAATCTTTAGAGCAAAGGCGTCGGGTGGGAATGCTATCCATGTTCTGCCGGTATTACAATGGAAGATGCTCCGAGGAACTAGCATCATTGATCCCCTCGGCACCGGTGCATAGTCGGGAAGCACGCCAAACACGCGCCCAACATTTGTACACGGTTGACATTACTCACATGAGAACGGGTCGTTTCTATGACTCGTTCTTGAGTTCAACGGCTCGGCTGTGGAACGATTTGCCGGCCTCTGTGTTTCCTCCCTCCTACAACATGGGTCTCTTCAAGACCCATGTTCACTCCTTCCTTTCCTCAAAAAGACCCTTCACACAGCATCTACAAAGATGACATAGGCCCTGAGGGAAATTATTTTGCTCAGGGCCTCCTGTATGGTGTTAATGTAAAAAAAAAAAATCTTTGAGGATGCTGTGTGGAGTGATTTTTAAGGGAAAGGAAGGAGAAAAGGATATGGAAAGGAAAATGGAATGAGGGGTGGGTAGGAATCTGGGGGTCAGTGTGGCCAGGAGTGCCGGACGTATAAACCTATTTTGCACACTGCGGTGCAAGGCGAAGGGTCGGGTGAATCCGGCTGGAGAGGTCAAAAGGCCTCCCTCAATCAGTCTCCTCCGATCCAGCCCGCCACGCAGTGGTTGGGAAAACGTATCCACCACCAAGACCTAGACAAACCTCATCCCGTGAACCCGGGCACCCCTGCTAAGTCACCAAACGTAGCAAACCACTTGGGGTGACCTGTGGCATGGGTGTTGGTTGTCCAATACTTACTCATTACCAATAAGGTGGCCAAGGTGTGAGAGCAAGGGTGACCTGACAATTGGCCCAGCAACATTTGGTCCGGCTGACAGTTCGACCGGCCGACATTTGACCGGTGACAATTGGTCCGGCCGAAAGTTTAGAAGATGTTTTCTTCAAGTATGCAAATAGGATATACGGCCGTTCAACCAAAGTCGATAAACTTACATCTGAAGGCATCTTCAGTGAAAATCCGTTGTAAAAATATTTTTACTAATAATTTCGACTCTCCGAAGTAGCATGCGGCAATCACAAAATACGACATACTTTTACGTGCAGTTGAATTAGCAAAAAATCGCTAAAGATTCCTACTTGCATATATTATAACTTTTATATCTGAATATAACACAAGAGTCCCAACTGCTCCCAACCGTCTCGAGCCAGTGAGAATTTGGCATACCCAATTTTGGTATGGTGAGATGCTGAAGGTAGTGGGGAGGGGAAGGAGATGTGGAAAATGTACCTGGCTATTCAGATATAGTCATCAAACACGGCTAAACCATTTCAAGTAACGTTACAATTCATGAATACTGACGAATATACGACATACTTATATGTGCAATATCTACTTAAGATTTAGGAGCCGGATATGTTTACCGCCGCCTGGGAACCATTTATCGAATAACCAACACCCCTGCCATAGTCCCATCCCAAATGATTTGCTACGTTTGAAGACTGTGTTTAAGGGATGAGGTTTGTCTTGGTCTTGGCGGGGTATGCCTTTGCCCACCTAAGGCATGGCGGGCCGGATCAGAAGAGACCGATTGAGGGAGACCATTTTATCTCTCCAGCCTGACTCTCTCGACCCATCGCCTTGCAGTGTGGAAAATTTACCTGGCTATCCATACATCTAGTCACCATACATGGCAAAAGTAATTTCAAATAACATTGCAATTCTGAATGAATACTGACGAATACCAAAATACGACATACTTACATGTGCAATATCTACTTTAGATTTAGGAGGTCGTATTTTGCTATTCGTCAGTATTCATTCAGAATTGTAACGTTACTTGAGATGTCTTTAGCCGTGTTTGATGACTATCTGAATAGCCAGGTACATTTTCCACAACTTCCCCTCCCCACTACCTTCAGCATCACACCATACAAAAATTGGGGATGCCATAGTCTCACTGGCTCGAGACGGTTGGGAGCAGTTGGGACTCTTGTGTTATATTCAGATATACAAGTTATATTATACGTAAGTCTTTAGCGTTTTTTTGGTAAGCCAACTGCACGTATAAGTATGTCGTATTTTATGATTGCCGTATGCTACTTCGGAGAGCCTAATTTATTATTAAAAATAAGTTTACAACGGATTTTCTCTGAAGATGCCTTCAGATATGTATAAGCCTGCAGATATGTACGGCCGTATATCCTCTTTGCATACTTACTTCAAGAAAACATCTTCAAAACTTTCGGCCGGCCAATTGTCGCCAGACCAATTGTCGCCGGACCAATTGTCGCCGGACCAAATGTCAGCCGGACGAACTGTCGGCCGGACCAACTGTCATGGAACCATCAGCGTGAAATATAAAAAGCGGTTGCGATTCACAGACTCTACGTTTATTGACAAAAGATTACATATCGGTTACTCGAACATGACACTGCAAAAATATTTCAGAAGGGTTTTCGAATATGCTAGAACGCCAGCGAGCCGCTTCAAGAGAGCGCGTGAAAAGGAATGAATTTACTTGCCGGCCAATTACGGCCGGTGAGCGCTGTCGACGCTCAGTGGTGCCATAGCTAAAAATAATGTATATGGCTAAAAAAATGCGCTTGCTCTCATTCACTATAACACTTTGGCTGTAAAAATCTAAAATCATATCTGATATTACACATTTTTTCACATAGTACTTACCACACCCCAAATAAAAAGGTATTATCTGAAATTAAAGACTAGTTTGTTATACGACTCCTGAAACTGACGTTAAAGCAAGTCACACACAGTTATAAAAGATAAAAAATGATCGCACGCTAAATAACGCTCTTCATACAATCCCATCAGACCTGCCACACAAGCGGTTTATGCGCTGAACAACGACAGACAATACAGATCTTATGCCGTAACCGCTACTCACGCGATATACGAAAAGTTATGCAACCCCCTCTCTGCCATAAACAGGAGAGGGGGGTCATTTTAATTACGGAGCTGCCTAAATGGATGGATGAAAGTTGCCAAATTGACAGATTCAGTACAAAGAAATGGAATTTGGTGTAGCTCTCTAATTCATCTGACCCTATCTCTTACCATAAAATGAAGAAATATTTCATAGCGTCGCGTCGTAAGCGCTCGCGGTTTAACAGACATCTGCTCGCGCTTTTATAGCTGTGTGGGACACCAACATTAAACTCCGTAAAATATAGTCGGTGTTGGGCGATCTAGTGGTGTTTTATGTTGAAACAAATTTACGTATTTTATTACCTTACAAATAAATTGGTGTTCATTTTGTCACAAATCATTATAAAAAACAATAATTTGCTCATCTCCAGTGCTATAAGTACAAGTTTAATAATTATGAGTTTAATATACTTTCATTTTGATAAAATATTCTTTCACACAAAAGACTAGAAGATGGGGAACACTTGTATTATTTCTTTTATACATATTCCTACTTGGGACCTTTACAAAGAGATTTGTATACAAATTCATATAAAGTAATCGGACCGCAATGCATTTCCCGTCATTCAAATAGGACCGGGCGTAAAAGATAGGACTACCCCTCCCACCGGAAGTGTGTTCAAAATCCGTTAAAAAAATTAAACCAATTTTTACTAGATAAGTTTTAAGATTTTCACGGCCAAAAGCATTTTCGTTATTTGTTTTCTCTGCCGGATCTGCCCTGATGATGGACACTGCAACGATGTCCGAAACGTTGGCCAAAGAAAGAGGTAGTGCAACACGGCATAACACCCCAAAAACAAATAACAATTTTTGCTAATTTCAAAATTTTCATTTTTATTTCCATTTTTTTATAAAATATGATTTTTTTCTCTTTATTTTTCACTTACTTTTAAGTTTTTCTTAATTTTTATTTAGTATGTTTAATTATCTGTTTCAATAAAATTGTATGTATTAATTCCTATTTAAAGTATTATGCGTACGACTATAACAACACGGGCATTAGCCTAGTGTGGTAGCCAAAAAAAAACGAAAAATCTGTAACTAATAAAATTTTAATGAAATTAAAATACCTATATAAATAAAAAATAAATAAAAAAATCTGTCATTTGGAGTGTGTTCATCTTATTACTTTATTTGTTCTCAGGGCTGGTATGAAGGTACCCTATTGACTCTTCTTAATAGCCGGAGGGTGAAATGTACCCATCTACTGGTGGGGTTGAATTCCTTTGGCATCACTTCACCCTGCACAATCACCAACACCCGCATATCTTCCTTTATACCCTGGATTGAGGGTATCGTGTGGCCCTTAAGTGGTGTTGTTGACTAAGACATTTTTTTGTGATTATTTTTTATTATTATTTATTTTTTACAAACGTAATGATATTCATAGATAAAATAACATAACAGAGAGACAAAATGAATATGAGTAAGAAGAAAAAAAAATAAGTGTAAATTGTGAATATAAAAGGTATCCGGAAACTAAAAGTACAAGCAGGAAACTCGCAAATCTATTTCACACAGAGAACCCAAAAAAACGTTTTTTTTTATCTGAGCACTTTATTACACTTTAATTTTTTTTCGGAACTACTGCAGCTGGGCGCCGTGTCCACGCTTTAACGCAATCACTTCATCACTAATCACTAAATATTATATAACAAAGTCCACCGCCGCGCCTGTCTGTCTGTCTGTTCGCGATATACTCAAAAACGACTGAACGGATTTTCATGCAGTTTTCACTAATAGCTAGAGTGATTCACGTGGAAGTTTGATGTTTTAATTTTTAAGGTTTTGTCTAAATTAGTTGAAATATATAATAAAAAAGGAGAATGTCTGTATGTGATAGACGAGTGGGCTAGAAAGCGGGTGATGTGGATTTGATTTGTATGCAAATCTATAGTTTTATGCCGAGTTTAATGAAATTTTGCAAATGTAACCATCAAAATTAGAAGAAAGTCACTGTCTACTTTTGATTTCGAAAACTCTGTGTAAAGCCCGGGCATCGCCGGGGACTTCAACTAGTTTTAAATAAAACAAACAGCTAATATTAACCACCGAAGGAACAATTTAATAAAAATCCAACTTCGGATAAAAGCAAAAAAAAAAGTTTTTCACAAAATCGAATGCTAATGTTAATAGATTCACCTGTTTCCCATTTGTACCACGAGATTCCGGACAACATGTATAACAAAAACTCCCATATAAGCAAGGCCGTGAGTGGCCATTTTCATAATATTGTTTCATGTACAAAACTTTAATACAACAACGGCACGCAGAATACACCTCTCAATGGCAACTAGTCTTCCGGAAGATAAAAAAATGTAACTATTCTCATTCTGTATGAGTTATTTTTTCCACAAAATCCGGCATCTTATGCGAGTTAAAAAATGAAATTAAAATGTTATTGCTCTAATTCTCCTTCCAAAGTTAAAAAAAACAGTTAACTGGATGTATAAATATAACAAATGTAAAATCAATCTTTCATTTAGTTGTGAAGTGCTTGTAAAATGAATAGTACCATTGGATGAGATTTAAATGAAGTACTTGATAGCGGCTAAGGAGCCAACCCAGGGCCAAGAACAACTTGTTCGTCTCTCTTGTAAAATGTATTATAGTCAGAAAGGCATTCTCTCCTTCAGTTCTTGTTACTTGTTTCCTTCTCAGTACTTTTCAGTAGGGGCGCGCACCTGCCTCTCCCGCCCATACTTCTTACTATTTTATTTATATTATCACTATTCACTTTGGACAGTCTACTTATAAAAATCTACAATCAATTATAAGAGTGTTTCTCAAAAAAAGTGTACATTTTGAAAAAATAAAGTGTGCCTAGAAACAGTTAAAAAATTACAAATTTTTAATTAATCATACTAAAAAATATACCTATACACCATTTTGAAGAATAAATTTTAGGCTTTAAAATAACGAAGAATAAACATTACAATCGTATTAATCCGTAAATATTTCAATTTTTTTTTAAATATCGATTTTTACCTTTCATACAAAATAAAATTGTCACCCTACCTACTGCATGTGTTTATACTTCATAAAATGCGAGTAAAACGTTGTAATATGTGAATTTTTGTAAGTTTTAGGGTCTTAACTAATTGTAGTTACTGTACAAAGTAATTTGCATGGGGTGTCATAATAAATTAATAATTTATGCACAAAAATCAAAATGAGAAGTAGTCATTTACTTTTTAGTTACAATTCTTTAGTTACGTTTTATTTCTACTTCCACCGTAATTTCTGAACCCAGTCATTAAATTTTACATGGGCAATACTAGCTTCATTCTGGTTGGTAGTTGGTCTGACGTCTCCGCCATAACATTAATTGTTAAAATCAGTAACAGTGTGTTTCTTTAATGGGACTACAATTTCGAGACAGGAAATATTATAGCCTTTTTTCACGAAACGGTCAGTCTTTTTTTACTCATCTTTTTGTAATACATGCGGTACGAACATTGCTAAGCTTACTTATTTATAGTTTTAAGTTTTATCAAACCATAGACTTTTTATAACCCCATTTTATCTAATTCTTATTAAAATTTCGTAACTTTTATTGTAAATTTCGTAACGTAACGAAAAAGTATAGTGTAAAGCTGAGTGTACACAGTTACAACCTGATTTTTATTTTATTTATTATAAAGACAAAGTAATACAATACGACAGGAAAAATAAACATATTTTACAAAATAAGAAAAGTACCAATAAACTACTTTAAAGTAGTTTGTCAATGGTTGCTTTTACTTTGAAGATATAAAAATTATTTCTTTCGGCGAACCAATTCTTCAACATAATATTTGTTTTACCATTTGTACATGTTTTAATTTCGATAGGTAACACATTTAAGCAATTAGGTATCATATAGTCCAGCGTTATTTGTCCATAGTTGTTTAAATGCTTAGGTTAAGAATAGAAGTTTGTCTGTAAGTATATATTGTCCTTTTCAAATTGAAAGTATTTTTATGAATTAGAAGTGCCTCAAGCTTTTATAAAATCTTATTTAAATAAATATGTATTATAATTTACTATTATAATACCGGCTACAGGATAACTACTTTTTTGGAATACCCCCAAAAACCAATGCCGGAAGGCAAAAAGCTTCTTAGAAGAAATTTTACCAAATGTGTCCATGGCAGAAAAAGAGAAGGTGAAAAAAAGCTTTTGCTAAATAAAATTACAGATTCTTTAAAAACAAAGTTTAATAAAGCAGATCCCAAAGAAAAGAGAGTAGGTACTAAAAAAAGTTGCTACAAACCAAATTGTAAATAAACACAAATTAAAAATAGCTATTTCGATAGTCATTCAAATTAATACATTTTTAAATGTTGTAAACAGTGCCTGTTCTTTAATTCTAAGGATTTGTTGAATATTGTGTTAGGTACTTAAATTTGGGAAGCTGATAATTTTATTAAAAAACATTTATTAATACTTCTTTGTTTTATTTTAAACCCTTTACAATAGGTCGATAGCGGTCCGTTTGATAGATTCTCCCATCTTAACAGACGGATTACAATCTTTAGAGCACAGGCGTCGGGTGGGAATGCTATCCTTGTTCTACCGGTATTACAATGGAAGATGCTCCGAGGAACTAGCATCATTGATCCCTTCGGCACCGGTGCATAGTCGGGAAACACGCCAAACGCGTGCCCAACATTTGTACACAGTTGACATTTGTCACATGAGAACGGGTCGTTTCTTCGACTCGTTCTTGTGTTCAACAGCTCGGCTGTGGAATGATTTGCCGGCCTCTGTGTTTCCTCCTTCCTACAACATGGGTCTCTTCAAGACCAATGTTCATTCCTTCCTCTCCTCAAAAAGACCCTCCACACAGCATCCCAGATGACATAGACCCTGAGGGAAATTATTTTCCTCAGGGCCTTCTGTGTGGAGTTAATGTAAAAAAAAAAAAAAAAAAATAGGTACAACAAGAATTTGGGTCATGAGTTTATGTATGTTTATAGTATGTACAATAAATAAAAAAAGTAAAAGACGAACATTTAGAAAAGACGAATATTTTTTAGATTAAAAAATAATACAAAAAAATTAAAATAAATTAAAAATGTTTGTATTGTATATAACAAGCTTTACCGGATCTGCCGGATCTGCCCTGATGATGGACACTGCAACGATGTCCGAAACGTTGGCTAAAGAAGGAGGTAGCGCAACACGGCATAACACCCCAAAAACAAATAACGAAAACAAGCTTTATGTTTACTATTTAGTTACATCTTAGGACTATTTCGTAACAACCTTTTCGTTACGTATATTTATTTTGAGAAATACTCATAAAAAAATTTCTTTCTAAGCGACAATACCGCATTGAAAAAGTTGGAATGATGGCTGTATGTAAATGCTTTAGGAATATTTGATATAATGTTTTGAACACCTCACCAAGTTTACGAGTTTAAGTTAGTATGATATGTTTTTCTTTGAATTATTAATTTATTGGATAAATAATTTTATTGTAATATTGTACAACATTCGAATAAAATATGTAATCTGGTTTGTCATAAGATTGATGTTAATAAATTTTGAAAAAAACCCTTTATCGTATCACTAGAGGCGACAGCTCAAATGTCCTCTTGTGTGGTTATGATAAAGTGTTATTTGGGAAAAGCCTTGCAATCCTATCTTCTACTTCTATTTGGTAAAACATTCAGTGTTGTGGAAGTTTCCTTTGTTTGTATTCACTCCACTGAAGAGATATAAGTGTCATTATGTCAGAAGTTATCTCAATTTACTCATTTTTACATTAGCTCCTCACAGGAGGCCTTGAGAATAATTATTTCCCATCTTAGGGGATCCTGTGTGGAGTGTTTTTTTTAAGAAGAAGAAGAGGAAGTACTGCGAAAGAAATAGGTAAGAGGGTCGTGTGGGAATCTGGGGGTCAGTGTTTCCAGGAGTGGCAATCGTGTGGATACATATCATATACTGCGGTGCAAGGTGATGAGTCAAGGAATTCTGGCTTGAGAGGTTAAAAGACCTCCTCATCCAGTCACGTCGGCTGCCAAGACCTTGACAAACCTCATTCCATGAATAAGGCACCCCTGCTAAATCACCAAACGTAGCAAACCACTTAGGGTGACATATGGCTGAGGTGTTGTTTTTCCAATAAATGGTTTCTGAGGCGGCGGTACCCATACCCGCCTCTTAAAAAGTAAAATCGTACACAGAATCTGAAATTTATTGGATTACCCTGTCTGGAGCCACGGAAAGAATGGAAGGCTGATATAAATGTAAGTGTTTCGAATAAGAATAAGAAGGGGACGCTTATTTACGAAAGATAAGGCTGATAAGGATAAGGATATTGAAAGAAGGGTAAATGTAGGACAACTCCAATGGAGGAATGATCGCGGTTGGCACTAGCTATAAATTGTTCCTAGAAGCGAAGCTAACAGTCCACAATGGAGTGCTGGTGCTTTCTCTGAATAATGGCAGTAAGGCATATATTTAACAGAGGAATGATGAAAGTGGACCAAACGCTGTAGAAATAAACTCCATAAGGCGCGTGTGTGGTAAATCCGTGTTTGATCATGTGAAAAATTCTTCGCAAATAATGTGACGCTGATGTAATGGGGGCATAGATGATTTGGGCAAGTGGAGTAGATGAACGAAGAAAGGAGTGTTAGGAGTATGAGGCGAATGTGAATGGTAAAAGAAATCGGGATGCCCAAGGAAGACAAGGCATGAGATCAGTTACCATGTAATATCATACTGTCAATGGTCAGAATAACAGTTAAGAAGAGTACGATTGAAACAAATGGGTGAATTTGATTGAAACAAAGAGTTTATTAATTAATTATAAATACAATTACTCGCCTAGTTTTTCCTCACACCATGACTTAAATTTAGCCAATGTATGAGTAATAATTGAAAATAACGATGTACTGACTCAGCTAAAACAACTGGATCAAAGTAAGAGCGGTGGTCCTGATAATATCTCACCTGTTCTCTTAAAGAAGAACGCTCATGCATATCTACTACATTTTCTTCTCAACCAGTCATTACAAAAAGAACACTTTCCTGAAAAATGGAAATACAGTTTCCTCACCCCGATATTTAAAAAAGGAGACAAAAATAAATGAGGTGAGCCGTTACAGACCGATCTGCCTTTTATCAACTATTCCAAAATTGTTTGAGAAATTTGTTTTAAATAAAATCATTCACTGTATCAAGCCAGCCATTTCACCTAACCATATAGTTTCACTTCTGGAAAATCTACTTTGTCCAATCTTTTCATTTACCAAAACTTCATATCCGAATCCATGAAGAAGTTACAAGTTAATTCAGTCTTTACTGATTTCAGCAAAGCATTCGACAGAGTTAATCATGATCTGCTGTTTAAAAAGGCTACATAAATAAGGTGTAACAGACGTCTCTTGATGCACTTGCCAGATCTTGTTTACGTGAAAAATTACAGCTGGTCGCCGCACGTGTTCCTTTAAAATATTATTGCCTACCACCTGTTCAAAGAAGAGTAAACAAAATGTTGATCTCATTTATACAAGTCAATTCTTGCGAAATATTACATAAAAGGCTGCATGTGTTATTCAAGAACCAAAGCACTTAGCAACCAAAACTTATTGATGATATATCCTGCATTTTAAGAGGTAACAGCAGGTGCGTTCGTGCACCTGGAGAAATCAGGTCAACTCAGGCAAGAAAACACTACGCATGTCCAAACTAGTTTGTTATTCAAAACGAAACTTAGCATACCGGACACCTGCCTCGAAAACCTGGGGTAATCAAGATAAACAACAGATGCAGAAATGAAAACATGTTTACGTTTTTCTTCAAAACAGGTGTGCGCAAAATTTAGTATAAAAACCGTCTGAAAATAAATATTTCATTCATTACCCAAAGGGTCTCTGAGTTTTTATTATCTCCCGAAACCCAAGTGACGATCGAAGTCCAGCGCCCTTTCGTTTATAGTATTTGTATGGAACAAATAAGTGGTCTCATACATAAGGAAAAGCAGGGTATTTATACATGTGGTTTAACAGATATTTAAGTAACAGGCAATTGGTCGTTAAAATTGATGGTTTTACTTCATATAAATTTATTGCTACCAGCGGCGTTCCCCAAGGAACACATTTGGGACTAATTTTATTTTTGATATTTGTGAACGATGTTCTTTCTATTTTCAACGATATCTAAGTTTTAATGCTTGCGGACGATTTGAAAATATTCCAAGCTGTAAGAAATATCAATGACAGGCTTCATTTAAAAATAACTCATCAAATATTGAAGTTATGTACGGTTTTTTTGATGATAGTAAGATTGATATGTTGGACCTGGACAGTGCAACAGATCCCGATTAAGTGCCGCGATAATTCAATTGCTGCCACCACCACTGTACAGTGTTAAATTGCCAATATCGGAAATGAAATACAGGGACCTTAAAGGCCTCTGCGAGAAAGGTATTATTCCTGAGAGAATGAGGCATGAATTTTTGGAACTGTCACATGGATCCACAATGAAAGATACCTTACCTGAATCCGACCAAGAAGATGAGTAAATTGAAATGATAATACCGCTTTAATTTTTAATTTTACCTTCAAAATGTGACTCAACCCCAAATTCGGGACAGACAACATTTTCAAAAATTACCGATTAAAATAACTGTTATAAAAAATAATGTCATGACTATTATTTTTACTGTTTTGTTAATTTTTTTAATTAATTATTCCTTAATAAGATAATAAAAAAATATTACTTTGAAAAGCTAACACAATTTTTCATTTTTCTATTAACACGTCCCTTTGTAAAACATACTAATACTTATGTATTTATTATTATAGTTAGTTATTAATGTTATTTTATTTCACTATTTATTTACCTCTTATGATTGCGTGTTAAATATTTCGAAAACTACGTACTCCAAACAGCGTACACGACATTTCCGAGGGAAAAAATCTGTCAGAGTCATAGGCAAAACAGCGTTACCGCCACTATCTCGACAACCGAAGTAATTTAGATAATTGTAGTATCAGCTCTATATACGCAGTAACCAAAGAAAGAAAATTACGTAAATTAAGAAAGTTATTTTAAAAAAAAATCTTCTCCTGAACAATTTACTATTCGGCGGTTACGCTGTTTTGCCTATTATGGGTCGATATTTAAAAGCCCAGCCAGGCGGGAAATTCAAAATAAATAAATATTTTAATATAGACTCTCAACTACTTACTTCAGATATCTTTACTATCAAACTGAATAGAGATGCTTTAAAATGTATTATTTTATTAAAAATGATTTTTTTAAAACCAAAACTATTATTAAATCTTTAACTGACAGCCCTGAAACCTGAAACAGCTAATTAGCAATACCTGTTTGATAATTCCAAACGAAGAAAACTTTGAAGCTAACAATAACTCAATACAAATTTACTTAATTATTTAGTGTCTATAATTAAGTCTATTTTAGTGTTTTTAATTTATTTAGTGTCTATAAATACTATTGACAACTTTTCTGACAAGTCCCCTTTGTTTAAATCTTTTTTACTCTAAATAATCCTATAAATATAATGTTCTCTGTTATTATAAAGTTGATATTATTTTTTTGTATAGTAACAGTAGATTAGAAACACGTAATAGTATTTATACCTAAATACTTGCTTTTATCGCACGTATTTTGTTAAATGTTCATTCTTATTTTATTATTATCTGTGTACCACTGTATACTTATAATATGATTGTAAAAGCCGTTAAATGGCGTTTAAATAAATAAATTTTAAAAATGAATCAACATTACTTGCAAAAAAAAAAAAAAAAAAGTTGGTTAACTTTTTACCTAAAATATTGAATTAGAAATTGGATAAGTCCGATGGTTTCGAACTCCTGCAACTCCATAGAGAGGTACAGGAGGCCGGTACCATCGATACATCGCATCGGCTTGACACAGCGAAACATATTTATAGGTGTAAAAGACACGGTTAATGTTGCAATTTTGCAAACCGTGGATCACTTTTATATTTGTTGGTTGGATTTTTATATTATGTACGTATTTTTTTTAATCGTAACATATTGATATTATATATCTCACTGTACAAAATTTTTGCTGCCTATTTTTTTATTTAATTTATATACTTTTTATTCACATCGTAACTTTATCTAATCTATTTGTTTTTTCATGTTAAAGATGGAGGTACTGCCTTTATTATTTATTATTTACAACTAAATAAATTAACGTTCTCCAAAACGAGCTTGAAAAATCATCTGTCATATATTTGGATTATAATTAATTGTGTAAATTCTAAAAATTATAGTGCTTTATTAAAATTAAATAGTTATAAATACATTGTGAATTCATATGTCAAATATTGGTTTATAAATGAGTAAATTCTGATTATGCAATTGTACATGTTCTCTAAAATGGCCTGGAAAGAATCTCCTACTTGTGATCTCACTAAAGAAAACACTCATAGAACATTAATAAATGCATTCACTCTGAATGCATTTATTTACGTTCTCCAAATTGACCTTGGAAAAAATCACATCTTTGCGATTCTTTTAAAGACATAAAGAAACCACCCCTTAATTATATACAATTATTAGTGTTCTCAAAAGTTGTCTTGGCAGAAGCAAATTCCCGTAATATCTTGAACGAAACTATTCCTTTGTTAAGAATATTATGAACTAAATATACAATTTGGCTGTCCTGAAACGGGTATTCTGCCCAGTTGGACAGACAAATGATCACATTGTAATGTATTGTAATATATATGCATATGTAAAAAAATAAATAAATAAAATAAATAAATAAAATAAATGAAAAAAGTAAAGGTACCCATACAGTAAATAGCAGAACCCTACAAGAGAAAAAGTAAAGTAAAGGCTAAAATCAACATCAATAATGAGAAACAGATAGCATTATATCAAAACTTGAGAAATTTTCTGGTTTTTTACTTTTATACAGAATAAATGAAAATACCTTGACATATTAACAGAATTGAATTTATTTCCAAGCCTCTGTAGCCTTCTGAATGGTGAAGAAAATATGTATTTCTGACTAGCTGGTACCCGGCATGCGTTGCTAAGCCATTGAAATAATAAATAAAGAAATTGTTTCTCCATGCGCGTCCTTTCCCATTCGTCCCCTTCACCTTCCTCCTCCCCTTCCTCTACTGCGACCCCTTCCACTCTCGAATTTCCACTCCTCCTCCACCTTCCCTCTCCTCATTCTACCCCTCCCCCTTCCCCGTCCCGCGAACCCCCCTCCGAGTTCCCCTCCCCCCCACCCGTATTCGCCTCCCCCCTCCCGCGGATCCCTCTCCCGAGTTCCCCTCCCCCCTTCCGAGTTCCCCTCCGCCCTACCGGGTTCCCCTCCACCCTCCTGCATTCCATACATTCATTTCCGATACATTCAGTTTAAACCTCCCGGGTTCCCCTCCCTCCTCCTGCATTCCATACATTCATTCCCGATACATTCAGATTTCAAACAGCTCGCGTGCCACCTTTGCAATTTTTATACAAATTTCGTGATGCCAGATCTCGTATATGTTATTCTGATGTAGGAGTTATATAATTGTAAGGTTTCGTTAAAATCCAATCAGTAGTTTTTGCGTGAAAGAGTAACAAACACACATAGATCCGTGTTTCGTTTAATATTATAGCTAACCGAGATGAGCTAAATGAGACTACGGCATCCCCAATTTTGGTATGTTGTGAGGCTGAAGGCAGTTGGGAGGGGAAGGAGACGTGGAATATATACTTGGATATTCATATAGTCATCAAACACAGTTAAAGTCATTTAAAGTAAAATTCTAATATTCAGGCACATTTTCCTCATCTCCTTCCCCTTCCCACTACCTTCAACCTCACAACATACCAAAAGCGGAGATCTCATGGTCTCATTGGTTCCAGACGGTTGGGAAAAGTTCGGCCTCTTGTTTATTTTTTTTATTTTTTATTATTTATCTATATAAGGTATGTTTATATTGCATTATTCGAAGCCTGTCTCACTAGGGTATACCTGTGTTGAGACAGGCGTAGAGGTACATAAATGAGTATCATACATAAGAATATATAATTATAACATAAGAATATTTAAGGTAAGATACATACTGATATATAAGGTAAGATACACACAGTAACAGTGATCCATTACAAATTTCGAATAATTGTATTTATTAGTAAATAATACAATCCGAAACAGTTACAAGATACATACAAGTTTTTACTGCATTAATAGTGATATGAATTCTGTACTTTGAAACAGGAGTATTTAAGTGAATAATAAATAATAATATCGGAAAATAGTGACAGTGAAATTGAAATATATTCAAAGCTAAGGAGAGCTCTTGTGATTGGCCAACATTATCGCCATCTTTTCTACACTGACCATACAGCTTGCTTGCTTGCTTCACTGTCACAGACCGCTCTTGCGCATTGTGCTGTTTTTGCCGAGATACAGTCTACTACTAGAGTGACCATGAGTTCGAGCAAAAAAACCGGTACCCAACAACAAGATAATTTGAACACAAGATCCAAAAACAAAAACAAACTGTACCTGATGACTTTAACCCAGAAGAAGATGTTTTTTCAAAATTTGCATCGTACGTAGATTCAAAACTGGAGAAAATAAAAACTCAAATTCTTGAAAACATTGACAAAAAAATGTTAGAGTTTCAAAAAACAACGGAATTTATTAGTCAAAAATATGACGACATCATTTCTCGCTTAGACTCCATAAATCATGTTAAAGGCGAAGTAGAAAATTTAAAAAATGATTTGGAAAATAAAAGTAAAAACATTAAGCAACTGGAAACTAGACTGGCTTACTTAGAACAGTCCAACCTTGATGACCAAATTGAAATTACAGGAATTGAGGAAAAAACTAATGAAAATTCCAAAATAACCGCTATCAAACTAATTGAAAGTGCTAATATTAAAATAAGTTCAGATGATATTACCTCGGCAATTAGGCAATATGACAGAAGACCAGGACATCCGAAAAAAATTATCCTAAAAATTAGAAATCCAGAATGTAGATTAAAATTATTGGCAAATAAGAAGGTGATTTCGAACCGTGAAAACATGATATTCCTAGGAGAATCACTAACTCCTTATTTTAAAGAGCTACTTTGGAAAGCTAAAACAAAGGGAAAAGAATTAAAATATAAATACATTTGGTATAAAAATGGTTCGGTTCTAATGAAAGAAGATGATGGCAAAAAAATCAAGGAAATAAAACATGAAGACGACCTCAATAGATTATTATAGAATTTGATTAATAAAGGCACCGAAAATATTTACATCACTAAAAATGGATGTCGATTTAGGAAAATGCGTTGATTTAAGTGACATCACAGAACCTAATTTAATTATTAAAGATTTATTAACTAAAAAAAAATACCAATATACCTAACATCCCTGGATACACTGTTTACAACACAAATAAAAACTGTTTGCAGAACGATGGTGTAGTTGCCTATGTAAAACAAAATGTTCACGCGACCGTTGATGAAGTTGTTCTCCCTGGCGCAAACTGCCTAAGCATGCAGATATCGAGTACCTTGTGTGTAATAGCTGTGTATAGATCTCCATCCCAGGCTCAAATAGATCATTTCCTTGAATCACTGAGCGAACTGCTTGACTCTACATCTATCCAAAATAAGGAAATCATTTTATGTGGGGATATAAATATCAATACTTTGGATTTGAACGATATGAAAACTCAGAAATACCTCTCACTTATGGCTTTTCATGGTTTGAAACCAATCATAAATTCACCTACAAGAGATACGATTTTAGATTTTCACATCTGCCCTGATGATGGACACTGCAACGCTGTCCGAAACGTTGGCTAAAGAAGGAGGTAGCGCAACACGGCATAATACCCCAAAAACTAATAACAAAAAAAAAAAAAAAATCACCTACAAGAGTTTCTTCTACCAGTTCAACCTGCATCGATCACATTATGGTGAAATCTAAATTCGAACCACAAGGAGCTGTCTTTACTACTGACATAACAGATCACGATGTGATATTGCTGAGATTTATGAGTTTTACACTAAAGAAAATAGCAAAGGATAATGTGAAAATCAAAACCGTCATAGATAACAATCTTTTGAAGGACAGATTAAAGGAGGAATCATGGCAGTCAGTCCTATCATCTCAAGATGTTAATTCAGCTGCTGAAAATTTTATAAAGTGTTTAAAAATGCACGTGAAAAATTGTTCGTCTGTACAAAGTGAAAAACATAACATGAAGTACTTAAAACCTTGGATAAATGATGGAATTATTAAATGCCTCACAACCCGTGACAAATTGCACTACAAATGTCGAGAAGAGTTAAATAATATTCAATTGCTGAATTATTACAAAAGATACAGAAACTGGTGTACTAAAATTATAAAATATACAAAACAAGCATATTACAGAAGAAAATTGGATAACGTCAATGGAAATACCAAACAACAGTGGAAGATTATAAAGGAGGCTGTAAATATGCGAAAGGAACAATTGTCTATAAAAAAATTAAAAATCAATAACAATATTATCTCAATGGAGGAGAATCCAAATATAATCACTAATCACGTAAATAACTTTTTCAGCGATATTGGTCCTAGATTCGCCAAAAATTTGTGCAGCGCAAACAAAACTACCGAAAAGTGTCTTGTAAACAATTTTATACCTAGTACTCAAGTAACAGGAGACACATTTGAATTTAAATCTACTAACATTTATGAAGTTACAAAAGTGATACATGAATTAAAAATGTCTTTTTCCTGTGGTATTGATGGCTTAAGTACAATGGTGTATAAACAAAACGTTTCTGTATTGGCTGGTCCCATATCACACATTGTTAACATTTGTTTTAAAAATGGCGTGTTTCCCTCTCATTGTAAGATTGCTAAGGTTATACCTCTTTTCAAAGGTGGAGATCAGCTAGATGTTAACAATTATCGACCCATATCCTTGCTCAATACTCTCTCAAAAGTAATAGAGAGATTGGTAAAGTCAAGATTAGTTTCATTCTTAGAAAAGCACAAAATACTCTCCGACAATCAATTCGGTTTCAGAGAGAATAAAGGTACGAGTGATGCTGTATTGAAGGTACTGACCAAAGTTATAAGCGCGCTGGATTATGGCAACAAAGCTTTAGCGGTGTTTTTGGACTTATCAAAAGCATTTGATACAGTTTCCCATGAATTGCTCCTTAAAAAATTATCATCTCTAGGCATTGATAGTACAGCAATGGGTTGGTTCAGATCTTATCTTAGTGATAGAACGCAGCAAGTAGAGATAAATAAAATATTAAGCAATGGTAAATCAATCTCCTTTGGAGTCTCTAATATATATAAATGATTTATGTAATCTGAATATTCCTGGTAACATCGTTAGTTTTGCAGATGATACTAACTTAATATTTGAGGGTAAAACTTGGGTTGAAACATTTAACAAATGTAATACAGGTTTAAGAGTGGTAAACAGATGGTTAAATAATAGTATTTTAACTTACAAAAAACCAAATATATCACTTTTAGCATTTCAAGTAAAAGTCAACCTTCCGCCACTCATAATTTAATAATACACAATTGTTTGCAAACTTGTAACTGCGACCGTGTAGTCAGCATCAAATACCTTGGCGTAAAAATAGATAAATTTTTAAGATGGAACGATCATGTTAATATGTTGGTAAATAATACTCGGAGACTTACCTATATCTTTAAAGAACTCAGACATATACTAGACAAGGAAAAATTGAAGACGGTTTATTTTGCAATAATCCAGTCTCTACTTTCTTATAATATAGTGTGCTGGGGATCTTGCCAAAATACTTACATAGAACCACTTAACATTGCCCAAAAACTGATCCTTAAAGTTATGTTCAAGAAAAAATTTAGATATCCAACTCATTTACTTTATAAGGAATGTAATGTCATGAATGTAAAACAGCTGTATATTACACAAACACTTTGTAAATTTTTTAATAATATTAATATTGCAGAAAGAACTCAGCAAATTCGTACTACTAGAATTGGGTCTGGTCTTAACTTTGTGGCAATTCAAACTAAATCTTCTTTTGGTCAAAGAAATTACTTATATCAGACTCCACTCATATTTAATAGCCTTCCAGAACATATTAAGTCATCTAATTCGTTGTGCACTTTTAAAAAGACGGTTAAATTATTCGTATTAGCCGAGGATTGCCAATTGATTTTTTCTACATTGTCATTTCTAAATTAATAGCATATTGATTATTTATTACAGTATATTTACTGTTAATATATTATTTTTAATTTTCTTCTTAACTTACCATTACATATTAATTTTCTAACCGAACCTCATTTTAAATATTATAGATTAATACAACTTGCAAAAAAAAAAGTTATTTCAAAGATAATTTCAACATATGGTCACTCTACATGTTTTACGTTATAATGTATTTGTTCCTATAGTGCAGTAGAGGCCCATTCTGTGAGAAATATTATTGTAACAATATTGTCTTTCAACACCTATATTATTTTGTGTACTCTATAAAATTGTTAATCTCAAGTCAAAATGAAGTTCAAAATTTCAATTTAAACAATAACACCTAAATTAAAAAGGTAAAGAAACAATAAATAAATAAATATATAGGGATTATCGTATCCCATAACTTTGTCAAAACTAAAAGATCACACGGATGGCATTTCTAAGATGTCACTTACACTATAAAATACAATCATATTTTAATGAAAACGGGCACTTAAATGGAATGAAAACAATAATGTTGTGATCAAAACGGTTTCTTTCATATTTATTTCATAATTATTTGATAGTCACTTTAATATTTCATAAGAAAGATTCGCTCTAATGTAATCGCTTATAAATCTTTGTTTTTTTCATTTTTTATTTTTTACACATATTTAAAAAAAACCTAAGGACATATATTTTTTTAATTTTATCTATTGTTGAAAATGGTATGAACTAATGATATAATGAATGATAACATTTTGTCTGATCTCTTAACACTTTGTTGTTAATTCATATATTTTTATCACTTATTATTTTCTCTGTTTATCATTTTATTTTTAAATTTTATTATTTTGCTTTTACTTAACTGTTTTGCATGACCGATATTTGCGTGTGTTATTTTTATTAAATTGTGAAATTATTAACCCCGATACAGGCGAACCCTAGTGGGGTTAATAATTACATGCTAAAAATATATGTATATAAATTGTGAAGAAGCAATAAATAAATAAATAAAATAAAATACAATTCAAACAGAAAGATGATTTAAATTGAGGGTAAATACCATAAAGAGAGCATTATATAGGTGAAGGAAGAGATAAATAAAGTAGTAAATCCTGTCGAATCTATATAGGGAGTTATATTATACATATAGGATTTTTCTATTTTAATTTCTTTAATAAGGGTAAGGGCATACGTGAGTTGGTAATTCTGTCTAATGTTGTGTTTTGTTCGAATAAAAAAATTGTTTATACTCGTATGCAAGATTGAACCTTTAGCGGTTTTTTGCTAAGCCTATTGCATGTATAAGTATGTCGTATTACCGCATGCTCTTTCGGAGAGTCGAAATTATTGTTAGTAAAAAAAATTAAGCTGATTTTCAGTCAAGATGCCTGCACATATAAATATATTGAATTTGCTTGTACGTTCGTATATCCTCTTCGCAAGGGCGTAGCTAGGATTTTGTTAAGGGGGGGGCAGGTGTAGACAAACCAAGAATATATCTGATGTAAATGCTGCAACAAAATAATACCTACTGGGGGGGGGGGGGCTAGAGAATTTCAGAAATAGGTTATTTTCGTCTATAAAAAGACCGTCAGGCACAAAGTTCTCCCCGATTCGAGACATTCCACACAGCTTAAGATGACATAGGCCCTGATGGAAGTTATTTTTTTTCTCAGGGCCTCCTGTGTGGAGTTACTGTAAAAAAAAAAAAACCTCTCCGTCGGGTGGCACCCCGGGCGGTCCCGTAGCTAAGCTACTGCGTTCAAACGGTTTTCAGTCATCGTTGATCTCAGCCATGTTTTAACACGAGGCAGTGTAGAAAAGGACCTCTCTATGTTACTTGTAGTGCAAGGTTGTGCCAAGGAAATAAGTATTGCCTTTTTTGTTGCGGGAAAGAAAATTTTCACCTCCTTAAACACTTCAGTAAAATCTAGTTTTTCGAGATCTTTTCTGGTAATACCCTTGTTCTGCCATTTTTTATACAATAGTTCGGCTTCTTGATTAAAATTAAGTAAATCGTAGTATAGGCAAAAACTTTGTGCTTTTTCTTTAAAATCAATTAATGACGTATTCAACAATGCATTGTACAGGAATGTAGCGACATTAATCCGAAAGCAGGCAAATTTTGGTCAACAAAACACTGCTATAATGCAGATATTAGCGACATTAATCCGAGAGCAGGCAAATTTTGGTCAACAAAACGCTGCTATAATTCAGATATTAGGGAATCTAAATAAGGAATGATAATCGATCGCTTCCAAAAATCGCATGGAGTCTTAGCAAGGTAATTATATTATAGGCCCCCCCTGCCCGTACCTCCATCAAATAATCCTAGTTGATTAAATAATCTTTTAGAGGATCAACTGTCAGGGGAGGTCAACTGTCGGTGGGAAAACTGTCGGGGGAAGTCAACGGTCGGGGGGGGGTCAACTATCGGCGCAACAACTGTCGGGGGAGGTCAACTGTCGGGGGGTCAACCGTCGGCGGGCCGACTGTCAGAGGGCCAATTGTCGACAGATCTACTGTCTTGGAATCCCAAAGGATGCAGTCTGCAAGACAAAATGATTATGGGTAAAGTCAACACAGGAGGCCCTTAGGAGAATAATTCACCCACGGCCTATGTCGTCTTTGGGGATGCTGTTTGGAAGGTTTTTGCAAAAAAAGGAAGGCGATGATGGTCTAGTAAGGAGAATGGTGTGAGTGTAGTATGGGAATATGGGGGTCAGTGTGTCCAGAAGTGACGAACAAGTGAATCCACGCTTCCCAAGGTGCATGGCGATGGTCTGGTGAGGAGAAAGGTGTGAGTGTAGTGTGGGGATATGGGGGTCAGTGTGTCCAGGAGTGACGAATGTGTGAATCCACGCCTCTCAAGGTGCAAGGCAATGATCTGGTGAGGAGAAAGGTGTGAGTGTAGTGTGGGAATATGGGGGTCGGTGTATCCAGGAGTAACGAACGTGTGAATCCACGCCTCCCAAGGTGCAAGGCAATGATCTGGTGAGGAGAAAGGTGTGAGTGTAGTGTGGGAATATAGGGGTCAGTGTGTCCAGGAGTGACGAACGAGTGACGTGAGGAGAAAGGTGTGAGTGTAGTGTGGTTAGATGGGGGTCGTGTGACCAGGAGTGAGGAACATGTGAATCCATGCCTCCCAAGGTGCAAGGCGTGGTCTGGTGAGGAGAAAGGTGTGAGTGTAGTGTGGGAATATGGGGGTCAGTGTATCCAGGAGTAACGAACGTGGGATAAGCAAACTTATATGTTATTTGTTCACACAATATTTTTAGAAGAGATGTCGCAGAATTTTATTGGACCCTGCCCTGAAGTCGCATTTTTTAAATTCTTGATCAAGAAAATGAAAAATTTGCTCACTGATGAGTTGAAATTCTGAAAAACATCAATTATCATAGGTTTTTCCGTGTGTATATTACATTTTGCCGCCCCGGGAACCATTTATTGGACAACCAACACTCCTACTATTCGACACTCCTCCATAGGTCACCCCATGTGGTTCGCTACGTTTGGTGACTTAGCAGGGATGCCCGGGTTCATGAGGTGAGGTTTGTTTAGGTCTTGGCTGCCGATGCGTCTGCTCACCTACTGCATGGCGGGTCGGTCGGAGAGTTTGGTTGAGGGATACCTAATCTAGATCTCTCCAGCCGAACTCTCTCGACCTATTGCCTTACGTTGCGGTGGAAGAGATGAATTTATAAGTCCATTACTCCTACGCACATTGACCCCAGATTCTTACCCACCCCTCATACCTTTTTCCTTCCCAAAACTTCGTCTTCTTCCTTTCCTTAAAAAAAACCTCCATACAACATCCCCAAAGATGACATAGGCCCCGAGGGAAACGTTTTTCCTGTGTGGATTTAATGTAAAAAAAAATTCAAGCGAGTAGGTAGGAGTAATTTGGGGCTTCATTTTGCAAAAGGAAGATTTTACATTTCGTTTAAGGATACATTGTACGAACACATCAAAAGCTTTGGGATCTTGTTAATGATTTCGTATTTGTTCAAGTACGAACTAAACAAGTGGCAAATGGCATCGTTTCACATTGAGTATCTTGTAACGACCACTTCAACTTGATACGCTAAAAACACTGGCTCAATGCTCAGCTCAAATAATGGGACTTCACGTTTCCAGAAATCACAGTACGATCATTTAAACAAACTCCTTGAGGCGTTCCACAAGGATCAGTAAACGAACTATCACTATCGAACGTCAATAATTATTACTTTTTTAAATATTTGCTCCCGGAGGAAAATAATTCATCTCAGGGCCTATGTCTTCTTTCGGACAGCGTTGCAGTGTTCATCATCAGGGCAGATATGTGATCACAACTGTGACATTAGTAAATTCCACTCATAAATGCGCAACATGGATATGATTAAACAGTTTTGTTCATATTATGTAAAACTCAATTTTTTCAAGGCAAATTTGTATCGGTGATCCAATCCAATATTGTATTTGCTGCCTTTATTGGAGAAATTGAGTTTTTTACACGAAAAATTCCTCTCATCTTTAGTGAGCTCTCGTAACTTCGCGACATTAAATTTTCATCTCAAGTTCCATGAATTCCCATCAGGACGGAGCTTTATGTGGAAAAACACAGCCAAAGCAAATCCTACTTCACGCATAATAAAGTCTAATAAGGTTGCTCCTTTAACATGAATTTTTAGGCAAACACTTTTCCTAGAAATTTATAACCGAATCTTTCTCACTCCTTTTTCACCCGCACCGTGACGGGCGGGAGAATAAATAAAAGTGGATTCGATTATATTCTAAGGATGCTAAATTTAAAATCGTCCAATCGGTAAATTTGCACAATTGGAATAGGGATGAATTTTGAAAAAATCTACTGTGAACCTCAGCAAACCTCAGCGAATCTACCGCCGCCCCGGGAACCATTTGTTAAAAAACACTCCTTGCCATAGCACACCCCAAGTGGTTCGCTATGGTTGGTGACAGGGGTGTTTGTCTAGGTTTTGTCGACTTGTCCACCTACATGGACTAGTTGAGGAGACCTTTTGACCTCTCAAACCGGACTCTCTTGACCCAGCTCCATGCACATCAGTGGGAGGGATGGATTCATATGTTCGTCACTCCTGAACACCTTAACTCCCAGATTCCGCACCACCCCTCACACCTTTTTCCTTCCCAGAAATTCCTATCCTTCCTTTACCTAAAAATACCCTCCCCACAGCATCCCCAAAGTTGACAAAGGCCACCAAAGGATTTTTTAAATTAGAGCCTCTTGTGTAATATTATGTAAAAAAGGGAGGCCGTTTGGTGAAACGAAATACTTAATTATCAGTCTTGAAGTCACAGAGGCCGAGAAATCGATCCACAGCCGCGCTGTTGAACTCATGAACGAGTGGCAGAAACGACCTGTACTTACATCTGTCTCTTTACCTTGAAATGCGTTTGGCTTTTGATTTGATGACGCAAGCATGAAGCAGTCTTGAAGTCACAGAGGCCGAGAAATCGATCCACAGCCGCGCTGTTGAACTCATGAACGACCTGTACTTACATCTGTCTCTTTACCTTGAAATGCGTTTGGCTTTTGATTTGATGACGCAAGCATGAAGCAGTCTTGAAGTCACAGAGGCCGAGAAATCGATCCACAGCCGCGCTGTTGAACTCATGAACGAGTGGCAGAAACGACCTGTACTTACATCTGTCTCTTTACCTTGAAATGCGTTTGGCTTTTGATTTGATGACGCAAGCATGAAGCAGTCTTGAAGTCACAGAGGCCGAGAAATCGATCCACAGCCGCGCTGTTGAACTCATGAACGACCTGTACTTACATCTGTCTCTTTACCTTGAAATGCGTTTGGCTTTTGATTTGATGACGCAAGCATGAAACAGTCTTGAAGTCACAGAGGCCGAGAAATCGATCCACAGCCGCGCTGTTGAACTCATGAACGACCTGTACTTACATCTGTCTCTTTACCTTGAAATGCGTTTGGCTTTTGATTTGATGACGCAAGCATGAAGCAGTCTTGAAGTCACAGAGGCCGAGAAATCGATCCACAGCCGCGCTGTTGAACTCATGAACGACCTGTACTTACATCTGTCTCTTTACCTTGAAATGCGTTTGGCTTTTGATTTGATGACGCAAGCATGAAGCAGTCTTGAAGTCACAGAGGCCGAGAAATCGATCCACAGCCGCGCTGTTGAACTCATGAACGAGTGGCAGAAACGACCTGTACTTACATCTGTCTCTTTACCTTGAAATGCGTTTGGCTTTTGATTTGATGACGCAAGCATGAAGCAAGACTTTTTGTAAATACATTTCGTGTTTATATTCCTGTATTGCGAGTGATTTCCCTTAGAGACGGGTTATTAATTCTTTACTTTGACTTTAGACTTTCATCCTGTTAAGACCATCTTCAGAAGGGTGTATATACATAACACATTGGAGAGGGTGAGGGAGGGGGAGGGGGGGGGGGGGGGGGGTGGTCAACAAGCATTTTATTCAAATGATGTGGTTTTTCCCACACCTGTTGCTATGTCGTCTTTGACTATCGAATTTCAAGCTATTTAGTTATTACCAGTAGGTATAATTATTTCGGGTTTATATGAGTAGATTAGTTTGGGATATACCTTACATGAATTATTTATAACCCATTTTATTGTTGTCATATAAGTGTGTATTAATGTCGTCTGAAGATGGTCTTAACAGGCTGAAACAGGTTACTGTCACAAATGAATTAAATGGAAAAACGTTTGAAATTGTTTAATATTATAATATATACATAATATAATACATTTTTCTGTCAGATTTATAAAAAACTTTGTGTTATTTCCGCTCCGCAATTAAAACTCAATAAATTTAATATTTCTGAACGAAGCCGAATACTAAAAACTGTTTTTTAAAGGTTATAAAAAAAGCTTTTAAAAATAGTTTTCAGTATTATTACAAATAAATATTAACATTTGTAAATATTTAAATTTGAATGCACACATAAAAAAAAATGTAAAAATGACTCACGTAATGTGAAAACGTTACTAAAATCACGGATTATGTAAAAAAACACTTATTAAAGCTTAAAAAGCATAATAAACAATTTTGTCACCTCACTTTTTAACATTTTCATACAAAAATATTTAATAAAAAAAATTAACAATAAGATAAAAAAGTCTACCTGCGGTTTTGGTGGGTGAAAACTTAGTTATTTTATTGTAATTATTATGCTTAATAAATCCGTTCTCCCCATCTATTCAATGGACCGCTGGATCTGGATAGCACAATTACGTAAATAATAGAGCCTTTAATTTCCTTGATCCTCCGGACTTTTGATAACACTATCAATACAGATTTATAAGGCTGTTACAATCAAACAGCTATTTCATGTATATTTAATATCAGTAGATAAGGTTTACAATATAAACCTGGCTTGGCTATCATCGCGTGTATAAACAGGAACAGTGGAACAGCGCGACCAGTTTCACAGTAAAGCCTGATTTACGCGGTCATTAGGTTTTATATCGCCCCCAGGTTAATTATATGCATGGTGGTTTCCGGAATTTTAATATTTTATACGTATTATTTGTAATTTATAATTCAATAAAAGCATGGGTTTCGTGCTAAAAAAATATATTAATATTTAATTAGGCGTGTCCTTCAGTTTGGTTCGTGCACGGGGGCATGGGACAACACCTCACTTCATACTCTTTCTAGGTGAAGTGTGTCACCCGCCCTACCTTACTTATTGCCGTTGCGTAAGATTACCAATAAATAAAAAATAAATAAAATATATTATGATAATTCAATAATGGTATGTTCTACTAGCAAAGTTATTGAAAGTAGTCACGTGAAATACTTAAGGCCCTTATTTTTACACAACAGATAAACAACCGATATATTTAACGTCTTCACCGCCAAAAGCATTATCGTGATTTATTTTTGGGATATTATACCGTGTTGCACTCCTTCTTTAGCCAACGTTTAAAGGAATGAAGGAGGTAGCGCAACACGGCATAATGCCCCCAAAATAAATAACGATGATAAACAACTGTTATACATGCTTACATTAATGGTTGTATTTTTTACATTCACTCCACATAGGAAGCTAGGCGAAAAATAATTTCTCTGAGGGCCTATGTCATCTTTGGGGAGGCTGTTTGGATTTTTTAAGGAAAGGAAGAGGAGGAAGTTCTGGAAAAGAAATAGTAAGCGTTGTGTTTAGGAATTTGGGATCAGTGAGTCCAGGAGTGGCGAGCGTATGAATCCATCCCTCCCACTGTGATGCAAGGCAATGGGTCGAGAGAGACTGTTACAGTTTTGTTATAAAATAAGCTTTTGGTATTAAAAATCCCTAGAAAAGTGTACTACTTCACCCCCGCCGACGATACGCAGTATTGAATGTCAGAAATATACCATTAAGTTTGGTGGATTTAGACTTTTTCGAAAAAAATTCAAAAGAAAAGTTTGTATTTTGTGAAAGTTGAGAGAAATAAGCATAATAGCACAAACCACTAAACAGCGGAATTCCGGGATCTAATTAAAGTCTATTGTCTCATTTCTCAAATAAAGTAATCTCGGATTCGTGAGGACTTCTCCACACAATAGACCCTTCCAAGCAATTATACTCGTAAATATCCACATTACTTCACTGTTTCCTAAGTGTTCCACGGTTTATGCTATAGCGGAACAAGTTGACGATGTCGGGGATTATAGGGGAAATTGGAATTTGATCAATAGCGAAATATTTTCTTAAGACTAATTCGGGATGATGTAACTGGTGGAAGGTGAAATGATTGTATAATGGGTGTGATCTAACTAAAGAATGAATAATAAAACAATAATATAACTGGGTAGTTCTGCCGCTCCGGCTGGCTGATAAGAAGTGCCAGCCCAACTTGCTGATGCCTTCAGCAATCATCATAACCGTTCGTGCCTAAGACACAAACGACGATAGATGGTACTCTTCTTATACCGTACATTGTTGGGCTATAGCAAAATTTATTAATACTAACTAAGCTATCGACATCTAATGAAGGAAGCTAAAACTACACTGCAGTTATCATACCATTATTCTGTATCCTCTACCCTAACCAACCACATCAAGCTGAGCATTAAACCGAATAAGAATATGGAGTATTTGAGGAGAGAGCTTAATGTTTAACTATTTATCATTCCTTAATAACAAAGCTACCCATAGGCGCCCGCAGGGGGGGGCAAGGGGGGGCACTTGCCCCCCCTGGATTGATTGAAAATAGTCAAATAATGTTGCTTTTATTTTAAATCACTTTGTGTTAGCATAAAGAAAGTGTGGAGCAACAAAAATATTTTGCCCCCCCCTAGAAAATTTTCTGCGGGCGCCCATGAAGCTACCCCAAGGAAATAAGCAGAAGAAAGGGAAATTAATTTCACACATTTTGGGATATTCGTTCCTTCGGAATTCTTCCATTCTAATAAAATATTTTTACAAATGTATACGAATTCGTCATCGTCGCAATATTCATCTCAGATTATACCAATTTGTTGGCTCCTGTTTGGTAAATAGATTTAGCAAATAAAAGCTAAAAAAACACGAACTTGAAAAACGCCTCACTTTTGCAAACATCTATAAAACAAATCACAAATAGATATGAATATCAATTATTTACGGTGACAATTGGCACGCCGACAGTTGGCCCACTGACAGTTGATCCCCCGAACCCTCTGCTAATTTATCCCTCGGACAGTTGATCGCCTAAAAGATTATTTCTTCAAGAAAAAAGAGGATATACGGCCGTACAACCAAAGTCGATGTACATCTGCAGGCGTCCCCCAAGGAGCATGCGGTAATTAAAAAAATACGACATACTTTTATGTGCAGTTAGCCGAAAAAGCGTTAAATATTCCTACTTGCATGTAATCAATTTAACTCATTTTATCTGAATACCACACAAGAGTGCAAACTCCCCCAAGAGGACAATAATTAAAAAAAAAAGAAAATCATTTATTCAACGAGAGGTTCTGGATTTTGGAAAAGGTGATTTAATAAGTCAGGTACGCCTTATACATCATACATATGTCTGGTAATGTTATAATATTGTGAAAACAAGCTAATGGTTAAAGTTTTGTGAAATGAAAGTATTTTACCTACGCCGATATAGCGAATGTCTTACAGCCTCAGAAGGAAATAATGGCGGGGCCTTACCTGGAACAACAAGACAATACATACATTAGTATCAGTGACCATATTGCTATCAACAGTTCGCGTAACACCCAACGCTTAAGATACAGACATTAAATCACGACAAGATCTTTATTAAATGCAAAACCAGGGAATGAACATTTCACCCTTATTTCAACAACATGACTCTCAATAATGTTGTTACCGCATCGTTTTTCCGAAACAACGATGAAATTATTTCACTGTTTACTGAACCGTTGTTACAAAAACAATTACATTCTACAAACTGTGAACAATTCCTTCAACCTTTATCTGTAAAAATCTGGTAATAATTAAAACTTAACTCATAAATTAAGCCCCGCACATTGATTATAATATTGTATATTCTGAGAACTGGTAATTAAATAAATCTAAACAACGGGTTAGTTATAGTTATGGGAGTAATTGAATTGTTTCATCCCAGGGATATCCCACAGGACACGGAAGAAGTACCTGCTTTAAAATGTTTGGTTTAGTCATGTCTTTTAAAGTAGTGTAATTTTCCTTTGTATGTATGGATAGTTCAAAGCACTTCCCTCCCTTTCAATTTGCTCCTAGCTCTTTGCCGCGTATTAAAGTTTCAGCATTGTTCTGGCTTCTCGGTTGTATGTAGATGTATAAGGCAGCAGCGATGGGCACTTCTAGTTCATACATGTTCTGTGAAGTGAAACTCTCCTAAAGACTCCAGATACTAATATCTACAGCCTGTATGTCGGACGAATATCTACAGCTCATATTATATTGAACTAATATCTACGAAATTCAGAGTGTTGACTAATATCTACAGAGCTAAGGTCAGACGAATATCTATGACGGTCCCAGTGTTGACTAATATCTACAGAGCGTAGGTTGAACTAATATCTACAGAGCGTAGGTTGGACTAATCAGCTAAATGTGTCCAATAGTCCGATATTAGGGATTTTTACATACATACTTACATAAGATAAGTTTTTTAAACTGCATACGCAATATTACGTTATTCCAATATGCTACACATAATTGCAAATCCAACCTCTGCCAGTGCTGTAGATATTCGTCAACACTTTGGTTCTCATAGATATTAGTTCGATTTTTTCAGTTTTTGGAATTCCTGTAGATATTAGTAAACGCCTCCCTCCTAAATGGTATTATGAACGGGACAATCTGCATAATTTTATCTTAATAATAAATGAGTTTTAGGTTTTAGGTGTGGGTGTTCGGAGATTTTTAATCCAATTTATATAAATGCTAATATGAACACGTGTTTCAACAAATTTTCCGAATTTCGTTTAATAAAACTGATGAAAATTTAAGATTTTAACAAAACATGACAACATGAGGGTTTCTTTCAACCAACGAAATATAAGGGGTTGACTTTCACATTAATAATAATTTGTCTTCAATTCGTTTTACATTGCTTTTCCGACCAATTCACAAACATTTTTAAAGCGAAAGTATATATATCCTTAATGTACTCAATAACTTGATTTCTTCAATCATTACTCAGTTACTGGACGAGAAGGTATTAAAGGGGAGAGAAAGGAGGGGGAAGATGTAAAAGAAAAGTTGCAAACACTTCGGAGTAAATTTGATTAATAAATAACTGGAGTTTCCTCTTACTGCCTCCTCACACAAACATGAAGTTAGTTAATCTTCGTTTTCAAAATTGCTTAATTTAATATCGTGTAATATACCACGTGAGTTTCAAGTCACCTAGAGCTAAAGAGAGTTTAGGTATTTAATTTAAGACAGTACCTATTGATATGAATCTATGGACTATGGATGGGGCAGCTTCTGTGGTAACCCCATGTCATGCAAATTGTGTATAGATGACTAAATGTTTCATTGCTACCGAGTTTTTGCTTAATGAGGCTTCAACTTCACCATTGAAATGCATATTGAGAGGTTTGGAAGTAACACACAGAATAAAATAATACACAACACTCACACTTCACCGTGTGTTTCTTAAGAAGTGTTAATCATTTTATCAAAAAACAATTAATAGTTTTTATTTTCGCAGAAGTTTACCCAGAGTGGTAGAATAGGCAATTTTTCTGCGGCACGTTCCAGTGATAGCTGTCAGTTTGACAGATGGTAATGACAGGCGAATAGTCACGTAAATTAAAACGGACACGACAGGACATTAGTAGACGTGATAAAAACACCCATTTATACGAAACTAATCGCTCGATCTAAAAACGACCCAAGATCGTTTTTTTTTTAATCTGCTGTGTAATAATATTTACACAGCAGAACTTGTTTAAAAATAAACTGTTTTTATTAATTTAATAATAATATTATTGATTATATAATAAAAAAACCCAAGTTCAGTTTTGCTTCAACTATCACTTTGGTCACGTCACGTTTTGCCGTTCTGGATCGTTTAATTCAACATTAACAAGTTTTTGAAAAGTTTTGGATGGCTAATGATTTGTGTATTACTTTTGATTTAAAACAGAGGTTTTTTCATTAGCTCCATATAGGAGGCCCCGATGAAAAGAGATTTGAGGAGCGTCTTTTTGAGATAACGAAGGAGAGGAAGTTCTGAGAATAAAAAGGAAGTGCAGGAATCTGGGGTCAATGTGTCCAGGATTGACATATGAATCCATCCCTCCCACTGCCGTGCAAGGCGGTATGTCGAGAGAGTCCGGCTGGAGAGAGAGGTTCCTCAACCAGTCTCTCCCGTACAAAATTCAGTAAAATATGAATTAATAAATTTTAATAAAATAAAATATATAATAACGAGGTACGGTTGTATACTTTATTGCTGTCGAAAAAGCGCAGAAAACAATTATGAAAATTGTTCTCAAACTTCCTCTAACTGCAAACAGTGACCTTATATTCAAAATAATGAGAGTATTTGATGTACGACAGATCTATGTTAAAACTATCCTCATGCATCTCTTTAAAAACAAACATGTGCTTTACGAAAAAAAAACAAACTTAAGATTTACACGTAACTCCAACAAAGACATATTGAAAGTTCCAGCGCTCTCTTCCACCTTTGGTCAACGTAGCTTTAGATACTTTGCCACAAAAATATTCAACATTCTCCCAGAAAACATCAAACTGAGTCAAACACAGAAAGAGTTTAAAAAATATGTTAAAATATGGATTCATTCTAATGATCGAGCCTATACTGGTGCCCTCACCCAAACGCCCAGTCATTGACAGTTGTTATTGTAGTAATACCTTGCAGTTTATGAATTGTGTAGATTTATGCAAACAATAATGTTAACTAAAATAAAGTTTTTGCTGTATGGAAACCTGCTTTACACATTTATAAAAAACCATAGATAAAATTGCGAGAAACAATTAACAAAAATTCTGCCTCAATACAGGTTCACCTAGTGAGGCAGGCTATGCACAACTAAAAATACTGTATAACTATACTACTCCTGTGTAACCTTTCTTACGTTACTTTCTATTTGTTAATTTTTCTATACTGATTGATGTAATCTATTTGAAAACTACATTGAGCATGTAATTTTTCTAGTTATATGTATTGTTGTTATTTCATTGAATAAAGATTATTATATATATAGTATTGTTTAGTTTTGGGGCAGGTCAGGAAAACTCACTCTTTTTTGTATGAAAAAATTAAGCCAAACCTGTCACGCCAAAACGACCTTTCGGCTCCTCGAGATTCGTACACTTTGAGAGGTCAGTTTCGGTCAACGGGCAGCGTAACTAAAATCGTATGAGAATTTTCAGCCATCGATCCTCAAGCCAAAGTGGACCTTGGCGTTCAGCATTTCGGAAGGCTTCACGGTTCAATCTCCTTCGAAGTCTTCGGCACGAGCTTTTGTTTTTTTTTCTGGATCGGGAAACATTTTTAATTTTAATTTATACGTTTGCCAAAACTTTACGGGAGACATCTAGCGGTGCGGAATACGAGTGTGGATTGTTCACATTAGAAAAAATCAAATGTCTATCGCATACGGTTGTAGTTCTATTTTTATCCGTTCGAATGGCGGGGTCGTCTGATTTTACACAAAAATTTCCAATTCACGAAAAAAGGGCACTCAACATGACTCAATACAGCGACTTTCTTAATATAATGTTGCCAGGTGCTTGATTTTGGAATGGCTGATTTTGGAATGTAGTCTCATTGATTTTAATACGGGTTCACAATGTCTCTTACTAAAATTGTTAATTTTGACAATAAATAATATGGATACGTTAAAATATAAAATACATTTCATATAAATTTAATTGGATACCTAAATTAACTGCTTTAAATATACCTACACTAACTAGAAAAAATAAATTATTGAAGTTGTGGTAGAATTTCTTCTACCTCATGTGAAATTGTTTGTTCTTTTTTTTTCAACTCATTTATACTATCATATTATTATTTGGAAATATATTTTAAATGGAGTTCTGCATATCAAGTTTGAAAACAGCAAAAAAAATGTGTAAAAAAAAAATATTTTTCGGGTGTGTTTGTTGTTAATTTTTCAAAAACATGTTTTTTTCATTCTATTTGCGGGTATATTGTAAAATGTTACGAATAATAAAGAATCAAAGTTAATATATTTATGTTTCGTTGCTTTCTTATTAAACATAAGATTATTTTACTTTCTACTTCTTACTAAACATAAGATTATTTTACCTCTGAAATAGGTTTTTTTTAGAAACGGCAACACTAAACTCCGTATTCAAGGTGGCAACTTATTTACTGACATATAAATATTAAATATGGCGTCGCGGCTTCGCTTTGAATTGGTATATTTATTCTTTGATTGATACGGGTAGAAACTGATTATGAATTAAATTACTGACTGCAAATATGTAAGATATAAATGAAATAATGCTCTATTGATAATTTTATGTCACTTAAAGACAGATTAGCTCGAAAATAAGCTAACACGTCAGACGTATGATATAACCTAAATCGTAATTTCTTACGGGAAAGATTTTGAAAATGATAAATCGTAATTTATTTACTTACAGGAAAGATTTTGAAAATGCCCCCAATATTGGATATATATTTATTCCATAAATTGAAGATGTTGGTATGATATTTATACTGAAATACCGAGTGACACGAAAACTAACTAGCTAACGAGGCAAGCTTGCAAAAATAAGACTCTTGATCAAAGGAATTCATTTTAAAAAGGTATTTATTTATTATTTTCATAAAAAAATAGATTTTATGTATTTCCTATTGTTTTAACCTTCAAAAGTGCCGCGGCCACCGGGTGACAAACGGCAATCCAGAAGATAAAATCAACGTATTATTCCTTTGGCTGCAAGAAAACTTACGAATCTCTTATAAAATATGTCAGCAGAAGCTGCCGAAAATGAGACATTAGCTACAAAGAACGCAATGCTAAAATTCAAATTCTATGAAATATAAAACTAATCTTAAAAAATATTATTGATTACAGCACGTTAGTTCACGCATTCGTGGTAGCCTGGGTGTCACGGACAGAAACAGTAAGCTGGAGGAACGACAGGGCACATAAGACGGAGACCATCAGACCACACAGTGAAGCAGGTAATGCCTATGGAGCTTCATCGACAGTCGTCCAGAGAAAGACCAAAAAACTCCTAGATGACTCAATGCTCCAAAATACTGAAAAGAAACGGCCTGGATGAAGGCGATACTCGGAACTGAAGAAACTACAATCTAAGAACGTGAAGAGCTGACTCCAACAGCCTACCTAGGCATGAGTTGGGACAGCACCAGGAAGAAGAAGAAAGAAAGATTGATTACAGCAATCAACTACTTTGTCCACCTTTTTTTTTTTACAGTGAATACCGCACAAGAGGTCACCAAACACGGCTAAAGCCATTTTCAAGCGACGTTTCAATTCTGAATGGTGGTCTGGGTGAAATGCAGATCCCGCCAAATGTGGATGATTTTAATAAAAATGCACTTTCTAGATGGGAAAAGTGTGGAAAAGTTGAATAAAAAAGAAATTAAGGCGCGCTCGGCAAAATTGAGGGAGATACAGCCGTTTAAAGAATGTATGAAATGACACTTCATGAACCGATACTGTCAGCCATTTCGTTACTATAATGTTGGTATCTCAGACTTGCTATAAACGAAGGTTGATATGATTGTAGTCAACTTCGTGTGATATATAATACGTAATTATGAAATACAGAATTAATAATGGTCATAAACCATGTTACACAAACCTGGCGTAGCCGCTAAACTACTTGAAAACTGGGATGTTTTTCTTGCGTTGACGCGAGTAGGCGTTATAAAGGGGCACAGACCATGTTACATAAACCATGTTACACAAACCTAGCGTGTAGCCGCTAAACTATTTGAAAACTGGGATGTTTATCTTGCGTTGACGCGAGTAGGCGTTATAAAGGGGCACAAACCATGTTACACAAACCATGTTTAGCGTAGTTAGTTAGGTTACTTTAATTTGGAAGGTGATAAACAGTTTAAAAAATCGTTGAAAAAAGTCCGCTAGACAAATTTCATAATTACGCGCCTCATCTATCACATGAAGTCGGCTACAATCGTATCTAGGCTCTTGGTTGATTACGAGTGCTACCAACTTTAAGGTAATAATTGAGTTTACAAAATGGCTGACAGTATCGGTCATTTCATACATTCTTTAAACGGCTGTATCTCCCTCAATTTTGCCGAGCGCGCCTTAATTTCTTTTTCATTCAACTTTTCGACACTTTTCTCATCTAGAAAGTGCATTTTTATTAAAATCCTCCACATTTGGCGGGATCTGCATTCCTCCCGGTGGTCTTACACCAGGGCGATACTGATAGTATCTTCCACTCTGGAACATGCCGCATATATACTATATATTATTTTAAATGAATTAATTGTGAAATAACACAAATTAATCAAATAAAATTTATTTGCGTATGCCGGGTTCGAACCCGCGACCTCCGGATTGTGAGTTAAGAGTCTTACCCACTGGACTACGGAGGTCGTTGTCTGGTAAAGGATGTCAAAATTATTTTTGCACAAGGCGCTGTTTGGGTTATCAGGATCAGCTGTGATAACAAATCATGATTTTAAATAAGTTGAAACGTAATATAATGCAATTTTTTCTGTTATTATTTTATAATAAAACATTGCCTGTAATTTATAAGGTATTTTGCAAGACTCCAGTTACCAATATCTACAGCCTGTATGTAGGATGAATATCTACATAATTATAACGCATGAGATATTAAGTGTCCCTTTAACGCACACGATTGCATTTTGCAATAAGATATTACTTAGTATCTCCTTCAAAACCTATGTAAGAACTAATTAGTTCAATTTTTCCGGAATGAAACAAATGATTCCGACACTGTTCATATTATTTTGCGGTGTCGCCTTTTTTCCATACATTTGGCAACATTTACTACTTCATAATGACACTATCCAACTGTGCGGATTGGAACCTACCTCAGTTCAACAAGTAGAGCATTTGCGGGGGAGGCCGCGCTTATGAATTAGTATATTTTGATTGATAATTATTTTTATCTTTACATTTTTAAATGATTTTGTCAGATTTGGTGTTTTTCTCTCAGTAAATTAATGCACGCAGTTTGATTATGCTATTCTGTGCACTATGTCTATGCGCATAAAAGTCGTTTTCTGCGCATTGGATGCTCTCATCGAATGCGTATTCGGCTTCAGACAAAACTAAGCAGGCAAAACTTAATGCGCATGCACAAATATCGTACTCTTTCTAATACTGTGAATACGGAATGAAGCAGAGAATCCACTGATGCGTTTACGCGAGCATTGAGAATGGTGTTATATGTGTTTCGGCCCGGTCCGCAAGTGGCATTTTGTTTTTGGCCTTTGAAGTTGGGACGGTGTCGTTAATTACACTATCTATTGCTGTTTACCGCTAGAAAAAAAGAAAGCCAAAGGTTTTTAATTCAGAATAAATAAATAACAATTATTATTGTATTTATTATACACCTAAAAAGGAAGGAAAGCGCAACATCCACAGTATGTATGGAGGGACCCCGGGAACCACTTATTGGATAACCCGCAACCCTGCCATAGGTTACCCTAAGTGGTTCGCTATATTTGGTGACTTTGCAGGGGTGTCCGGATCATGGGTTGAGGTTTGTCTAGGTCTTGGCGGCGGATGTGTCTGTCCACCTACTGCGTGGCGAGCCAGATTGAGAGAGACTGGTTGAGGGATATCTTTAGACGTCTCCAGCTGGACTCGATTCGTTACCTTGCACCGTAGTGGGAGGAATGCATTTATATGTTCATCACTCCTAGACATACTTACCCCCAGATTCCTACCCACCCCTCATACTTTTTTCTTCCCCAGAACTTCCTCTCCTTCCTTTCCCTAAAAAATCCTCCACAAAGCTTCCTCAAAGATGACATAGGCCCCATGGGAAATTATTTTTCTCAGGGTCTACTGTGGAGTTAATGTATAAAAAAATCATTTTTGTTATTGGTTTTTGGGATTTTATGCCGTGTTGCGCTACCTCCTCCTTTAGCCAACGTTTCGGACAGCGTTACAGTGTCCATCATCAAGGCAGATGCGTGACATCACACATTTGCCCTGATGATGGACACTGTAACGCTGTCTGAAACGTTGGCTAAAGGAGGAGGTAGCGCAACATGACATAAACACCTCAGAAACAAATAACAAAAATACTTTTGGCCGTGAAAATCTAAAATCATATTCACAGTGCCTTTGAGGTTATTTTTCACAAAACCGGTATTTGTCAAAAATATTAATCATTTATGTCACAACGGACAACTTACTCAGAATGAAATCAACTCAACATCTCCTTTGAAAAGTCATTACTAAAATCTTATTATTGTATTTGATATTAGGGAACGTACCCATACTATGTGACCAATTTTTTGCAATTTTTAACCCCCCCCCCCCCCCCCGGTGACCAAAATCGTAAGCAAACCGCCGCTCATTTGTACAAAGCGTGACATTTTGAACACCCCCCAAAGAGGTCACGTAGTATGGGTACGTTCCCTTAGGTAGACTTTTCATGCTCATATCATGATGGCATGCAGTATTTCATTGAAAAGGTTGGGTTTTATCCTTTTGCACTGTTTCACAATTTTAGAGACACTGGGTTCTCACAGTACTATACAATGCTTTGATTAGGAAAAAACTTGAGTTGGGCAGTGGTTTAGAGCATACACCAAGTGAAGTATTCCCTCATGTTAGAGAAAATTCGGAAGAAATTTCTGAGGTTTCTCTGCCCGAAGGAATATGGCTACTTCCCATAACTTTACCTTAATAGCTTTCTCTTGGATATGCTCAGATGAACCATCTAAGGGTCAGAAGGGACATGCTCATTGTAACACATTTCTTCAGACTGATTCGTGTATGGTTTGAAAACTCCACCATCATGTTGCATTAGTTTCTATGTTCCCGATAAATCTCCGTCACCGACAGCATAGACTCTCGGCTTGCAGAACTAACTTGCTAATGGTCATACAAATCCGGAGAGCAGTTTTGTTGTTAAATAAAATCGCTTTGTTGCTGCAGTCATTTTTTTAAATCTGCTTATCTAATATTAATTTTTTTTTCTTTAGAGATTTTAAAATTTAATTTTGTAATGTTTTTAAAATAAATATATTGAATTGAATTAAAATTGATGAAAAAAATAAAATAAATAGGTTATCAGTTATTTTTCAAATTTTTCCCACATATAAGGTTTTTCTGCTTGAAGTTTGTTTTTTTTCAGTCCCTTGGAAAACTTTTCAAAAAAGGGTTTCACTGTAATACCATATTTTGTGTATTATTTCTAAACAGCATTTTACATTGTGTAAGTTTATTGGGTGGAATTGTATACACTTTTTTTAACTTTTATATATATGAAATGTCAAATAAATAAAAAATGTCATAATTAACAGAAAGTGGTCAGTTTTTTTACTGGGTTTTTCTGACAATAAAAGATACATTATTAACCCAGCATATTAAGAAATAAAAGCTTTTATGAATTTAAAACGTTTTTTATTCCATCAAACAAGCAAGAATGTGAATGCAGTACACGTTGTACAATCAAAGTTATTTAAATATAAGATATGTGCTATCGGCAGTTTTTAAGGGGTGGGAATGTGCTCCCTGGTGTCACTGATATTGTTAACTAATATTACAGCACACCTTTAAAAAAATCAATTAATTTACGTGTTCAAACTATATTGTTAACCAATACTACTACACACCGTAGAAATATCAACTAAAATTCAAATTAAGACTATTAGAGCATAGTCTGCTGACAGTTGGGTGGCCATCATAGCATATCTCTATATTCCAATATCTTTATGTTCATTCCACTCTACAGAAAGAAATCATCTTTTCTTTTACATTAGCTCCACACAGAAGGTTTTGAGGAAAATTATTTTCCTTAGGGTCTATCATCTTTGGGGATGCTGAGTAGAGTGTGTTTTAGAGAAAGAAAAGAGAGTAGTTTATTAGTTTGTTTTTTGATTTCACTATGCATATGAAAATATATTTTATTCTTTTGTTATTCGGCGATACATTCTCTATGCACATCCCTACGAGGTCACTTATTATGGAGTTAAATATTGTGTAATTTTGTGTTAATTATAAATTGAAACACAGTGACTTACAAAGACCTAAGAATTGTGTAAGACGCTTGCTTAACATTTTATGCTCCTATTGAAAAGTTTTGTAAATCAGCCACAAAGACGTTGGATTTTGTCACACATAATTTAAAGCATTCGACCAATCTTACAGTTATAAGGCTGCTTTATGTTAGCTTGGTGTGTAGCATTCTCAAGAATGGATCTCAGGTATGGGAGTCAGAGGACATCATCTATGTACTACTGGCCGAGAAAATACAAAAGAAATTTTTACGATATCTATATGAAAGAGTTAAGTTTTTACCCATGGCTGTTTTCAACGGAAATGCTGGGTATCTGCAACCTTAGTTCCAGAAGAGATGTTGCATTACTGATAGCTGATAAGTTTCTTAATGGTTTTATATCGGTACCAGATAATTTCACACAAGGCTGCCAAAACAAGCTTTTAATTTTTCCCAGGTACAAAACTAACATACCAATGGCGATACCTCTGGGAAGAATCTCTAAGATAATTAACTGCCTCGCAGGAAATGCGGATATTTTCCACATGTCCTACAATGATTTTAATGTTTTAATTTGTAGCTTAAATTTTAAAACAGATTAGTTTGTAAACAAGTTCTGCTGTGTAATTAGTAATTATTACTACGCCTGACGACTGTTACTGACAGGAAACAATTTGGGAGGCGAATATGGGAACCGCCGCCTCAGGAACCATTTATGGGATAACCATCACCCCTGCCATAGGTCGCCTTAAGTGACTTAGCAGATGTGGCCGGGTCCATGGGATAAGGTTTGCATAGATCTTAGTGGCCAATGCGTTTGTCCACTTACTGCATGATGGGCCGAATCAAGAGAGATTGGTTGAGGATGATCTAACCTTTGTTTATGTGAATACCTCACAAGAGTCTCGGCTACTTCTGTCTGGAGCCAGTGAAACTGGCATCCCCGATCCCGGTATGTTGTGAGACTGAAGGTAATGGAGAGGGGAAAAAGATAAGAAAGAGGAAGGTGGGGAAGTACCTGGCTATTCAGATCTGGTTGCCCAACACGGCTAAAGACATTTCAAACAACGCCCCAATTCTAAATGATGATCTTACTGCAGGGCGATATTGAAAGTATCTTCCACTCTGGAGCGTGCAGCAAATATACTGTATATTATTATTATTAAATGAATTAATTGTAAAATAATGCAAATTAATCAAGTAACATTTATTTGGCCACACCATTGGTCATTGATTGGGAGTCAAGTTATCCCTTAACCTCTCCAACCGCTCTCTCTCGACCATCGCCTTGCACCGCAGTTTAAGATATGGATTTATACATCCATCACTTCTGGACCCCCAGATTCCTACCCACCCCTTCAATCAGAGTAGTTTGCCTGCAAAAAGATTTTGTTATTTTTATATTAGTTAAGTTTATTTTGACGTAATTTGCGAGTTTTATTTATTCAAAACATCAAAACTTATTATATTTATTATTATTTATTTATACTTTTTATTTCAAAACAGAAATAATTACGGAACTTGAATAGAATTTGAACAGAACTTTCACAGAACGTTTAAATTAACTTGAAAAATTGGAGATTTTTAAATATTGTTTTGAACAACCCAGCCTAAATATATATATTTTTTTTTTTTTTTACGTACGTGCAGGTAACTCTAAACATTAGTAGTAGCATATAATTTTTTTCAAAAATGTTAAATTTATATACCTAGCGCTTTTTTTGTATATTGCATTTTTATGATAATCATTCAATATGGTATTGGTACCGCCGCCCCGGGAACAATTCATTGGTTTCTATATAAAATAATGAGCTTTGACATCACAAAATTATGCATTGCTAAACTGTTCATCCGATTGCGAGGAAACTTTGGGGACACTATGTGCGCATTCCTTCAATTCTTTCTGTATAAAATGGTGAGCTCTGGCTCTGGCTTCTCTGACTTTGGGGATTTGATTTTTTTTTTACATGAATACCGCACAAGAGTCCCAACTGCTCCCGTCTGGATTCAGTGGGACTATGGCGTCCCCAATTGGGGTATGTTGTGAGGCTGAAGGCAGTGGGGAGGGGAAGGATATAGGAAAGAGGAAGGTGGGGAAGTACCTGGCTATTCAGATCTGATCACCAAACACGGCAGAAGCCATTTCAAGTAACGTTACAATTCTGAATGGTGGTCTTACACCAGGGCGATACTGAGAGTATCTTCCACTATGATGTGTGCATTCCCTCGATTCTTTTTTTTAATATAAAATAGTGAGCTCTGGCGTCATGAAATTATGCATTGCTAAACCGTTCATCCGATTGCAATGAAACTTTGGGGATTTGATGTGTGCATGCCCGCAATGGTTTTTGTATGCAATAGTGAGCTCTGGCATAATGAAATTACGCATTGCTAAACCGTTCATCCGATTTCGGTGAAACTTTGGGGATTTGATGTATGCGTGCCCGCAATGGTTTTTGTATACATAGTGAGCTCTGGCATCAAGAAATTATGCATTGCTAAACCTTTCATCCGATTGCGATGAAACTTTTGGGATTTGATGTGCGCATCCTGTCGATTCATTCTATATAAAATAATGAGCTCTGGCATCATGAAATTATGCATTGCTAAACCGTTCGTCGACTACCTGTTCCCTTTGTAGGCGCTCACTCCTCGCTTCATCCGCATTCAAACATCGTTTTTTCTTCATATATTTAATTTAACACACACTCCTCCTCGCTTCATCCACGTTCACACGTCAAATCGCATGTGTTTTAACTATATCCAATAAAGGTTCCTGGGGCGGCGGTTCCCATTCCCGCCTCGCAAATTGAACCTCAGATCCGGTAAGTAAACAAGGCCAAAGCCATTTATTTATTTATTTATTTATTATTTATTATTATTACATACAAGATATAACAATATAAAAGGAAGTAAGAAATATAAGTAAGTAAGTAATATAAGACAGTCCAACTAGGAAGGTTTCCCGTTTTAGGACAGTCAATTTGGCAGGTTGCGTGTACATAATTTCACATTAATGGATTCAAAATAATTAATAATAATGGTACATTTCGAACAAAGTTTCGATTCTGAATGGTGGTTTTACACCAGAACTTATACTTTATAAGTTAATTAACATAAACTAATCGATCAAAAATTATTTGCACACATCGAGTTCGAACCCGCAATCTTCGGATTGCGAGTCGAGAGTCTTACCTCTCGACCTAGAGGGCCCTAAATTATATTACGTTATTTTGATAACCAATTTCAAAATAATTTTAATTTCAAAATCCAAAAAATTTCAAAATCCAAAAAATAATCTAAAAAATTTTAAAATCGAAAAAATTTTAAATCCAAAAAATTTCAAAATCGAAAAAAATTTCAAAATCCAAAAATTTCAAAATCGAAAAAAAATTTTAAAATCCAAAAAATTTCAAAATCCAAAAAATTTCAAAATCGAATAAAAAATTTAAAAATCCAAAAAATTAAAAATCCAAAAAAATTTAAAAAACGAAAAAAATTTTAAAATCCAAAAAATTTCAAAATCCAAAAAATTTTAAAATCGAAAAAATTTTAAAATCCAAAAAATTTCAAAATCGATAAAAATTTAAAGATCCAAAAAATTTTTAAATCTGAAAAAAATTTCAATATTATAAAAATTCCAAAAAAAAATTATTAAAAAATAACTTTTAGGCCTATACTGAACCAGTTGACCGAAGTGGCCCTATAGTAGGTGTACCAAATTGAGCAGTCTACTGCCTGTGCCCTCTATGTGGCACACATACCTCGCTTCGTCTACATTCAAACATCGTTTTTTTCTTCAAATACTTACTGAACACACACTCCTCGCATCATCCACGTTCACACGTCAAATCGCATAGTGTTTTAACCCGTTAGTTGCTTCTGCAACGGGCAAAACCTAGTATATATATAGTATTGTTTAGTTTTGGGGCAGGTCAGGAAAACTCACTCTTTTTTGTATGAAAAAATTAAGCCAAACCTGTCACGCCAAAACGACCTTTCGGCTCCTCGAGATTCGTACACTTTGAGAGGTCAGTTTCGGTCAACGGGCAGCGTAACTAAAATCGTATGAGAATTTTCAGCCATCGATCCTCAAGCCAAAGTGGACCTTGGCGTTCAGCATTTCGGAAGGCTTCACGGTTCAATCTCCTTCGAAGTCTTCGGCACGAGCTTTTGTTTTTTTTTCTGGATCGGGAAACATTTTTAATTTTAATTTATACGTTTGCCAAAACTTTACGGGAGACATCTAGCGGTGCGGAATACGAGTGTGGATTGTTCACATTAGAAAAAATCAAATGTCTATCGCATACGGTTGTAGTTCTATTTTTATCCGTTCAAATGGCGGGGTCGTCTGATTTCACACCAAAATGTCCAATTCACGAAAAAAGTGCACTCAACAAATTCAGACATGGAAGCTGGGAGTTTTTTTTTTTCGACAAAAAAAATATATACAGGGATTTATTCTCCGATACGAATCGGCGTCGAAAACTAGAAGCTCTACTCGAATCACTCGATTATATTTCCCGCCGACAGACGGCGTTTGAAAAAAAAAAATGACGAAAAAACCCGCTAATTTCACAAAGGAAAATGCTATATAGGACTATTGACATAGGTCAGGATCTTAGATGTCAAATTTTTAGCCTAACAAAACGGAACTCTCGGCGGTTTCGGTCATTGTTTTTCGGAAAACGACATTACCGCCGAAAAACCGATTCCGGGCTAGATGTTTTTTGAAAATACGATAGCCGGATAGATTCCGCAACTTTTAACACCAATAAAACATATGATTCTCATATAAAATACGTCAGGAGATGCTGACAAAACTCGAAATTTTCCGAAAAAAAATCATCAAAATACGCGCTCACAGATTCCATCGGAAGTTTAAATATTTGCTGGCCAGTTCAAATTAACACGTTTTTCATTCGGGGTAGGTACCTACTTATTTCGGTAGTATTGCAAATATGATGAAAAAAGCTAAGATTGCCGGAATCTAAGGAAATGCGCAGGTACCTACCTGAATGGGTACCTACACAACGAATTAGGTTTTAATGCAATAAATACTAAGGTAAGGTTGTTTCGATGATACAGAATAATTGAACTTTTTTAAGTTAATTTTCACGTTCTGTGATGGTTCTACTCAAATTCTATTGTTTTATCATTAATTTATCACAATTTTTTTTTATTAATTATATTTTTTTTTATAAGTGTGTTCTATTTGGACATTGTTAAATAAAAAAAATAATTACGCGTGTTCTAGGTAGGTACTTACTTCCAGGGACTTTTTTCATTTAAAAATCAAAACATGATATTGAATGAATTTATTTATAGTGAAAATTATTTTATGCTCAACAGCATAATGGCGTCGTTTTGGTGAAATATTACAACAAAGTACCTACTTAGTACTTACACTTGCAAAATGAAATACAATACAACTACAATAGTGAGCTCCGGCATAATGAAATTTTGCACTGCTAAACCGTGCAACCGATTGTTATTGTTAATGGACTATTTGTGCGTAAATAAATTAATTATATACAGCGGGTACCCGGCATGCGTTGCGAGGCCACTTTAACTTCGGGGTCAACTAAACCGTAATGGTTCCCTACCAAGTCCAGGGAAACAACATTATAAAATTATGCACTTTATAAAATTATATACAACGGGTACCCGGCATGCGTTGCAAGGCCGCTTTAACCTCGGGGTCAATAAAACTGTAATGTTTCCATCCGAAGTCCTGGGAAACTACATTATAATGCAAGTGCCTGCACTATATAACAGTATATACAACGGGTACCCGGCATGCGTTGCAAGGTCACTGTAACCTCGGGGTCAACTTAATTATAATGGTTCCATCCCAAGTACCGGGAAACTACATTATAATGCAAGCACCTGCACTATATAAAATTATATACAACGGGTACCCGGTATGCGTTGCAAGGCGACTTTAACCTAGGGGTCAACTTTACTGTAATGGTTTCATTCCGATTCCCGGGAAATAACATTTTAATGCAAGCGCCTGCAATTTATAACATAATATACAACGGGTACACGGCATGCGTTGCAAGGTCACTGTAACCTCGGGGTCAACTTAACTGTAATGGTTCCGACCCAATTCCCGGGAAATAATATTTTAAAGCAAGTGCCTGCAATATATAACATGATATACAACGGTTACTCGGCATGCGTTGCAAGGTCACTGTAACCTCGGGATCAACTTAACTGTAATGGTTCCATTCCAATTCCTGGGAATTTACATTTTAATGCAAGCGCTGCACTACATAACATTATATACAACGGGTACCCGGCATGCGTTGCAAGGCCACTGTGAACTCAGGTTTCTTCATATATTTAATTTAACACACACTTCTCCTCGCTTCATCCACGTTCACACGTCAAATCGCATAATGTTTTAACCCATCAGTTGCTTCTGCAACGGGCAAAACCTAGTATATAGTATTGTTTAGTTTTGGGGCAGGTCAGGAAAACTCACTCTTTTTTGTATGAAAAAATTAAGCCAAACCTGTCACGCCAAAACGACCTTTCGGCTCCTCGAGATTCGTACACTTTGAGAGGTCAGTTTCGGTCAACGGGCAGCGTAACTAAAATCGTATGAGAATTTTCAGCCATCGATCCTCAAGCCAAAGTGGACCTTGGCGTTCAGCATTTCGGAAGGCTTCACGGTTCAATCTCCTTCGAAGTCTTCGGCACGAGCTTTTGTTTTTTTTTCTGGATCGGGAAACATTTTTAAATTTTATTTATACGTTTGCCAAAACTTTACGGGAGACATCTAGCGGTGCGGAATACAAGTATGGATTGTTCACATTAGAAAAAATCAAATGTCTATCGCATACGGTTGTAGTTCTATTTTTATCCGTTCGAATGGCGGGGTCGTCTGATTTCACACCAAAATGTCCAATTCACGAAAAAAGTGCACTCAACAAATTCAGACATGGAAGCTGGGAGTTTTTATTTTCGACAAAAAAAATATATACAGGGATTTATTCTCCGATACGAATCGGCGTCGAAAACTAGAAGCTCTACTCGAATCACTCGATTATATTTCCCGCCGACAGACGGCGTTTGAAAAAAAAAAATTACGAAAAAACCCGCTAATTTCACAAAGGAAAATGCTATATAGGACTATTGACATAGGTCAGGATCTTAGATGTCAAATTTTTAGCCTAACAAAACGGAACTCTCGGCGGTTTCGGTCATTGTTTTTCGGAAAACGACATTACCGCCGAAAAACCGATTCCGGGCTAGATGTTTTTTGAAAATACGATAGCCGGATAGATTCCGCAACTTTTAACACCAATAAAACATATGATTCTCATATAAAATACGTCAGGAGATGCTGACAAAACTCGAAATTTTCCGAAAAAAAATCATCAAAATACGCGCTCACAGATTCCATCGGAAGTTTAAATATTTGCTGGCCAGTTCAAATTAACACGTTTTTCATTCGGGGTAGGTACCTACTTATTTCGGTAGTATTGCAAATATGATGAAAAAAGCTAAGATTGCCGGAATCTAAGGAAATGCGCAGGTACCTACCTGAATGGGTACCTACACAACGAATTAGGTTTTAATGCAATAAATACTAAGGTAAGGTTGTTTCGATGATACAGAATAATTGAACTTTTTTAAGTTAATTTTCACGTTCTGTGATGGTTCTACTCAAATTCTATTGTTTTATCATTACAGACCAGTTACATCACAAAACTGAAATAATTACAGAACTCGAACGGAACTTTATAGAACTGAAAATTTACTAGAAAAATTTAAAGAATTGTCAATTTTTTTTATTAATTATTTATTTTTATTTTTAAGTGTGTTCTATTTGAACATTGTATATATATATACATTACGCGTGTTCTAGGTAGGTACTTACTTGCGGGGACTTTTTTCATTTAAAAATCAAAACATGATATTGAATGAATTTATTTGTAGTGAAAATTATTTTATGCTCAACAGCATAACGGCGTCGTTTTGGTGAAATATTACAACAAAGTACCTACTTAGTACTTTCACTTGCAAAATGAAATACAATACAACTACAATAGTGAGCTCCGGCATAATGAAATTTTGCACTGCTAAACCGTGCAACCGATTGTTATTGTTAATGGACTATTTGTGCGTAAATAAATTAATTATATACAGCGGGTACCCGGCATGCGTTGCGAGGCCACTTTAACTTCGGGGTCAACTAAACCGTAATGGTTCCCTACCAAGTCCCGGGAAACAACATTATAAAATTATGCACTTTATAAAATTATATACAACGGGTACCCGGCATGCGTTGCAAGGCCGCGTTAACCTCGGGGTCAATAAAACTGTAATGTTTCCATCCGAAGTCCTGGGAAACTACATTATAATGCAAGCGCCTGCACTATGTAACATTATATACTACGGGTACCCGGCATGCGTTGCAAGGCCACTTTAACCTCAGGGTCAACTAAACTCTAATGGTTCCATCCCAAGTCCCCGGAAACTACATTATAATGCAAGCGCCTGCACTATATAACATTATATACAACGGGTACCCGGCATGCGTTGCAAGGTCACTGTAACCTAGGGGTCAACTTTACTGTAATGGTTTCATCCCGATTCCCGGGAAATAAAATTTTAATGCAAGCGCCTGCAATTTATAACATAATATACAACGGTTACACGGCATGCGTTGCAAGGTCACTGTAACCTCGGGGTCAACTTAACTGTAATGGTTCCATCCCAATTCCCGGAAAATAACATTTTAAAGCAAGCGCCTGCACTATATAACATTATATACAACGGGTACCCGGTATGCGTTGCAAGGTCACTGTAACCTAGGGGTCATCTTTACTGTAATGGTTTCATCCCGATTCCCGGGAAATAAAATTTTAATGCAAGCGCCTGCAATTTATAACATAATATACAATGGTTACTCGGCATGCGTTGCAAGGTCACTGTAACCTCGGGGTCAACTTAACTGTAATGGTTCCATTCCAATTCCTGGGAAATTACATTTTAATGCAAGCGCTGCACTACATAACATTATATACAACGGGTACCCGGCATGCGTTGCAAGGATACTGTAACCTCAGGTTTCTTCATATATTTAATTTAACACACACTCTTCCTCGCTTCATCCACGTTCACACGTCAAATCGCATAGTGTTTAAACCCGTCAGTTGCTTCTGCAACGGGCAAAACCTAGTATATATAGTATTGTTTGGTTTTGGGGTAGGTCGGGAAAAGCTCACTTTCGATTTGAGGGGAAAAGCGACCACTCTGCCCCTCGGGTGGGTGAAACCTCACGGGTCACTTTGGCTCGCGGCAATTTTGTAAAATTTGGCACGCCAAATTGACCTCTAAGTTAATTCAATTTCAAAGGCCCGACGGTTCACTCTCCTTCGAAGCGAATTCATTGTATCTATCTCTTTTCAAATGCCCGCAAAAGTTGAGAAAGATATAGCGAAAATCTCCCATACAAAACTGATTTTGATAGGTACATAGATTTTAAATGTCATTCTTCATTTTTCGTTTGCCCACCGGCCGACTGGCGTACGCGATTTCGTCTAAAATATCACGCTTGGAAGCCAAAATTTATTAAAATTACGTCAACGAGAGTTTTTCAAAGGTTAATTGACCGTCGTAATGATCACTTTTCACAAAAACATCGTTGTAATATTCGTTTCAAAACTGACATGTGCCAAAAAACCACGGAAAAGACATATTTTGAAACTAATGTTTAAAAAAATGTATAATTTTAACGGAGCCACCTATCGGCAGAGTCGAGAAGCAAAGCTTTTCGTTAGAAAAAATCAAATTTCTATTAAAAAATTCAAATTAGAACGTTCGAAATTGGAGTACGAAAATTATGCATCGTGTAGGCAGAATTCCATGGGCAGTTTCATTCTTTATTGTCGTTTTGAGGGTGATTAAAAAGAGACCGCTCGAAAAAAGTATTAATTTTTTTTTCTTTATTATTTCTGACTTTTGATTTTTTTTTTTTTGTTTCAGAAAATCGATTCGGGCGGTCGCATTAACGTTTTGTAAGCGCAGATTCATATCTGAAATGAAGATGTGAATAATTTTTTAGTTTTTCATACATTTCTCATAAAAAAATATACATTTATTGAGAAAAGAGCATATGTATCAATGAATTCAAAAAGTGAATATAATAACCATGTCGTTTTCAAAAAAAAATCGTAAAAAAAATAGTTTTTCCGAAAAAGTAGAGATTATTTAATTTTTTTAAAAATATTTTAATTGATAATATAGACTGTGAACCACCCCCCCACCAGGAGGTGTGATTGAGCAGGGGTGTGGTTTTAAATTCAAACCCTCTGATTGGTTGGGAGGCGGGAACAATTCAACGAAGGCCAGTCAATCAAGGCCGCAGAACGTTTCTGGGGATCTCTGATTGGTTAACCATCATTCTGATGGCTAGCCAATCGGATCGATCTGGGCCCTGATTGGTTAATTATCATAACATTGAATATAGCCGATAATATAAAAATAAGTAGCCATTTAAAAAAGTAAGTAGGTACTTAATATAAAATCAAATAAAATGAGGTACTTATCCATAAGATCATTTTTTTTTTCCTAAATAATAAAAATAAAATTACAGCGCCATTTTTGTGAAAAATCGCCTTATTAATTTTGTACTAACGGTTTTCTGTACCCGGAGCACAGAAATTGGCTGAGGTATGTTAAACTGTATGAAAACTATAAAATCGGTAGGAACCTCAGAAACTGATAAATTATTATAAAATGAATATGAACATAACTTTCGAACGCATGCACCGAAATGGATAATTATTTTTGTTTTGGGTTTGTTATTGTTAGGACAAGGTTTTCATTAATCTTCTGGTGAGCACTGGCATTATGAAATTTGAATAAAATGGTTGCCGAAATGTATAAACGCGCATAACGTTCGAACGAATGCATCGAATTGAATAATTGTTTTTTTGTTGGGTTCGTTACTGTTAGGACAAGGTTTTGTATATAACTACTGTGAGCTCTGGCATAATGAAATTTGTATAAAAATGAATTACCGAAATGTAAATATGCGCATAACTTTCGAACGAATGCACCGAATCTGAAAATTCTTTTTTTATTGTGTTCGTTATTGATAGGACAAGGTTTCTATAAAACTACTGGCGAGTTCTGGCATTATGAAATTTGCATAAAAATATTTCAATAGGTGGCACGCGAGCTGTTTGAAAACTAAATGTAACGGCAATGAATTAATGAAGCGCGGAGGGGGGGGGGGGGAGGAAAAAGCTCAACACAGGAGACCCTGAGGAAAATATTTTCCCTCAGGGTCATGTCATCTTTGGAGATGCTGGTTGGAGGGTTTTTTAAGGCATAGAAGGAGATGAGAGTTTTGGGAAGGAGAAGGGTTTAAGGGGTGGGTAGGAATCTGGGGTTCAGTATATCCTGGTCATCCGCCTCCAAGACCTAGACAAACCTCACCCCATGAACCCGGGCACCCCTACTAAATCACCAAACGTAGCGAACCACTTGGGGTGACCTACAGCAGAGGTGTTGGTTATCCAATAAAGGTCAATTTTGGGGATTTGTATTTCTACATAACATTATATAACACGGGTACCCGGCATGCGTTGCAAGATCACTGACACCTTAGGGGGAGAACTCAGGATGAAATTATGCAGTGTTAAACTTTTTTTTACATTAGCTCCACACAGGAGGCTCCAAGGAAAACAATTTCCCTAGGGGCCTACGTCATCTTTGAGGATGCTGTGCGGAGGGTTTTTTAAGGGAAAGGAAGGAGAAGAAGATATGGGAAGGAAAAGGGTATGAGAGGTGGGTAGGAATCTGGGGGTCAATGTGTCCAGGAGAAACGGACTTATGAATCTATTCCTCACACTGCGGTGCATGGCAAAGGATTGGGAGAATCTGGCTGGAGAGGTCGAGATCCCCCCTCAATCAGTCTCCTCCGATCCAGTCTGCCACGCAGTGGTTGGTCAAACGTATCCGCCTCCAAGACCTAGACAAACCTCACCCCATGAACCCGGGCACCCCTACTAAATCACCAAACGTAGCGAACCACTTGGGGTGACCTACAGCAGAGGTGTTGGTTATCCAATAAAGGTCAATTTTGGGGATTTGTATTTCTACATAACATTATATAACACGGGTACCCGGCATGCGTTGCAAGATCATTGAAACCTTTGGGAGAACTCAGGATGAAATTATGCAGTGTTAAACTTTTTTTTAAATTAGCTCCACACAGGAGACTCCAAGGAAAACAATTTCCCTAGGGGCCTGTGTCATCTTTGAGGATGCTGAGCGGAGGGTTTTTAAGGGAAAGGAAGGAGAAGAAGATATGGGAAGGAAAAAGGTATGAGGGGTGTTAAGGAATCTGGGGGTCAGTGTGGCCAGGAGTGATGGACGCATGAATCTATTCCTCACACTGCGGTGCAAGGCGAAGGGTTGGGAGAATCTGGCTGGAGAGGTCAAAAGCCTTCCAATAATTATGGTAACAAGGGAAAGGATAAGAGGGAGATTAATGGACTTTTTGTACGTAAATAAATAAATTATATACAGCGGGTACCCGGCATGCGTTGCAAGGCCACTTTAACCTCGGGGTCCATTAAACTGTAATGGTTCCATCCCAAATCTCGGAAAACAACATTATAATGCAAGCGCCTGTAATATATAAAATTATAAACAACGGGTACCTGGCATGCGTTGCAAGGTCACTGTAACCTCGGGGTCAACTTTACTGTAATGGTTCCATCCTGATTCCCGGGAAATAACATTTTAAAGCAAGTGCCTGCAATATATAATATGATATACAACGGTTACTCGGCATGCGTTGCAAGGTCACTGTAACCTCGGGGTCAACTTAACTGTAATGGTTCCATCCCGATTCCCGGGAAATAAAATTTAAATGCAAGCGCCTGCAATTTATAACATAATATACAACGGGTACCTGGCATGCGTTGCAAGGTCACTGTAACCTCGGGGTCAACTTTACTGTAATGGTTCCATCCCGATTCCCGGGAAATAAAATTTTAATGCAAGCGCCTGCAATTTATAACATAATATACAACGGGTACACGGCATGCGTTGCAAGGTCACTGTAACCTCGGGGTCAACTTAACTGTAATGGTTCCATCCCAATTCCCGGGAAATAACATTTTAAAGCAAGTGCCTGCAATATATAACATGATATACAACGGTTACTCGGCATGCGTTGCAAGGTCACTGTAACCTCGGGGTCAACTTAACTGTAATGGTTCCATTCCAATTCCTGGCAAATTACATTTTAATGCAAGCGCTGCACTACATAACATTATATACAACGGGTACCCGGCATGCGTTGCAAGGTCACTGTGAACTAAGGTTTCTTCATATATTTAATTTAACACAAACTCCTCCTCGCTTCATCCACGTTCACACGTCAAATCGCATAATGTTTTAACCCATAAGTTGCTTCTGCAACGGGCAAAACCTAGTATATATTAATGCACAGTTTTGGGGTAGGTCGGGAAAAGCTCACTTTTGATTTGAGGGGAAAAGCGACCACTCTGCCCCTCGGGTGGGTGAAACCTCACGGGTCACTTTGGCTTGCGAAAATTTGGTAAAATTTGGCAAGCCAAATTGATCTCTAAGCTCATCCGATTTCAAAGGCCCCACGGTTCACTCTTCTTCGAAGCGAATTCATTGTATCTATCTCTTTTCAAATGCCTGCAAAAGTTGAGAAAGATGTAGCGAAAATCTCCCATACAAAACTGATTTCTGCTATGAATTTATTCCAATTAATTAAACAGCGATCTGCAAAATACCGAAGAAAAATTGACATTTTAAAGGCCCTTTGCGGGGTGATAAAATACAACGAAAAAAAACATTTTGCGAGACATGTTTTTTAATAATCATAAATTATACAAGATTTAGAAACTTTTAAAACAAAAACATGTGTAGCTTCCCATTTAAAATGTTTCACAATATCGCGTCAAACTTTGCAATTATATCTGACATTTGCGAAAAATCCAACAACATCGAAAATGCACATCGTTCTCAGCCTGTTAAATCGGTAGATATTTGAAATGTTTATTTATTTTCTTCAACCTTGCAATACTGAACATTGAACACTATCCAAAACCACCTGAGGTTTTCAGTCAGGCCATGACACCGTTGGCTGACGTAATTTGTATGGGAAATGTTCTTAAACCAGCGCAGGTGTTCGATTTTCAGGCTTTGCTTGAGGTGGTTATGACAACTTTTATCGGTTGTCTTGCCATATAGATAAAATATTGTTTTAGAATATTTTGATGAACTAGGTAGGTACCCTGAAAATTACATAAACGGATAAATAATTATCCACGGGTATCATCTATAAATTATAGCTCATGAACGACTGGTCCAAATTGGATAATTCTTTTTGAGTTGGTTTCGTTATTGTTCGGGCAAGGTTTGTATAAGACGACTGATGAGCTCTGGAATAATACAATTTGTTTAAAATGAATCGCCGAAATGTAAGTACGCTCATAACTTCAGAACGACTGCACGCAATTGAATAATTCTTTTTTTGTTGCGTTCCTTATTGTTAGGACAAAGATTGTATACAACTACTGGTGAGCTCTGGCATTTTGAAATATGTTTAAAAATTAATCGATGAAATGTAAGAACGCGCATAACTTCGGAACGACTGCACCTAATTGGGTAATTATTTTTTTGTTGTTATCGTTATTGTAAGGACAAGTTTTGAATAAAACTACTGGTGAGCTCTGGCATTATGAAATTTGCATAAAAATGAATCGTCGAAATGTATGTACGCGTATAACTTCCGAAAGACTGCACCAAATTGAATAATTCTTTTTTTGATATGTTTGTTTATTGGCTGGTGAGCTTTGGCATTACGAAATTTGCATAAAAATATTTCAATAGGTGGCACGCGAGCTGTTTGAAAACTAAATGTAACGGCAATGAAAGGTGAATTTATATGCATTTAATTATTTTTTTACATGAGCTCAACACAGGAGACCCTGAGGAAAATAATTTCCCTCAGGGTCATGTCATCTTTGGAGATGCTGGGTGAAGGGTTTTTTAAGGCAAAGAAGGAGATGAGAGTTCTGGGAAGGAAAAGGGTTTAAGGGGTGGGTAGGGGTCTGGGGTTCAGTGTGTCCTGGTCATCCGCATCCAAGACCTAGACAAACCTCACCCCATGAACCCGGGCACCCCTACTAAATCACCAAACGTAGCGAACCACTTGGAGTGACCTACGGCATAGGTGTTGGTTATCCAATAAAGGTCAACTTTGGGGATTTGTATTTCTACATAACATTATAAACAACGGGTACCCGGCATGCGTTGCAACATCACTGTAACCTCGGGGTCAACTTAACTGTAATGGTTCCATTCCAAGTTCCGGGAAACTACATTAAAATGCAAGCGCCTTGCAAACGCATGCAATGTATTATAAAATTATATACAAAGGGTACCCGGCATGCGTTACAAGGTCACTGCAACCTCAGGTAGAACTCAGGATGAAATTATGCACTTTTTTTTTTTACATTAGCCCCACACAGGAGGCTCTAAGGAAAACAATTTCCCTAGGGGCCTATGTCATCTTTGAGGATGCTGTGTGGAGGGTTTTTAAGGGAAAGGAAGGAGAAGAAGATATGGGAAGGAAAAGGGTATGAGGGGTGTTAAGTAATCTGGGGGTCAGTGTGGCCAGGAGTGACGGACGTGTGAATCTATTCCTCACACTGCGGTGCAAGGCGAAGGGTTGGGAGAATCTGGGTGGAGAGGTCGAAATCCTCCCTTAATCAGTCTCCTCCAATCCAACCCGCCACGCAGTGCTATGTCATCTTTGAGGATGCTGTGCGGAGGGTTTTTTAAGGGAAATGGTGGAGAAGAAGATATGGGAAGGAAAAAGGTATGAGGGGTGGGTAGGAATCTGGGGGTCAGTATGGCCAGGAGTGACGGACGTATGAATCTATTCCTCACACTGCGGTGCAAGGCGAGGGGTTGGGAAAATCTGGGTGGAGAGGTCAAAATCCTTCCTCAATCAGTCTCCTCCGATCCAACCCGCCACGCAGTGGTTGGGCAAACGTATCCTCCACCAAGACCTAGACAAATACATTTTTTTCAAGACCTAGACAAATACATACAGTTTCTGAATACAATAATGATCTCTGGCATCACGAAATTACGCGAGTAAAGGCCCGTTCTAAATCCTAGGGGCCTGCGTCATCTTTGAGGATGCTGTGGGGTGGGTTTTTTAAGGGAAAGGAAGGAGAAGAAGATATGGGAAGGAAAAAGGTCTGAGGGGTGTTTAGGAATCTGGGGGACAGTGGCCAGGAGAGACGGACGTATGAATCTATTCCTCACACTGCGGTGCAAGCCGAAGGGTTGGGAGAATCTGACTGGAGAGGTCAAAAGCCTTCCAATAATTATGGTAACAAGGGAACGGATAAGAGGGAGATTAATGGACTTTTTGTGCGTAAATAAATAAATTATATACAGCGGGTACCCGGCATGCGTTGCAAGGCCACTTTAACCTCGGGGTCCATAAAACTGTAATGGTTCCATCCCGAATCTCGGAAAACAACATTATAATGCAAGCGCCTGTAATATATAACATTATAAACAACGGGTACCTGGCATGCGTTGCAAGGTCACTGTAAAGTTGACCCCAAGGGGGCCAACTTTACTGTAATGGTTCCATCCTGATTCCCGGGAAATAACATTTTAAAGCAAGTGCCTGCAATATATAATATGATATACAACGGTTACTCAGCATGCGTTGCAAGGTCACTGTAACCTCGGGGTCAACTTAACTGTAATGGTTCCATCCCGATTCCCGGGAAATAAAATTTTAATGCAAGCGCCTGCAATTTATAACATAATATACAACGGGTACCTGGCATGCGTTGCAAGATCACTGTAACCTCGGGGTCAACTTTACTGTAATGGTCCCATCCCGATTCCCGGGAAATAAAATTTTAATGCAAGCGCCTGCAATTTATAACATAATATACAACATGTACACGGAATGCGTTGCAAGGTCACTGTAACCTCGGGGTCAACTTAACTGTAATGGTTCCATCCCAATTCCCGGGAAATAACATTTTAAAGCAAGTGCCTGCAATATATAACATGATATACAACGGTTACTCGGCATGCGTTGCAAGGTCACTGTAACCTCGGGGTCAACTTAACTGTAATGGTTCCATTCCAATTCCTGGCAAATTACATTTTAATGCAAGCGCTGCACTACATAACATTATATACAACGGGTACCCGGCGTGCGTTGCAAGGTCACTGTGAACTAAGGTTTCTTCATATATTTAATTTAACACACACTTCTCCTCGCTTCATCCACGTTCACACGTCAAATCGCATAATGTTTTAACCCATCAGTTGCTTCTGCAACGGGCAAAACCTAGTATATATATTAATGCTCAGTTTTGGGGTAGGTCGGGAAAAGCTCACTTTTTCGTCGACGCAAAAACGACCAGTACGCCCTTTGCGTTTCACCCACCTCAAGGTTCACTTTCGGTTGAAGCAAATTCCGAATGAAAACTGTAAGTAAATTTTTTTCGACAAAAAAAATATATACAGGGATTTATTCTCCGATACGAATCGGCGGCGAAAACTAGAAGCTCTACTCGAATCACTCGATTCGGCTCGGTTGTATTTCCCGCCGACAGACGGCGTTTGAAAAAAAAAAATGACGAAAAAACCCGCTTATTTCACAAAGGAAAATGCTATATAGGACTATTGACATAGGTCAGGATCTCAGATGTCAAATTTTTAGCCTAACAAAACGGAACTCTCGGCGGTTTCGGTCGTTGTTTTTCGGAAAACGACATTACCGCCGAAAAACCGATTCCGGGCTAGATGTTTTTTGAAAATACGATAGCCGGATAGATTCCGCAACTTTTAACACCAATAAAACATATGATTCTCATATAAAATACGTCAGGAGATGCTGACAAAACTCGAAATTTTCCGAAAAATAATCATCAAAATACGCGCTCAAAGATTCCATCGGAAGTTTAAATATTGGTGGCCAGTTCAAATTAACACGCTATTCATTCGGGGTAGGTACCTACTTATTTCGGTAGTATAGCAAATATGATGAAAAAAGCAAATATTGCCGGAATCTAAGGAAACGCGCAGGTACCTACCTGAATGGGTACCTACACAACGAATTAGGTTTTAATGCAATAAATACTAAGGTAAGGTTGTTTCGATGATACTGAATAATTCAACTTTTTTAAGTTAATTTTCACGTTCTGAGTTGCTTCTACTGAAATTCTGTTTTTTCTCAATATAGGCCAGTTACATCACAAAACTGAAATAATTACAGAACTCGAACGGAACTTTCTAGAACTGAAAATTTACTAGAAAAATTTTAAGAATTGACAATTTTTTTTTATTAATTATATATTTTTTTTATAAGTGTGTTCTATTTGGACATTGTTAAATAAAAAAAATAATTACGCGTGTTCTAGGTAGGTACTTACTTCCAGGGACTTTTTTCATTTAAAAATCAAAACATGATATTGAATGAATTTATTTATAGTGAAAATTATTTTATGCTCAACAGCATAATGGCGTCGTTTTGGTGAAATATTACAACAAAGTACCTACTTAGTACTTACACTTGGAAAATGAAATACAATACAACTACAATAGTGAGCTCCGGCATAATGAAATTTTGCACTGCTAAACCGTGCAACCGATTGTTATTGTTAATGGACTATTTGTGCGTAAATAAATTAATTATATTCAGCGGGTACCCGGCATGCGTTGCGAGGCCACTTTAACTTCGGGGTCAACTAAACCGTAATGGTTCCCTACCAAGTCCCGGGAAACAACATTATAAAATTATGCACTTTATAAAATTATATACAACGGGTACCCGGCATGCGTTGCAAGGCCGCGTTAACCTCGGGGTCAATAAAACTGTAATGTTTCCATCCGAAGTCCTGGGAAACTACATTATAATGCAAGCGCCTGCACTATATGACAGTATATACAACGGGTACCCGGCATGCGTTGCAAGGTCACTGTAACCTCGGGGTCAACTTAATTATAATGGTTCCATCCCAAGTACCGGGAAACTACATTATAATGCAAGCACCTGCACTATATAAAATTATATACAACGGGTACCCGGTATGCGTTGCAAGGCGACTTTAACTTAGGGGTCAACTTTACTGTAATGGTTTCATCCCGATTCCCGGGAAATAAAATTTTAATGCAAGTGCCTGCAATATATAACATGATATACAACGGTTACTCGGCATGCGTTGCAAGGTCACTGTAACCTCGGGATCAACTTAACTGTAATGGTTCCATTCCAATTCCTGGGAAATTACATTTTAATGCAAGCGCTGCACTACATAACATTATATACAACGGGTACCCGGCATGCGTTGCAAGGCCACTGTGAACTCAGGTTTCTTCATATATTTAATTTAACACACACTCCTCCTCGCTTCATCCACGTTCACACGTCAAATCGCATAGTGTCTTAACCCGTCAGTTGCTTCTGCAACGGGCAAAACCTAGTTTTATTATTATTGTACAACAGAATAATTCCAATTACAGTACAAGTTAGTTACCCTATTAGCATTTAGGCAAGTGACTCTTCAATAATATTTTAAGGCATATAAAGAACAGTCACTTACATCCAAATGGTTTGCAATTTCATTTAACAGCACCATTCCTCTCGTCATGCTATGCTTTGCCAAGACGTCTATTCTGCCGTTCGGTACTTTAAATAAGTCATGATGTCGACTTCGGCTGTAGTGGCTGTCTTCATAGACTTAATATGACAGATAAATTCAGAATCATTATTTTCCTAAGACTTTGATTTTATTCAGCGGTTACCACAGTTCAAACCTTTAAAAACCAAACAAATCTTGCATTTTATTCTGTCCTTGCTATTAGTAGAGAATACAATATACTTGTATAAAATGTATAATGAAATAATCCCGATAATATCCAAACTCGGTCCCCAATACTTCCAACCTTGTTCCAACTCCACCTCCTATCCAGACGAATATTGAGAGATGGAAAGCAAATGTACATCACAGGAAAATGCCAGATGATCAACTCAGCATATTTGTAAGAAAGAAATTAACACCATTGACGATTGCACCACTTTGGTGTTAGAAAACAACACCGAACAGAATTGCAGTGTCAACAAGATAACATGCCCAGAAGAATATACCCATATTATAAGAGATAATATTTTGAAGTATATATATTATTTTGACACAAGCCCAGGTCATATTATATAAGCATGTTTCCTACAACACAAACCGAGTATTGTCATTTCTGAAACAGTACTCGTATCGAACGATGTATGCAGCATTCAAGAAAAAATATTTAGTTTGGGACAAACTACCAACCAGAAGACATTAGTCATTATATAAACCAGATAAAAACTACATGTATTACAGCTCCCCTCATTAAATGTGGATAAGAAAAATCTCAACAAGACTTGACGTTGGACTTGACTCGGACAAAACGTCGGGCTCTCGGACACCCTGGCGTGTTTTGGTCGGTCTCGGTATTCTTTACTAACTAACTTATTTCATATATTCAGTATCAAAAAATGTTCCTTACTTTGTGAAAGTTGCGTTAATGCATTAAAAATATTTTTGTCTATGAATAGGGTGGACGTATAACGATTTTTTAAATGTATAGTTAATTACACGATAGATTTTAAATGCAGTGACGAAAATCTCAGACTGGCATTGAACATTAATCAGATGTGACCATCCCTTCGGTTCTTGGGTACCCCAGGGGCGCCCTTTACTCAACCCGCACCTACACTGCAACCTCTGCTGCCCGACTTTGCCGATGCTACACATTATGTCCTGTCTATTGCTTCGGTCGCTGAAGCGGCCGTTCTCAGAATGAAAGAGAAATGAGAGAAAAATAAGAAGATTATCATCTGGCGACTTCTGCACCCCTAGCTGCTCCCCCCGCTGCCCCACCACCCCGCGAACACGGGTGGATGACATCGGACTGAGTCCGCAATTTTTTTTTCTGATCGGGAGTGATATTATACAGCGATAAGACATTATAATTTGAAACATTTTACAATGCTACAAGAACTTTACAAAGATATAAACATTATACGATGATATGAATATTTTACAGTGATAAGACGTTATGTATTTTTCCTTAGTGTTAGTTAATTAAGATGTTATTGAAGTAAGTTATTATTATTTTCACTCTTTTTTTGTTATGAATATTATATATTAATTATAGGTAGGTTTGAATTTGAATATATGTAACGATGTTCTTGTGATGTTCAGGTAGATTTTACATGTAGTCCTTGGAAGGGAATGACCGACACAGGTGTCGATGAGGATCACTACCAAGATATTACTCGCTACCCATCACATCGCCAATCCTTCGGTGGCGCAAAGAGGAGCACGGATCGAGAACAATGTCGAATTAGTACATGGAATATTAGAGGAGGAATAGGAAGAAAGATGAATAAATTATGTGATGCAATGGAAAGTAAATGTTTGATCGTACTTTGTGTAATTGAGAATGAAAAAAGAGAGCTGTAAAATGCAGCACAATGATAAGTTCGTCTTCTGGTCTGGGAGACCAGTAGAAAACACGGAGAGGGCTTGTCAAGGTCTCCAAAAATAGTTGAATGCATGTTGCAGTATGAATGTGTAAGTCCAAGAATAATGTGGATTCAAAATTGGTTTCACAAGAGTTTCAATTTCTTGTTATTTGTTAATTCCCGTTAATTCTGAAAGCGTCGAAGTGAAAGATGATTTTTAGACTGGTGTGAACGATGTAATGAGATTTAAAAAAAATGGCGGGCAATTTCAATGGGTGGGTGGGTATAAGGCGTGACGGATTTAATTCGGTCTTTGATAAGTTTAGTGATAAAAGAACGAATGACAAGGGGAACACAATATCTATGGGAACAGAATAATCTTGAAGTATGTTTGCTTGTATAAAATAAATTTCTTCGAGCATTCCACCAATACGTGGGAAAGAGGAAATGAAAGATTATTAATCGATTTTTTTGACTCTAGGTTGAGAGCCGTTACCGATGACAAAAGATTTTTTAGATGGACTGAGTTTTTTAAACTGACCACTTTGTGGTGGAGTCAAGAATAAACCTATTTCGCGGCTGGCACCCTAAAGGGAACACGGTATCAACTCCAACCAGAGTCAAAGTAGAAAAACTGCAAAACGATAATGTCAGAGAGTATGAGAGTCGTGCAGAGACGAGATTGAATGAGAAGAAATCGGATGGTCTAAGCATTGATGAAACATGGAACCACGCAAAGGTTAGTTTTTGTGAATCTACTAGAGATAGGAATAAGTACTTAAGCAAGGAAGGAAGAAAGGTGACGCATTGTGGGATGACGAGATTAAAGCACTGGTCTCAGAGAAGAAGAAAGCATGGTTATGTCTGATAGTGGCTGGAACTAACCACCCAAGACCACCCTCACCTCCAAGAAGATTATTCCTTTTGAAACTGTACTTTTTTTTTATTTGTAATCTTAAATTTTTGAAATATTTAAATAAAGGATAAATATTTAAAAATGCTCTTATTTTTAATTAAAAGAGAATTATAAAAGTTAACTGGTGCCCAGTATTTGGATCAAAAACTGGGTAAAACTTGACCGCTGCCAACAAATTCTGTATTCAAATTTTCTGTACTATTTTTTGTTGTGTGTAATCATAAAACTTTGGAATATTTAAATAAAAGATAAAATATCCAAAACTGTGTTGTTTGTAATTAAAATAGAATCATAAAAATTAACTCGTGCAATAAGTTACAGGAACTTTTGCCTCCTGTCTTCCTCTGTAGAAACCAACCAACATCAATCTCGCTCTATGAAATAAAAAACACAACAAAAACATGAATGTTACAGAAACCGTTAAACGAGTAGACGAATTACGCATATAGGCGAACACTTTGCAGGAAATAATATCCCGTTTTAGATGTCCATAGCAGGAGACACTTTCTTTTGGTTCTACTTATGAAATTAAAGGTTCTACTTAACAATTTATGAGCGGTCCCGTACAGTGTTTAAATCATTTTAAATTAACTTTACAAGTGACAGTTAAGTGAATATTGTTGCCCAAACAAACATTCGCTTATTACAAACGTATCTGTCAATTAATAGTGCATCGTCAATTAATATCGCACTATCTTCACGCTACGTCATATGTGGTAAATAGTGTAGTGGCTAGCGCCCCCGCTCAACCACACCTAACGGACCAAGTTCGAACCCTACCTATTCCAGAAGAATTTAGATATTTTTATTTTTTCTATATCTCTACCCGAGATCCAAACCTTTCCAAGATGAATAGGCAGAAGAAATCGCAAAAAAAAGTGACATCTAGCGATTCGGAAGAGGACTACACCAATCCTAATAAGGCGACCAAAAGTGTGGGAAAAGGAGCAATTGAATTAGACGACAAAATTATGGAAAAAATTATCCTGCACATCGATAAAAACATGGATAATATAAAAAAAGAAATTATCACTAAAATGGAAAAAATCACCTCAGAAACTCAAAAAAGCATAGAATTTATAAGTAACCAGTATGATGAACTAATAAAAAAGATTGACCAAACTCTCTTACAAAACAAAAAAATAGAAGGTGAAATTGAAAACTTCAAAAAAGAACAACTAGGCAAAAATACTATTATAAAACATCTTGAAATTAAAGTATCTGAATTAGAATCGAAATTCCGATCTAACTATTTGGAGATAGCAGGCATTAAACAATCAAGTGGCGAAGAGGCGACTGAAATAGTCAAAAGAGTGGCTGCAGCGGCCGGTTTGGAGATCAAAAATGGAGATATAACCGATGTCAAAAGAATTCCGGACAGACGTATTGATGCCCCCCCCAAACTGCTGGTTCACTTCAACAACAAAACCGCAAGAGACAACCTCATCGCCTTAAGAAAAAACATCAACTACGCTGCCATCAAAGGACTCGCCCAAGACAAGATTTACATTGGAGAAGAACTTACCGCATATCATAAAGAGCTTCTATGGCAAACGAAAAAATTTGCCAAAGAAAAAAATTATACATATGTCTGGTACAAGGATGGTAAAATCATGATGAGGCGCCTCACCAACGAAAAAATTATTTATATAAAACACGTAGATGATTTTAAAAAAATAACTTAAAATATTGGGAAATTATCCTCTTATATTTCTTCACAATCTACACATACAAAAATGGATTCTTTTTCTACCAATATAAAGTCTAACAAATCAGACTTATCAATCTACCATCAAAATATTAGATCGATAAACAAAAACTTTGACCATTTTCTCATCGAACTCGAACTTACGAAAACCAAATATGACCTAATTATCTTGACAGAATGTTGGCTAACACCTTACTATACTCCCAAAAACATCCCCAATTATACCCACCATCACACCTCGAATCACTACAGACAAAACGATGGCATAGTAGTATATACATTAAATAACACTCCCAACACATATAACGTCAAAGAAATCACCATTACAAACTCCAACTGTCTTCAAATAACATACAGCATAAAAACACATGTATTATTGCACTTTACCGCTCTCCTTCCAAACCAAACATCTCCCCCTTTTTGCGAGACTTAAACTGTTATCTTACCGAGTTAAAAAAAATAAAAAACCTAGTCTTAATTGGAGACCTCAACATTAATATTCTAAAAAACAACGAACATCCCTAGTGCCAAGATTACTTAAATACCATTATGTTTCATGGAATGGAAAGTACAATAAACTCACCTACACGATGTACACCACACTCTTCCTCCTGCATCGACCATATTATGGTTAAAACATCAAACCAATACACTTCAGAAATCCACATGTCATCAATTACAGATCACTACGCCACCTCATTCACAATGAGCTCCAAACACAACGTACAAAGCAAAACACCAACTGAAATAACAAAGAAAATAATTACCTATGACCACCTCAACAAAACGATTAGTTCTAAATCCTGGGACATACTCTATAAGATAGCTAACATAGAAGAGGCATGGAACTACTTCTCTACCTACATACAAGAAACCCTTGTTCAAAACACCAAAACCACCACAAAAACCATTCCTAGAGCTATCAAACCTCTCAAACCATGGATAAACCACACTATCATCAACTGCATTCGGAAACGCAATTCCATACATAAAAAATGTGCCACGAATCCATATGATATTACACTTCATAATTTCTACAAAAGATACCGAAATATTTGCACACAAGTCATTAGGAAAGCCAAAAATCTATACTTCAATAAAAAAATTTCCGAATGCAACAACGATCCTAAAAAAATATGGAAAGTCCTCAAGGAAGCTACCAATTCAAATAAAGCCACCGACGCCTTAAACTCTCTCAATATCAATGATATCACTGTAGACTTCACATCGAACCCCAACACAATTGTCAATCATATAAACAGTTATTTTGCAAATATAGGTCCAGAACTAGCAACAAAAATCCAATCAAGCAACCATATGCTTGGCCCTAGCGTCCACCCTTCCAATGATGAATTCCCAACCCGATTTGTTCTCAAAACGGTTACAGAGAAAGAAGTTTCTACGGTAATAAACTCTTTAAAAAACTCTTCATCCACCGGCATTGACGAAATATCCAACAGTGTTCTTAAAAAAATTGCCCCGGTTATAATACAACCATTAACTCATCTACTGAATATTAGCATTCGCCAAGGATTATTTCCCGCCATTCTAAAACAAGGTCTTATTATCCCTATTTTCAAAACAGGCTCCAAACTTGATATTAGTAATTACCGTCCTATTACGTTACTCAATTCCCTGTCTAAAGTATTTGAAAAGATCGTTAATAATAGTCTTATGGAATACCTAGAAACCAACAACCTACTATCGCCACTGCAATTTGGCTTCAGAAACCATAAAAGTACTAACGATGCCATAGCCACCGTCACTGACCATATCTCTGGCCACCTTGATAAAGGCTCGAAATGTCTATCGGTATTTCTCGACCTGTGTAAAGCGTTTGATACAATATCACACATCAAATTAGAACGCAAAATGTTCACCATAGGTATTAGGAATAATGAATTAAGCCTCCTCTCCAGTTTCTTATCTGACAGATCCCAATGCGTTAAACTCAGAGCTACAAAGAGTCAGAATTTACCTATTAGTTACGGTGTCCCACAAGGCAGTGTTATAGGTCCAACGCTCTTCCTAATATACATTAACGAGTTGTGTAACCTGGATATCGATGCCACTATTGTCAGTTTCGCCGACGATACTGTACTACTATTTCAAGCAAAAGATTGGCCTACCGTTTATTCCAAAGCGGAGATAGGAATTCAAAAGGTTAAATATTGGCTTGACTCGAACACATTAACTCTGAATGTACAGAAAACAAAATACTTACTGTCTAGTCTCGTCAATATTACAAAACCAAACCTACACCCAAAATTAAAAATACACGAATGTAATAACTCATCGCTGAACCGGAATTGCAACTGTCCATGCCTAGAACAAGTAACAACTATCAAATATTTAGGATTAACCTTTGATACACACCTAAATTGGAAGCAACATATACTTAACACTACAAACAAAATCCGCAAATCTATATACTTTTTCAAACAAACGCGCAATTTCCTTAACTTACAACTTTTAAAAACAGTGTATTACTCACTGTGTCAATCTCACATCGAATACGGAATTTTAGCTTGGGGTAACACTTATTCTAATGCCCTCGACCCCATCATTAAAGCACAAAAACTAATAATAAAAATAATTCTTAAACTTCCTCTCACTATACGCACCATAGCACCGATACGATCTTCAATACTTTCAACGTTATGGACATTAAACAGCTCTACGCAAAATCCATCTTAGTTTATTTACATAAAAACAACAAAATCCTATACAAACCAACACAAATGATACACAATACCCGAGCCAAAAATAAAGAACTTCTCCAAACTCCCTTTTCTAAAACCACCTTTGGACAAAAACACTTTAAATACATAGCCTGCAAACTTCACAATACACTACCAGCTACGATTAGACAAACCGAATCAATGACCAAATTTAAACAAGATATAAAGAAATGGATTATAGGTATTGGACGTCACACTACTGCTAACATCTGTAAAATAGATTACAAATAGACAGAATTACCATCTGACGAATGTCCTTACCCTTATTAAAGAAATTAAAATAGCAAAATCCTTTATGTATAATATAACTCCCTATATAGATTCGACAGGATTAACTACTTTATTCATCTCTTCCTTCACCTATATAATGCTCTCGTTATGGTATTTACCCTCAATTTAAATCATCTTTCTGTTTGAAATGTATAAATCGGTATGTATCTTACCTTAAATATTCTTATGTTATAATTAATTATTCTTATGTATGATACTCATTTATGTACCTCTACGCCTGTCTCAACACAGGCATACCCTAGTGAGACAGGCATCGAATAATGTAATGTAAACATACTTTATATGTATAGATAAATAAAAAAAAAATAAAAAATAAAAAAACTTGAAAACCTTTCTTGGTTAGTGCTAAAAAACTACTGATACAGAAGTATAAACCTCCAAAAGCCCAGTACATCCTGAAAGCTCAAATAAATATCAGAAAACAATCCCCGAAAGAGGCTGCTACCGATTTCTTTTCAAAACAACTGTCGCAACAACAGTTTTCTGGAGTTACAGATGAATTTTCAAAATTGTACAAAAGATTGTTTAAATATTGCACCTTTATAGTCTTAAATTATTGTTTTTTAAATAATAAAATTTAATTATTTCATAAAAAAATAGGAAAAATATGCTTTTTTCTAACATTCGAAATAAGTAAGGGAAACTCCACTTATTTAGCTGGAGTAATCACGTAATCTTTTTAATATATAAAAAGATTACGTGATTCGGGTCGGGATTTAAGTCGGGTTAGTTACACTATTTATAACTCGAGAACGGCTGAACCGATTTTGATGATCTTTGATTTGTTTGATTTGTCTCCGCCTCGGATAACATAATAACTATTAAAACATCGCAAAAATTGACGAAAAAGAAAGTTATGATGAAAATTAATTTCCTCATACATTTAATATGGAACGAATTTTCATCTTTTGAAAGAGCTGCAGGAATATTGTGGTAGGTAGGTATAATATTGAACTGTGGGTGAATTCCAAACATTCAAAAACGTCAAATGTCATGTTGACTGTTGTGCGTTTGTTTTTAATCACATAATGCTGCCCTTCTTTCTTACACACTCAATGTCAATATAGTCGAAAATGAGACAAATGGTGAACGTATGTCTGCACACCTCCAAAGGAAAAATACAATAATTATAATAAATCTCTGAAATGAAACGCATTTTTTTACATAAGCTCCACACAGGAGGCCCTGAGGAAAATAATTTCTCTCAGGACCTATGTCATCTTAGGGGATGCTGTGTGGAGGATCTTTTTAAGGAATGGGGAGGATAGAAAGTTCTGGGAAGGAAAAAGGTATGAGGGGTGGGTAGGAATCTGGGGGTCAGTGTGTCCGGGAGTGACGGACGTATGAATCCATCCCTCCAACTGTGGTGCAAGGCAATGGGTCGAGAGAGTCCGGCTGGAAAGGTCAAAAGGCCTCCCTCTACCAGTCTCTCTCGATCCGACCCGCCACGCAGCGGGTGGGCAGGCGCATCGACTGCAAGACCCGGACATCAGTCACCTCATGAAACCGGGCACCCCTGCTAAATCACCAAACGTAGCGAACCACTTGGGGTGATCTATGGCAGAGGTGTTGGTTATTCAATAAATGGTTTCCGGGGCGGCGGCACCCGTATCCGCCTTCCGAATTCCCGTCAGTAATTGTAAAAGTAAGAAAATCACAAAAATATAAATCCGTACACAACGCCATCTCTGATACTGACAAAAACAAAACACCGGCAGTTGCGCATTGATAATTGCTTCATTGCGTAATTTTTAACTTAATAAAAAAACTGAATTTAATTCAACAGTTATTGATTCTGAGGCGGTACGAAGTTCGTCGGGTCAGCTAGTATTAAAATAAATCACAAGTACGAATAAATCAAATAATCTATGCAAACTATAAATCCTTCTTGCTTCTTCTCAAATCGTCGATGAAAGTTTCCATACTATTGATCTTATAATAAAATCCACACTTTGCTGTAAGCAGGAAGGTACTATACTAATTATTTTAGTCAGCTGTACAGGAATATCTCTCTAATAAAATTTTCAGCACAAACGTAGAACATTCAAAGGTGCATCGCGATGCGAGGCATGGCGTTAAAGTTTCGATGGAACTTTAAAGGTTCTGATTTAAATAAACAGTAAAGCGGAAGAAGTTTAGGAAAATGAAGTATGAACGGTATTGGAGGGGGTAATCTCAGCATCCAGTGAAGCGCGCATCCGCATACAAAATTGTACATACATCTACCGGAAGAATAAATTCAATAATAAAGAATTTCTCTCTGTAGCGCAAGTTCATGAAAATCAAAGAAAACATTCCATTTTACAACTTTTCCCAACTATTATACCGTGTTGCTAAAGATGGGTAGAGTTTTTCTTTCTTATATCAGTTTGTTTGAATTGAGTGCAGTGTGTGGTTAGTATTGCTTGGGACTTTGAAGAATTAAACAGCCAGAATCAAATCCTGGGAAAATTAAAGCTTTCCGCTACCATCCTCTATGGAAAGAAAGGTGGGGAAATCTTTGTCAATCTGTCGTTCTCCATTGGAAAAATAAATCCAATGGAGGTGACAATTTTAGTAATAATCTAATTTGCAACAAATTCATGCTTGACACAGGAGGAAGATCACTGTCTACATGAGACTTTGATGAGCCACCCCTGAACTCTTTTCGCACTCCTAATATCGTTTTGATACTTCTTAATGATATTTGCATACTTAACCAAAACCTAAGAGAAAAATAACCATCCACATCACATCTGATTATATTACTGTTAAATTTTGAAATGAAAATTTCTGCTAAAATGTAACAGTATTTAAATTAAAAGATACAAAATTTAACGGTATTTAACTTACATAGATTGAAAATTTGTACAAATCCTTCATTTATGGACTTCAGCTAAAATTTGTATTTGAAGTATTTAACAGTAGCCAAAATTTAACTATATTTAAATTAATGTTAACAAAATTTAGCACTATTTAACTTACGTTGATTGAAAATCTCTGTTTAAATATTTCATTTATGGACTTCAACTAGTTTTTATTAAACAAATGTAAATTAAATCGAAGCCTGCAAAAATATTTTGGCTAAGGTTATTGTATTTAATTAGGAGAAGTTTCCGCGTCTAATAACAGTCCCAAATTAATAATGATCAAAGTAACGTCTAGACGAGCCGATGAGAATATTGCATGTTAAAATCTACAACAATGACCGATTCATTAAATGGCCAAATAATTATTTGGTATTTCATACATATTTAATCTAATTTAATCATTTTTAGAGCGGTACATTTTAGGTACGCAATTTTTTTTTTGTTACGATATTTTACATTTTATAGTATAATTAAGTGCATTATACTTTTATGATGCAACATTACAAATTTATAAAGATAATATTAAAAATCAAGTTGCACCATTTAAAAATAACAGAAGTCTTAGACAAACATCAATACTTCCCACTCCAAAATGTAAAAAAAAAATTGGACAATTGAGTCATAAATATCTCGGAGCAAAAATTTTTAATTCATTACCAAAAAAAATTAGAAACATGAATACCAATATAAAAAATTTTAAAACTCACCTTAAAAATTATACTGAAAACTTAAACTGAATGATATAAAAAAAGCAATACAATAACACCCCCCCCATACACACAAGCCTTGCTTAATTATGGGGGTACATCAAATATATCTACTATGTAATTAATTACTGTATAAAATTTATTTTGTAATTTAAAAAAAAAATAAAAATAAATAAAAATAAAAACATAAAATAAAAATAAAAAATATATTTTTTTAATAATATTTGCCTCACTGGATGATCCGCGCTGAGGCACTATTGTGGGTGAAAGTAGTTTTGGCGTTCTATCCAAAAAGGTTCTGAAGAAAATATTTCCCCTCAGGGCCTATGTCTTCTTTGAAATGTGGTGTGGAGGGTCTTTTTAGGAAAGGAAAGAAAGAAAGTTCTGGGAAAGAAAAAGGAATGAGGAGTGGGTAGTAATCTGGGGTTAGTGCATCCAGGAGTGAAGGGCACATTCACCCCTCCCATTGCTTTGCAAGGCAATGTTTTCCGAGAGAATCCTGCTTTTCCAGTCTCCCTAAACCGGTCTCTCCCAATCCAGCCTGCCACGTATAGGGCACCCCTGCTAAGTCATCAAACCTAGCGAACCACTTAGAGTGACCTATGGCAGAGGTGTTGGTTATCCAATAAACGGTTCCCGGTAAAAGTAACAACACTCCTCAAGCAACCTCTCTCAAGATGTTCCCACTTCCTTTCAAGTCTACTGCGAACGATAATCTATATATCTTCCGAACGACTGCACCAAATTGGATTTTTTTGTGTCCGTTATTGTCAGGACAAGGTTTGTATAAAACTATTGGTGAGTTCTGTCATTATGAAATTTGTATAAAAAAATTGCCATAGGTGGCACGCGAGATGCTTGAAAACTGAATGCATCGAAACTAAATGTATGCAATTCCCTTCGTTCAAATTCATTCCGTGGGAAAATCCTTTATACAGTAATTTCCCCCTAATACCATGCGAGCGAAGCCGCTGGTAAAAGCTAGTATTCAATATAAATCCTCAAAACATCTTTGGAAACGTGCTCATAAGGAACATACATTGAAGATAAAACTTTATTCAAACGGTTATCTCCCCCAAGGAGGAAACAAGGGTGGCATCAAATCTGGATCGGATCATCTGAGATTTCTTTCTTTCTTCGCGTTCCTAGTATTTATTGTATTTACCTTCGTATGTGATTTTATTATAATATTATTCTAACCTCCTCGAATACGTCTTTAAAAGTAGTAGGTATTTACGCGAAATTAAAACTCCTCTCTCATATTTCCTGGGAAATTTGGGGCCTTTTTATTGCATTACATGTAGAAACACATTTAAATTAGACATCGAGTTTGTCTATATGAAATATTGTCAGGTGAAAACAAAACGGGAGAAAATATACATTGATACAACTGGATTGAAAACCAGACTTTCCTGCTAATGTTTGGTATTTTTATTTTACATATTTTTGAGCGCTCTTAGAACTTTTACGGTATAGCAAGCATTTTGGAAAATATTACTTAATGTGTGCATAGAAATAACAAATACATACTTTGCGTGTTATTTGATGTTCTTGAAGCCTGTAACCTGGTTGTAAGCAGGGCAGTCTATCCACTATTCATACTCAGAACAGGTGAAGCTTTTTAGAATAGAGTAAAGTACAAAAGAATATGTTATTGTACAACGCTATCATCTATGAGCCCGCTGAATTATTCCCCATGAGGCATTCTGTACTTTACAAGAGATTGTATGGTTGACTCCTTCCTCTCTTATTTGATTATTGTATCCCTAATTTGATTATTGATAACTGATTTTATATTACTTACGTATTTTTTAATTTCTATTTTTCTAATTATTTCTAAATTGTTTCTTTTCTTAAAATTTAGTGCACGGGACGCAAGGAATTACATCAATGATACTCAACCTTTTTTCTCTTCTGGCCACATACATGTATTTGTAAAGTTAGGCGGGCCGCAACACTCTACTGGTATGACGAAATAAAAAATCATCAACCCCCCCCCCCCCTCACCGCCAACAAAGAAATATTCTTCTTCCCAATTTGCCTTGAAACGCTGTCTTTTTGTCGGACATTTTTTGATTGCATTTTGAACACTCCTGCCATTATGCATATTTAAATTATAACAAAATAATACCTTATACGCAACAGCAAGATATGTTGTTAAAATTTTTGCAAGTAGGTACCTGATTAACCAGTGACATTAACCAGTTTTTATGTAGTATAATTAATGCGGTGGTTTCTAGAAGTGGCACTTTTATCTATAAATTATTTGCGCGCGTAGGTACTTGTGTGTCAAATATTTATTTTTTGGGAATAAATCTAGCACGTGCAATAGCAACAATCTTACAAATCTGTCCTGATAATGGACACTGTAACGCTGTCCGAAACGTTGGCTAAAGAAGGAGGTAGCGCAACACGGCATATCACCCCAAAAACAAATAACGAAAATACTTTTGGCCGTGAAAATCTAAAAAACTAAATACAAAAATCTATCTCACTCTTATACCAGATCATGTGGACCATAATGACAATCCTTTTCGGGTGTCACTATCTGTGCGTCAAAGTCGAAACGATACTCAAGATATACAAAATTTAGAATGATAGATTTTTTTAAATCAAGTTCCTGATAATAAAGTGTTTAGGGCCGCATACAAAAGCTTGGCGGGCCGCAGGTTGAGTATGGTTGAATTACACTATCCTCCCCACATCCCGAAATAAAACGTTTTTATCTCTTGGATTTAGGCTGTCGATTCTGTAAATTAATAATATTAAGATTAAACGCTGACGAAAAACCAGAAATTTTTATTTTTATTTTTTTTCCTTTATGTTTTTCCCATTATACATTTCAAAGGAAATTTTTACACATTTTAAAAATATATATAACATAACACAAGAAAAACAATTAAAATAACGAAACAAGTAAAATTATGTAAAAAAGTAAAAAATATATATAAGACAAAAGTAGATAATGGGAACCCACTAAGGCACTGCCTGTGCGTGGTTAATATTAACTAAAGTGCTAAATTACACCAATAAGTTGGCAGTACAAGTAAAAAATGTAATTTTCAATGTGAAAGTTTAAAAATATAGTGACACTTACAAGTTAATTGATTTTTTGTTAAGCATTATTAATTCTATGATACAAACAAAGAATGTAAACATTCCATCAATTCCATAGTGATTTTTTTTCTTAAAAGCTTTCCCTGAACTGAATGCAAATAAATATATGGCAGCTCTTCGTTTGAAATGTGTGCAAAATAAAATAATCCAAGATCTCAGAATTTTACTGGAAAAACCCGCTCATACGGAAATTAAATTTCTGAGAATCAGCATTTTCGAGCGTTTTTTCTGAGTGTATATTTTTTTCTGGTGTAGGTTACTTGAAGCTTTATTTTAAATTTGGGAAATTTAATGCTTCCTGAAGGGAAATGTGTTCAAAAACATAAAAAGTTTTTTGGTCACTGTTAATGATCTCGTATTTGTTCAAGTACACACTAAATGAGTGTCGAATGGCAAGATTCCACATTGAGTAATTCCTAATGACCACTTCAGCGTGAAAATGTGAAGGCACTTGCTCAGTAGATACTGACAGGTACTGGCACAGTCGAGGAAATGACATCATTTTTACAAATACATGTATTTCATGTTTCCAGGAGTCACACTGTTAGCTAACATTCTCAAACTCTTGTACCTTTCCACAAGGTTTAGTGGTTCTATAGGATGTTAACGTATTACTTACCCACCACTTTGAACATAATAGATTGAGCCGTCAATACCGAAAACTTAATTAATCATTTAACTTTCGTAGTTGAAAATTATATCTGTACGCGATAACGACAGAAATAGGTACCTGAAACCAAGTTCTCCACCAAATTGCGCATTGTGCATGTGTAGTCACAACACATGGAACGTGCATATAATGTAGAATGACTACGTGGAAAATTACGTGTTCTACTAGAACTAAGTTTATTAAAGTTTCTACTGTAAACTCGAACTACATTAGTAAGGATTCTTATTGCAACTTTTCAGGTAGCAAACTGTTCATGTTTCACGAAAAAATAGAAAATTATTAAGAGCGTTTAACCAGCCAGCGGACGAAAATCCGCATTTCGTCGAAAGTTGTTCTTACGATCGTGCAGGGCGGTTACAATGAGAAAGATTAATTATTCTCCGTACCAGCTTTTTAAAATTATAACTCAATATCGAATTTATTTCAATCCAAATAAGCTTTAATTTATACCTTCATCCAAAAACGCTGAAAGGCGTGATGATAAAACTATTAAAATAATGTATTTTTTGTAGTTATTTTTTGATTAAAAGTATTTATCATTTTTCAATAATGTCTAAATTTAATAAGAATGTTAAAAAAATCTGAAATATTTTAGTTTGTAAGTGCGCAAATAAATACACAAATGGACCAATTTTCGACAAGAAACACACGTACGTACATATTTTTTATGATTTTATTGAAACTAAAATTAAAATTCTAAAACATACGTATGCTAGATAATATATTGATTTATTTTACTGCATGATTATATTATTTGAAATGGGTGTGGTATAATACAAAAACTTTTTTGAAAATTTAACAAATCTGCCAACGACCTATGGAATAATAACCTTATTATACTAAAAATTTTAAATAAATCTCAAAATTTATTACCTACGAATGCTAGATAAAAGAACAATCTTTCTAAATCCATTTATAATATTTTGTGGAAAAGAGTCAATACGTCTAAAAGCTATTTTGAAAATGACATATTTTTGGTTTTCTCTGGTAGTGCCATCTTAATATTAAAAGGTCGTGGAACGATACATGAGGCCTGGCACAGACGATAGATAAAACCATATGTTAATACGAGATTGCCTGAATTCGTCATCTATGGTCAGTTGGCGATAATTGCGATTACGGTCAACATATTATGATTCTGAGAGTCGGTTGAGTGAAGCTGCTAATTTTAGCGCGACCTCCTGAGTATCAAAAAAGCAGACTATATAAACAATCTGTTGAATAATGTCATTCCTTACGTAAAATAACTGGCCTATCAATTAATGGACTGAACTAACAAGCTCTTCGGATGGAAATAAATTTTATGGAATTAGTTGACGGGATCAATTCATTCTGTTCGATTTTGACCCAAATATGACCAAAGCCCTCACTAACTAATTAACGCCTATTTAGTGTCAAAAAGTACTAGCAAAGTGCTAATGATTACATTTCTTAATTTTATTTTTTTCTTTATTCATTGCGTATTATGGTTACAATTTTTGTGGATTTTTCAACCACCACGCTAGGCTGATGCCCGTGTTATGGTGGTCATTAAAGTTAGTAAACATTGAAGTATTTCAATTCTGAATTGTCTATTAATTAGTATTTTTTTAAATTTTACATAGTGGTTTGACCTGAAGGAACGTAAATCCATAGACAGATCCGCCAGCGTTGCCATCGTTTATTGATGTTTATTTATTTCCTGTGAATATTGGTTTGGCTGTCAACCGTGCTAGGAATATCGATGTAAAATCATCGGAAGTTGTGCCTTTGGATTTGATATTATAAGTTATCAATTTTATCGTGCTAAACCCAAGTGTAAAGTTTAGCGAACAAAAATAGTAGAGATCTACAAAAATGCTGCGGTTCATGTAAAAACTTTCAAGATGGACGCCAATTAGGAATATAATACGAGCAGACAGTGGAGCAATGGGGTTATTCAGTAGAAGAAGCAGAAGAAGAAGGAAACTTTGAATATGAATGGCTGAAAGAGTTACGAAGAAATGAAAGATGAGCATAATTCGTGGCGTTTTTATTTAATAGGAATATTAAATTGAGCATTAAAGCATTACGTACTAAAACCTTATTATTTCAACTCTAATGGGGGATTTCTTTAGTGATTAATGCGCTCATTTACAAGATTGGAAGGAGGAGCGAATTTGTAAGATGACTGGGCGAGAAATGAACGTGTTAGAGTATAATGAAAATAAATAATAATAAGTGTTTTATTGCACATGTACATTTGTTACATAATTTTATTTATTTGCTACTGGTTTCGACACATCCGTGTCATTCACTAGCTTTCTTAGAACTAACTACTATACTAGTACAATTACAGAAATGAGATATTATTATTATTATTTTATTTTTTTTCCTTTATTTTTTCCCATTATACATTTCACATTTTCTGAATATATATTACATAAAACAAGGTAAAATTAATGTAAAAAGTAAAAAATATATATATGACAAAAGTAGATAATGGGAACCCACTAAGGCACTGCCTGTGCGTGGTTAATATTAACTTAAGTGCTAAAGAGCTAAATTACACCAATAAGTTGGCGGTAAGTAAAAATGTTATTTTTCAAGTGAAAGGTTTAAAATATAGTGACACATACAGGTTAATGGATTTTTGTTACGCTTTCAAGAAGAAAAAGCTAAGTAGGTCTTGAAGTTACAGTAGAATTGTAAAAATGAATCATATAGTTTTACAATAGAGTTTATAAAAAAAGTTATTAGGTGAGGGTAGTGGGAATGGTGATTTAGGAGGAGGAAGAATGGTGGGAGGAGTCAAAATATCAAGGAAAAATGGTCAATAAAGGTTACTTACAGGGTGCTATTATTTTTTTTATTAAATAAATTTATAATTTTTTTTATTATTAGGTAAGGTTTCTGATTTCAATATTTAAAATCAGTTTTTTTTCTGTATGGAAGTGGCCTGATTCTAATAAATGCTTAGCAAATTCCGAATAGTGATTATTTCATAAACAGGATTCGTGTTACCCAATTATTTTCATTTCTAGTAGTCATATCTATATACCGTGCGTCACAATCATTACATTCTAGAGTTGATATCCCATTTTATAAATTTAAATTTCGAGTTGTCAATTATTTTTTTAACTTGAAATTAGTGTAGAAAGCCGGAGAAATGTGATGCGTGCGAGATATTTTTAAAAATTTGTAGCCCGTCAAACGATTTTTTTTAAAGAATTTTGTCGTTAAAAGAAATGGCATAATTTAATTGAAAAACGTACTAGGATCCCTATTGCCTAACTCTTCTCATTAACATCAATAAATTATCCCAACTATAATAATATATTCCGATCAAATAGATATTGCATGCAATACTTAGCAAGTAATAAAATTACTGAGATTAAGATGAACCTACATAATTTAATAACAACCCATACATTGTCTGTGTTAATGGCTTTATAAAATACTAAACCTTAGAGAGAGTATCAGAGTTCTAAATATACTATTACATCCTTACCAATACAAAATGTATTATTCCTTTCAAGTTTCCTAAATTACAATTATACTGTTTTCTTGTATCTAGTCCCCTGGGAAATAACTCCAGTAATAATTAGATGTTGAACAACTTTCCAGTATATTTAAAGGTTAGCCTAGTCACTCAGGGAGACTCTCCAGTCCGTGGGGAATAGTTCATATTGCCTTGTTAAGTAATTTACCTCCAGGAAAATTACCATGTTCCCAGCTGTAGTCAAGTAAGTAAGTTAGAATGGGGTAGGCAGTAGGAACATTAGCTAAACCTTCATAACATCACTCCATGTCTCCGAACGGGAAGGAAGAGATTAAACCGTACCACTTTAAATTGTAGTTTGTTTTTTGGAAGAGTTCCAAATGCTCCCAACAGCCTGGAGCCAGTGCGCCTATGGCATCCCCAAATGGGGTATGTTGTGAGGCTGAAGGTAAGTGGGCAGGGGAACGTTGGATATGGTGTATAAGAACGTTGGGAAGTACCTGGCAATTCAGTTCTAGGGAGGCGGGTATGGGTACCGTCACCCCGTAAACCATTTATTTTGTTACCAACACCTCTGCCGTACGTCACCCCAAGCGGTTCGCTACTTTGGTGACTTAGCAGGGGTGTCCGGGTTCATGGGGGGGAGGTTTATCCGGGTCTTGGCGGCGGATGCGTCTGCCCACCTGCTGCGTGGCGGGCCAAATCGAGAGAGACTGGTTGATAAAGGCCTTTTGACCTTTCCAGCTGGAATCTCTCGACACATTGCCTCGCACTCCTGGATACGCTGACCCCAGATTCCTACCCACCCATCATATCATTTTCCTTTCAATAACTTCATAAACTTCCCTTAAAAAGACCCTCCACACAGCATCCCCTAAGACGACATAGGCCCTGAGGGAAATTATTTTCTTCAGAGCCGCCTGTGTCGAGCTAATCTAAAAAAAGTCACCAAACATTCAAGCAAGAGATAAGAATTAGAGAAAAAATAATAAACTTAAATTTGTATTTTAAAATTCGCCGTTTCAATAAAGGTCTTCATTTCTTTTCTAAACTAACAGTAAGTAAGTCGTCATTCGCATTTCCCAACAGATATTAAAGCTACTAACCAAAGCTCAGCGCTCAAACTAGTTACAAATTAATTCCCTTGTCCCTCTGTTGCACAATAAAATTATTACACTCCATTTGTAACATTTGTACATTTGTCCATTGAGAGGGAGGAAACACAGAGTCCGGCAAACCAATACACAACATGAGTCGTAGAAACGACCCGTTCTCATATGACTAATGTCAACTTTGTACCAATGTTGGGCGCGTGTTTGGCGTATTTCCCGACTATGCACCGGTGCCGAGGGGATCAATGACGCTAGTTCCTTAGAGAATCTTCCATTGTAATACCGGTACAAGGACAGCATTCCCAACTGGACACATTGAGCTCCAGATTTCGACCCACCTTACCTTCGCGTACATATTTCCTTCCCAGAAATTATGAATTCTTATGTTTTTTTTCCCTTCAAGGCCTCCTGTGTGCAAACAAAAACAAAAGTAAGAAAGAAATATGTAAAATTTTGAGGTTGTGTATCTCCGGACTTTGTAACGTAATGCTATCGTAAATTTATGACCAAAGATTCCATTTGGATAAGGTGTTTTACATTTTAAAATAACACTTTAGTGAGCAACTGGGGAGGGGGAGAATATTTCTATAACGAGTATGTTTACTTCATGGTTTTAAATTTATGATGTTCAGAGTAAATTAAAATAAAAACATTTTGATTGACTGTGGAGCTTTTAACAATAGAAGGGATGGCAGGTCCCATCGAGGACTTTATAAAGCACTTTATTGTAATTTTTAACAGCTATGAAAAAGGTGGCATTGTCAAAATTTACTTCAATTTTTGTCCTTTTTTTAATACTATCTGACCTGACGAACTTCGTACCGCCTCAGAATCAATAACTGTTGAATTAAATTAAGTTTTTATATTAAGTTAAAAATTACACAATGAAGCAATTATCGCTGCCCAACTGTCCTATATTGTTTTTGTCAGTATCAGAGATGGCGTTTTGTACGGATTTATATTTTTTGTGATTTTCTTCCTTTTTCACTTACTTACGGGAATTTTTTAAAAGAAGCGGGTACAGGTGCCGTCGCTCCGGAAACTATTTATTGCATAACCAACACCTCTGCCGTAGGTCACCCCAAGTGGTTCGCTATGTTTGGTGATTTAGCAGGGGTGCCCGGGTTCATGGGGTGACTTTTGTGCGGGTCTTGGCAGCGGATGCGTCTGCCCACCTGCTGCGTGGCGGGCCGGATCGAGAGAGACTATTAGAGGGAGGCCTTTTAACCTTTCCAGCTGGATTCTCTCGACCAATGGGTCGAAAGAGTCTGGCTGGAAAGGTCAAGGTAAAAGGTCAATTCCGGTCAAGGCAATGGCCCTGCACCGCAGTTGAAGGGATGGATTCATTCTCGGATACACTGACCTCCAGATTCCTACCCACCCCTCATGCCTTTTTCCTTCCCAGAACTTCCTAACCTATCCTTCCTTAAAAAGACCCTCCACACAGCACCCCTAAGATGACGTAAGTCCTGAGTGGAGCTAACGAAAAAAAATGCGTCTCATTTCAGAGATTTATTATAATAATATTTTTCCTTTGGAGGGGTGTAGAGACATACGTTCACCGTTTGTCTCATTTACGACTATTGACATTAAGTGTGTAAGAAAGAGAGGCAGCATTATATATGATTAAGAACAAAAGCAAAAAAATCGGCGCACTGACATTTGACGTTTTTGAATTTTTGGAATTCACGAACAGTTAAATATTATACCTATCACAAAATTGCTGCAGTTCTTTCAAAATATGAGAATTCGTTCCATATAAAATGTATGAAAAAATTAATTTTCTTCATAACTTTCTTTTTCGTGAATTTTTGCGATGTTTTAATAGTTATTCTGTTATCCGGGGCGGAGACAAATCCAACAAATCAAAGATCATCAAAATCGTTCCACCCGATCTCGAGTTATAAATAGTGTAACTAACCCGATTTTGTTTTATACATTATGAAGAAGATTATTTATATTTTGTGACCTGACCTCTGAAATTATAAATAGTACCGATAAAAATATGACTTGTTATGCAATTTTTATCGTTTTTTAACGTAATAATGAGTTAGTATGGATACAAAGCAAATTTATTTAGTGTCGATTATTTTGATTTAGTATTGAACTTATACTTTGGTTTATAAATCATAATATGGACAAATAGTTTAACCCTTGACGCATTTGAATGAAAATATGTTTTATACTTGTGTTATTTGGCGGTGCATTCTCTCTCTCGTCCCTTTGAGGACACTTAGTTATATTTTGTGTAAGTAGTAATTTCCCTAAACTGAATGTATGTGGTATGTTGTAGATAGGTACATAAGAATGCCAGGGGGCCAACGGTCGGGGGTCAACTGTCATGGAAACATTTATAACAACCGAGGATTTAGTTTAACTTAAGACAGTTTATCCTGAAGTTTTCTACTTTAACGGAGACACAGATTGTGGTTTGTATAAAGATATAGATAAAGGTTTTCGAATCAAATCGTTCCCAATGATTTTTTGATGACGCAGTAAGTCGATGAAGGGAGCATTTCCTTATATGGTATATTCTATGACGAGCTCCGTAGTCCAGTGGGAAAGACTCTTGACTCACAATCCGGAGGTCGCGGGTTCGAACCCGGCATTCGCAAATAAATGTTATTTGATTAATTTGTGTTATTTCACAATTAATTCATTTAAAATAATAATATGTAGTATATTAGCGGCATGTTCCAGAGTGGAAGATACTATTAGTATCGCTCTGGTGTAAGACCACCATTCAGAATTGAAACGTTGCTTGAAAATGACTTTAGCCGTGTTTGGTGACCAGATCTGAATAGCCAGGTACTTCCCAACCTTCCTCTTCCCCACCTCCTTCCCCTCCCCACTACCTTCAGCCTCACAACATACCCCAATTGGGGGTGCCATAGTCTCACTGGCTCCAGACGGGAGCAGTTGAGATTCTTGTGCGGTATTCACTGTAAAAAAAAAAAATCCCGAAGTCGGGAATTACTAATGGAGTGGCTGGAAGAGGAAAGGATATATCCCCTTCCTCCCCTTCTCTTTGAAAATCTGGCAAGCCTAACTACTATCATCTGTGTCAGTCTAGACGGGGTGTTTAGACACACGAGAGTGACAGGGGTGAGAGGATCGTCAGGGAGACTAAAGAAGACAGGAAGGGGTGAGACAGCAGAGGTACAAAGTCAAACTGCAACAGTGATTTGTTTGGACCACCCGGTACAGAGACAGTTTTCCTGGGAGGCGTCTACTAATAAATATCTACAGGAATTCCAAAAACTGAAAAAATCGAACTAATATCTATGGGAACCAAAGTGTTGACGAATATCTACAGCTCAAACTGTTGCCTAATATCTATGAGAACCAAAGTGTTGATGAATATCTACAACACTTGCAGAGGTTGGATTTGCAATTATGTATAGCATATTGGAATAACGAAATATTGCGTATTTAGTTTAAAGAACTTAATTTATGTAAGTATGTACGTAAAAATCCCTAATATCGGACTATTGGACACATTTAGCTGATTAGTCCAACCTACGCTCTGTGGATATTAGTTCAACCTACACTCTGTAGATATTAGTCAACACTCTGAAGTTCGTAGATATTAGTTCAACATATGAGCTGTAGATATTCGTCCGACATACAGGCTGTAGATATTAGTATCTGGAGTCTTTTTCCTGTGCATGGTGTCGTGAGAAGCTTTAGTGGGTTATTATTATGTTTGTTTTACACGAAGCGATGGAAGTTTTGCATTTAAATCAGTCATGTAAAGATCATATAAAGGATTTTAAAAGCATACTTTACCGAAGTATCGAATATCCCACAGTTTCAGAGGGAAATAATTCTGGCGGGGCCTTACCTGGAACAACGAGACATACATACATTAGAATTTTTTTTTTTTTTAAATATTTTTTTATGAATCCTAGAAATACTTATGGGAAATATGGTTAAATATAGATGCATTAAATGGCTCTCTAAAACTATAAGAAGTTTATTCGTATCCATATTAAAATACGGAGGTATGATTTTTTTAATGATGATGGGAAATTTCCAAATCGGACGCTCAGAAATTCCAGACGTAGGACGCGTATTTCAATTACTCGAGTTGTTAACATTATTAACTTAACGAAAATCACCTACTGAAATGGACCTATGAACTATGAATGTGGCAGCTTTTGTGGTAGCTACATTTCATACGCACTACACCTCTGCCATAGGTCACCCCAAGTGGTTCGCTACATTTGGTGACTTAGCAGGGGTGCCCGGGGTGAGCTTTTTTCGGGTCTTAGCGGCGATTGCGTCTGACCACTAACTGCACGGCAGTCCGGATCGGGAGAGAATGGTTGAGGGAATCCATTTGACTTCTCCAACCGTACTCTCTCGGAACATCAGATCATATTATAAAATCAAATCATATCATATTGTAAAAGCCCCGTAAAAGGGCGTAAATAAATAAATTAATAAATAAATATTGATATATGATATTTCTGATGGTTTCAGTTCAACCGAATTTCGCTTAATGATGCTTCAACGAGGCTACAATACCACTATTAGAAAGGATGTATTGGATGACGAGTCGAGAGGTATATTTACCAATAAAATAGTGCCTGGATAAATCAATTCCTCCACGGGTAACTCCCTCACTCAACGCATGATTATTAGAAAGTATATAAATATAAGTATATATAAGAAAAATCATTCTATCAAAAAATATCCAACTTTTCTTCGATATATTTCCACACAATGCGGACACTTTTAAAGACTCTCAAAAATATATATGTATTTTAAGCATTTTATCAAAATTTAAGTAGAGTGGTAGAGCAGGCAGTTCCTCTACGCTCTATGTTCCAACGACAGCTGTCAGTTTGACAGATGGTAATGACAGGCAAATAGTCACGTGACACGACAGGTCATTAGAAGGCACGATAAAAACATCCATTTATATGAAACTAATCGCCCAATCTAAACACAGCCTGAGTTTAGTTTTGCTTCAAATATCACTTTGGTCACGTCATTTTGTTCAATGATCCAAATTTAATAAAAGTTTTGCATGTCTGTACGGTTTAATTTAACATTATAACAAGTTTGTGAAAGTTTTCCGGGTATTGTGTTTTGGTATAATTTGGTACGTATCAAAGGTTTAGTATCATATTTTAAATTATATAATTGCTTTAAAATAGCTAACCAAAAGTTTTGCTCTTAAAAAGCTGATAATAAAAGGTTGTTCGGATGGTTTACTAATTTGATAAAATTTGTTGAGTGAAGAAATGATTAAAATTGTAATTCATAAAATACACTCTTAAAGCTTTATCGGGTATTACTTTTTAAAAGTAAATGAAAATACATGTTTTTGTTGTTTTTTATTTTAACTTTATGAGTAAAACCTCAAATTGTAATATTTAATTAAATTAAGAAAATATAAGCGAAACTTAATCGAAAATCTTGAAACAGGAAAGTCAGAAAAAGATATTGACACCTCTGGTATTTAAACCCAGGACCTCTTGCTTTCCAGGCAAACGCGCTAACCACTGCGCCACGGTGACGATATCAAATTCGGTCATTTTTAACTGTATCATACTTCGACTAAGAACCACCCACATTATCTTCATTTTCTTAACGTATTTAGTAGCGCGTTTGCCCGGAAAGCAAGAAGCCCTGGGTTCGAGTCCCAGAGGTGTCAATATCTTTTTCTGATTTTCTGTTTCCAGATTTTCGGTTGAGTTTGGCTTATATTGTCTTCATTAAATTAAATATGAAAATGCATGTTTTTTACAACGAAAAGATTCGAATAATTGTCCATTATAAAGCTTTTCCCCTTTCATATTAAATAAATTATTGCCCTTTTAATATTCCATTCCCAAACAAATAATGGACAGTGCTATCCACCAGACCACCTTTTTCGGTCCTCTCGTATACAATTACAGGGGATAGAAAAAAAAATCATTTTTTGATTAATGATAACATAAATTAACTTTTAATTTCATCTGTAAAAATTAATGTGATTTTCCTAAAATATATGAACGAATGATTTTCTAGTTAATATGAATGACCCTTGTTAAAATAACAGCTTTTAACGTATATTAGTAACTAGCAGACCCGGCCACACGTTGCTGTGGCTAACGAAACACAACGCCATTACCCAATCTTTATAAAATCCACACCACCCGCTTGCCAGCTGCCCGCTGCCTGAATTGAATATTTGAATTTATCGGCTTTTCTCTACTATAATAAGCATGTATTAAACATATAAACCTTCCCCTTGAATCACTCTATCTATTGGTGAAAACCGCATGAAAATCTGTTTCGTAGTTTAAAAGATCTATGCGCACATACATTTTGAGCGACTTCATTTTATACTATGTAATACTGCAATTCGAGCAATCGCCACTAATTATACAATGCTTGCAATGCAACACTGGATATTTGAAAAGGGAAAATCAAATACCTACTTACTCTAGGACATCTATTTTTCAATTTCTTCCGTAGAACGAATTTCAAAAGTGACGTTGGTCACGTCATTTTGTTCAATGATCCAAATTTAATAAAAGTTTAGCATGTCTGTATGGTTTAATTTAACATTATCACAAGTTTGTGAAAGTTTTCCGGGTATTGTGTTTTGGTATAATTTGGTACGGCCCGCCAACCGTTTTAAATTGCACAAAAATATGTTTTCTTTGAATTTCTCGGCTTTTCTCTAATATAATTTACATGTTTTATACATATAAACATTCCTCTTCAATCACTCTAAATATTGGTGAAAACCGCATGACAATCCGTTGCGTAGTTTAAAAGATTAACGCGCACATACATTTTGAGCGACTTCATTTTATACTATGTAATGATTGTATTAGTAAAGCTTATACTCAGGTTAGTAAGCGTCACGGTGCAGATTAAGACTTTCTTTAAAGGATGAGTGGACTTGACAAAACGGTTTATTTATGTTATTCACGTGATTCACGTTACGCCCCCAGTTGAGCCTAGTTTACGGACCGTATTTTACGCCTTTCATTTATTTAAATGAATTTCTCCGGTCTGACAGAAATAGGGTGGGACGACTGTGATTCTATGGAAAGGGTCGCGGAGTTTATCTCTGGGAGGGAGCATCTACCGGGGGAGGTGAAGGGAAACAGGTCACGGAATTACGTGGAAATAAATTAATTTAATAAATGGCCATTATGGAGGACAGTGGTGTTGTTCTATTAGCCTTAAAAGTTTCATGTTAATGACGAAGGGTTTTAACTTATAACTCCTATCAGTATTAACCCACTGAGAAGAAACTTGGATAAATAAAAGTAGTTTTACCGTATAAGGAAAATAGCGCAAATTCGCGCTATGGGCTACCATGCATATTTTGATATTGCCATACACAAGGCAAATGCTGTGTGTAGGTGTAGGGGTAAACATAGATCACTACAGGACTAATTTCTACCTTCTAAGTAACTTAAGTTATCCTAAAAAAAAGGTAGTTTTGGTGTGTTTCCAAATCACCAGCAAATTCTAAGTCAAAGGGGTTATAATATTAGAGTGTCAACTTGGATACCGCCGCCCCGGGAACCATTTATTATATACATAACAACACCCATGCCATAGGTCACCCCAATTGGTTCACTACGTTTGATGACTTAGCAGGGGTGCCCGGGTTCATGGGTTTATCCAGGACTTGGCGGCCAATGCTTTTGCCCGCCTATTGCGTGGCGAGCTGGATCAGGAGAGATTGTTTGATCGAGATCTAACCTAGACCTCTCTACCCGGACTCTCTCGACCCATCGCCTTGCATTGCGATGGAAGGGATGAATCCACACGTCCGTCGTCCACATTGACCCTTAGATTCCTACCCACCTCTCATACTTTTTTCTTTCCCAAAACTCCATCTCCTTTTTTTCTCTAAAAAGACCCTCCAAACAGCATCCTCAAAGATGAAATAGGCCCCTAGGGAAATTATTTTCCTCAGGGTTTCCCGTGTGGAGCTAATGTTAAAAAAATATGTATGCAGATACAATGTCTCTCAACAGATGTCGCTAGTAGTATTATCTTGAACGGTTACGAAGATCTCCAATTTCAACTCAGTGTCGGCCCACTTGACAGATCAACACAGAGCACCGCTTAGAACGGACGTTTAAGACCAATTTTTATTCATTATAAACATGACAACAATAATAAACAAACTCACAATATCGACGAAAAAAGTTATTATGGAAAACTTCCGATCACAAACTTGAATTCTAATCAGCGAATATTATATATGAAGATAAAACGTGTGTACCATTCTTTCCCTTACTCATTAATAAATAAATAAACGAGGTTATGTTGACATGTAGCGGCAGGCTTAAATCTGCTGGTGAAAATCACCTCATTTATTAAACGTTACTCATAATCCCTCCATCTAACATCACATTTATTATAATCCCTTTGTTATGACTTACAAGAACATATGATACTTCCCTAAGCCTATGCTGTATGCTCCCCGGGCTGTTTCTTTCGCTAAATGTTACACGTTTCCCGTTTCTTAGGCATTTTCTTACATAATAATACGAAATCTACATTCTCTAAAAGTCTAAAGTATTCATTTAAAATTATCAAAGCACAGCTGAAATAGCTGCAAAATTAAATTCCATTCAGTTAATGCTGCCACTACATGTGGAAAGTCAATTTGTTAGTTCTAGTTAATTTGAGAATTGCTTTATTTGGAGGGTGAAGACAATTCAAAAATACAGTTCTACTGAATCGTCTGATGGTTTGTGATAAGTTTTGAAAATCAGAAAAAATAAAACAGAGGTTTCCTACGGCCAAATACTTACGTGATATTTTTCAAGATTATAAAGTATCAACAAGACTCAATTTCTATGATATAAATAATTTTATTCTCATTTTCGTGGTTTTTTGGTATGGGCTCCAGTTAAGTACCTAAGGCTTTCGTCTAGAAATTCAAAGGTCGCGGATTCGAATCCCAGCATGCACAAGCAATAGTTAGTCGATTGAATTGTGTTATTGTAAATTTATTAATTTATAAGGTATATTTGCGGAATGTTCCAGAGTGGAAGATACTCTCAGTTTCGCCCTGTAAGACCGACATTCAAAATTGAAACGTTGCTTGAAATGGCTTTAGCCGTGTTTGGTGATCAGATCTCACTAGCCAGCTACTTCCCCACCTTCTTTTTACCCTTCTCCTTCCCCTCTCGAGCACAAGAGTCCCAACTGCTCCCGTCTGGAGCTTGTGAGACTATGGCATCCCCATGCAATTGCAATGCACCTAACGGGGTATGTTGAAAGGCTAAAGGTAATGGGGAGGATAAGGAAATATAGAAGAAGAAGGTATGAAAGTACCTGGCTATTCAGATCTGGTCACCAAACACGGTTAAAGCCATTTCAAGCAACATTTCAATTCAGAATGTTTGTCTTACACCAGGGCAATAATGAAAGAATATTCCACTCTGGAACATACCGCAAATATACCATGTATTACGAGTATTTTTAATATTTTTTTTTTACATGAGCTCCACACAGGAGGCCATGAGGAAAATAATTTCCCTCAGGGCCTATTTTATCTTTGGGGATGCTGTGTGGAGGGTTTTTTTAAGGAAAGGAAGGAGGGAAGAGTTCTGGGAAGGAACAGGGTTTAATACTCTGAAACCATCGTGATGGGAGATTTCAACGCTCACCCACCTTCCATATTTGGGAAAGAGTTATCATTTTTCTGCACTGAAAATAACTACAGTTGTATCGATATGGAAAGACTACCCAATGACACCTATACATACATTAGCGATGCACACAATACCACTTCCTGGCTCGATCATTGTATATGCACCAATAATCTCAAGGACAAAATACATAATCTGTGTAATCGCTGCTGAAAACCTACCTGCAACCATCTTTAATGCCCCGCAACAGTCTAATAACATAATACGGAGAAGAACCAACAGCAATAAAATCAATGAATATACGTCTGTAGCAGAAGCATTACTCAGTGTAATTCATCAAAGATACTCCGAATTCATTTGTAATTCTGAGTCTACATGTGACAAATGTGATCATATACAAAACATAGACAATATATGTACACAGATATCGTGGAAGCCCTAAGAATTGCTGCCAACATTGTATTTTATCGGGAGAGCAATCAAAGCGAACCAAAAACATATTGTCACATTGCCGGGTGGAACCAAAAAGTCAAGGAACAGTACGAAAAATCCAGATCGGCATTGATGATGTGGTAAAATGGTAGACCATCGCATGGCCCCATTGCGGACGAAAGAAAACGGAAAAGGAAGGAGTTTAAAAGAGCCCTCAAACACTGCCAAAGCTCTGCCGAACAAACAAAGATGGACGATATTGTAAAGTCGCTTGACAAAAAACAGTTTGCTCAATTCTGGAAGAAAAGCAACAACCTGATCAAACCAAACACTCGAATCGCCAGCCAAATTGACGGGTCCACAAATACAGAGGAAATCGCCAGAACATTTAGAAGAACCTTTGCAGATATTTCCGGAAATGAAGCACCGACTTCTCCCGATATTATGGAACATGATGGGCAAAATGTCTACCTGTCTGAAAACAATATAATGAAGGCCATCAAAGCTACTAAGGCCGGTAAATCTCCGGGATATGATAGTTTAAGCATTGAACATATAAGGTACGGAGGTAGATACATACCTAAACTATTAAACATTCTGTTCAACGCAATTCTCAAACACAACCATCTATCGAGTACAATGACGAAAACAATTATAACCCCGATCCTGAAATCGGGACAGCCTGACATGACCAACTCCAGCAATTACCGGCCAATATCCTTAGCAACTATAATTGCAAGAATTTTACAGAAAACGAAAAACTACTTAGATGCATAATAATTGATTATTTATTTTTTGTTATTATTAATTTTTATTACTATTATTTTTTTTTCTATTTATGTTCTTATTTCTTTCTTTACTGTATAAATATATAAATATGTATAACTATATGGGACAAAATAATAATTGTTGGATGATTTCTATAGCGCCATTTTCGTGAGAAAATCACCTCAAGGGCGCTTATAAAGGGACGTGTGGGATTGCACTATCCTCCCCACATCCTGGAATAAAGATTATTATTATTATTATATTAAGGGGTGGGTAGGAATCTGGGGTTCAGTGTGTCTTGGTTATCCGCCTTCAAGACTTAGACAAACCTCACCCCATGAACCCGGGCACCCCTGCTAAATCACCAAACGTAGCGAACCACTTGGGGTGACCTATGGCAGAGGTGTTGGTTATCCAATAAAGGTTCCCTGGGCGGCGGTACCCATCCCCGCCTCCCAAATTGAAAATATAACACAAACTAATAAAATAATTTATTTTGGGCACGCTTGGATTTGAACCTGCGATCCTCGGATTGTTAGTAGGAGAGCCTTACCCCTCGACCACAGAGGCTTTCAATTATTGCTCTTGCCAAAAAAAATATGTCTCCTTCGGAACTGCATTTTGTATCCAATAATGACTGATTGTCAGTTTCAAAAAAATAACAAGTTACTTTTCCAGTCACGGATTTCGGAAGTACATCTACTGAAGGGGATACGCCAAAGAGCTCGAGTAAGAGAGTAAACAAAAAAATAATAATAAAATCGTGTTTGGTGCAGGTACTGATGTTATATTAATATAATTGATTTGGATCTGCTGTGACTGAACCTCAGAGAGGCAGTCACCAGCCATTAGTCCTGGAGGGGCAGATGGGCAGAAAGTGACAAGCAATAAACTTGAATGCGGCAAAACAAGAATAGGTATACTGCATGGGTATCAAATGATATAACAGCCATAAAGGTTTTCTTGTTCATATCACAAGGAGATCTTAATGCGTCTGTGCATTTAATATAATGGGATGATTATTTTCTGGAATTATTTCATTATCAGACGAGACGTGTAAGATCCTTGACTCAGAGTAGAGGATTAAAATCCAAGCAAGACAAATAAATGCCATTCTTTCCAGAACGGACAAATTAGCAATTTGGGAGGTGGGTATGTGCACTGCCGCCCGGGAATCATTTGTTGGATATTCAACACCCCTGCCATCGATCTCGCTACGTTTGGTAACTGAGAAGTGCCCGGATCATGGGGTGAGGTTTGCCCAGATAGTGCGCCAGATCGGGAGAGACTGGTTGAGGGACACCTATTGGCCTCTCCAGTCGGACTCTCTCGACACATAGCCTTGCACCGCGATGAAAGTAAAAGATTCATATGTCCGTCACTCTTAAACACATTGACTCCCAGATTCCTTCCCATCTCTCATACGTATTTCCTTCCCAGAACTTCCTCGCCTTCTTTCCTTAAAAACCTCTCTACATAGCATCCACTAAGAAGATATAGGTCCTGAGGGAAATTATTTTACTCCAGGCATGGTCGATCGATATAGGTTTTATCGAAAATGTCGGTAACTTGTCATCGCTTCCGAGCACGACTGCAGGCCGCTAACGAACAAACAACAGTTCACAGCCACTAAGGGTACCTTATTTATTTAACATGAACTGTTGTTTATTCGTTAGCGGCCTGCAGTCTGTATCGATCGACCATGCTAGGACCCCAGGACCTCTTGTGTGGAGCTATTGTAAAAGACAAAGGAAGTCGTACTTATTACTTTATTACTAAGTATGTATAAAGCATCTCAAAGTATAAGTTTACCAAAACAACAGCACGAAATGCTTCTCTCCCAGTAGAGATATCGATGTTCTTTTCCCTTGCAATAATCAATGGTGCCAAATTAAACTTATTAGCTCATTTCGGCTCACAGTGAGCTGTATTAAATACAGTTCAGTTGAAAATAAATTTTATTCATAGAAATTAATGAATATTCTCTGTACAATCAGTCCATAAAACGAATTAAGCTAAAGGAATTATAACAAAAAAGAGATTTAATGAACGAAAGATTTAACAATTTTGGTGTGTGTAATAGCTTACATTTATCTAAAGTTTGTTTTCCAGACTGAGTGCTTCAAAATTAAGATACTTACAAGAAAATACTTTTTAGAAAGGTCTTGGCAATAGGTCAAACAATACACAGGACAAAATGAGGCAGCAGCTCTGATGTGAGGGTCTGATGACTGCTAGAATAAGTGAAAAGATGTGTCTCGTACATAAATAGACCTTCTTAAAACTGTTAAAAAAACCGGCAGGAATTAGCCGAGGAGGAAGATAAAAGGTAAAACAAACCTTGAAACATTTTTGAGGGGGTTTTTGTAATCTCGTTAAATAATTAATACTGATTAGGTGTCTTGTTAATTGTGGGGGTCTTAAAGATTAAAGATTAAAAAGGATGAGGTGGGGAGGTCAGAGAGATATTTTTCAGGAGGAAGGTCGAAGTTTATAAAGTTATCAATTTATTATTTAAGTTTTTAGAAAGTTGCCTTACATTATGAAAGATCAAGAAATGCGCACATAAAATGGCTGCAGAATGGACGACCCACTAGTGGTCCCTTTATGGAAGCTCGAAAGCAAAGTAGATCGTTATTTAAGAAAGAATATAAGAAATGCCAAAGAAACTTCGAACAGAACAAAATGGATAAAATAGCAAACAGCCTACAATGCAAAAACTTTTCGTCTTTCTGGAACAAAACTAATGCTGTATTGAAAGCAAAACATACCGCGCCGACCAATATTGATGGAAAATCTGAAAATAAAGCTATAGCTGAAGTTTTCCGGAATAATTTTTGCTCCGCACCAGTTCAACCCCAAACAATGGATAAACAGTTCTATACACCACTACATCAGCCAAAACAACAGCCGTCCATTGTCATCTCTCCTGAGATGATTCAGCGAGCAATACGCAACATGGCAGGAGGCAAATCTGCTGGTCACGATGGACTTGTCATAGAGCATGTGAAGCATGCGGGGGGATACTTGACAACACTGCTCGCTTCTCTATTCACTGCCATGGTTGGGCTTGGACACATTCCGAAAGAATTGACCAAAACCATTATAGTACCGATTCCAAAAAGTCGCCAATTAAACCTGACATCCTCCGTTAATTACAGGCCCATATCTCTTGCCACCATAATAGCAAGAATATTTGAAAAAGTGATTTTAAATTTAACGGAAGACAAGCTCACTACAGAGGATTCCCAAATGGGCTTTAAAGCTGGGTGCTCTACTGATACAGCCATATATAGCATGAAACAATCAATAGAATATTACAAAGCCAGAAAAACATCGGTATATGCATGCTTCCTAGATCTAAGCAAAGCTTTTGACATGGTTTGTCATGATAAATTATGGAAAAAACTGACGGACCGACAAGTACCACCACAAATTGTAAATATATTGAGTATATGGTACAAGCAACAGGAAAACTTCGTCAGATGGAATGACAGCCTGTCAGAAGCAGCAAAATTAAAGTGCGGCGTTAGGCAAGGAGGCTCAATGTCCCCAGTGCTGTTCAACGTATATATGGACGAACTTAATAAAACACTGAACAAAGCAAGAATCGGATGCCATGTTGCCGGAGTATGTATGAATAATATAAGTTATGCAGATGACATGGTCATACTAGCCCCATCAGTAAGGGCAATGAGAAAACTTCTGGCCATTTGCCAAGCATACGTCGATAGTCATGGTTTGATGTACAATGCCAAAAAGTCATCATTGCTGGTGTTTAAAGCAAATACTGGTCCTACTGTCATTCCACCCATTTTCCTCGGCGGAGACAATGTCAAAATCTGCAGTGAAATAAAATATTTGGGGCATGTCGTCACTGATGACCTAAATGATAAAAATGACATAGAACGCCAAAGAAGAGTACTAAGCGTGCGAGCCAACATGCTCGCCAGGAGATTCAACAGGTGCAGTTCTCCGGTGAAGAAGCAAATATTCCAGAGCTACTGCATGAGCCTTTACACCGGCGAACTATGGTCAAGATACTCACAAGGCGTGATGAACACACTTCGAGTACAATACAATAACGCATATAGGGCGCTATTCGGACTACCTTGGCGATGCAGTGCCTCGCAGATGTTCGCAGAAGGAAGGGTACATGGGTTCGCCGCTTTGATGCGCCACAGAATAGCCGGGGTGAGACAGCGCTACCAAAGATCGGAGAACACTCTCGTCCAGGCCGTGGCCCAGTGGCAGGGCGCGCCTCTTCACCGAACATGGAGAATTCATCTGAAGCCCCCGTAGTAGATATACAAGTACTTAAAATGTGTATATATATTTTCTTTTTAAATCATTTTTATGTTATTTTATTTTTCTGTTTCATAATATGTAAATCCATTTTATGTAATTTATACTTTTTTATGGCTGACAGAGTATTGCACCCACCGCTCTGTTCGGCTGAAATAAATAACTTATTATTATTATTATTATTATTATTATTAGTATCGGATGCCAGTGATACCTAGTGATACCTACTTACTTCCCCTGTTTCTTATGCCAAACACTTTCTTAAAGTGAATACCGCACAAGAGTCCCAACTGTACAAGTGTGGAGCCAGTAGGACTACGGCATTCCCAATTGGGGTATGTTATGTGACTGAAGAGTGGGAAGGGGAAGGAGATGGGGAAGAGCAACGTGTGGAAGTACCTGGCTATTCGGATCTGGTCACTAAACACGGCTAAAGCCATTTCAAGCAACATTTTAAATCAGAATGGTGGTCTTGCACCAGCGCGATTCTGAGAGTATCTTCTACTCTGGAAAGTGCCACAAAGTAATATGTTATTATAAATTAAGAAAATGGTGTAATAACACAAGTTACGAGTATTTAAAAAAATGCATATTTGTGCTCGCCGGGTTTTGAACTCGCGACCTTCGGATTGCTAGTCGAAAGCCTTACCCCTCGACCACGGTGGCCGTCATAAATCACTTTACTAGTGACTATAAGTTTCTCCAACTTGTGGACCTCAGTTTGGCGGGAAACGTGACCAAAAATACTTTTAACATCAAAAATATTTCTAAAAATCTGTAATCATTGTGTAAAAACTAAGCGCTTTGCGGAAAGTATAGGATATTTCTTCAATATTATTCATACGAAAATTTGAAACTTTCAGGCAGAGGAACGTCTTGAAATAAGTACTATTAAGATAAGCACCGATTTCTACCACTAAATTGTTTCTAAAGCCTAATCTTGAAACAGATATCTTGAAATGGGCCATTTCTCTAAAGAACGTTTTGCCGGAACGCTTGCCGAACCCAAAATTACCCATTTCAACTATAATAACAGTAAAGGTGAATTGATAAAAAATAAAATAAAGTCTTACATAATAGTAGATATTACTTCTAAGGTCGTTAACTGGCTACGATGACCATTAGAATTGAAATACCAAACAACTAATCAATAGATATAAAATGTTCCTGTTTTGTAAAGAATCTTTTTCTTATATGATTTTAGATTTTCACGCCAAAAATATTTTTGTTATTTGTTTTTGGGGTGTTATGCCGTGTTGCGCTACCTCCTCCTTCAGCCAATGTGTGACATCTGCCCTGATGATGGACACTGTAACGCTGTCCAAAACGTTGGCTAAAGGAGGAGATAGCGCAACATGGCATAACACCCCAAAAACAATTTAAAAAAAATCTTTTTCTTAGTTTGAAAGAATTGTGTTGGTGCCTTGCTCCTTTACCTTTATTTTTCGAACTTTTAATTTCTACCCACCAATTCTTATAATTCCTACCAAACAAATCATTATTTTTCCTACCCACGCGTATCACATTATTCAGTTGTAAAATACCCACCTTCCTGTCAACACATATGTTGAATACGGAGCTTTTCGTGGTAAATTACCAAAAGTTCTCTCAACATCTATGTTGAGTACGGAGCTATTAAAATTGACCGTGTCGAACATTACTATTGAAGTGAAAAACCTAAGCTCATGAGTTCAATTGGTAAATAAATACAAAAGAACCAGCGGATCTGAAAAGGAGAAGCGAAGGGAGAAAATCTGCGGGTAAGTCGGTATTCCTCACTTTTCCTTCCTTCCGCTTTGTGGGTACCTTGTGAATCCCCAACAGTTTACTTTAAATTGTAGGGAAATGTAAATTCATTATTATATTATTTTTTGGGGTATTACGCCATGTTACGCTACCTCCTTCTTTAGACAACGTTTTGGACAGCATTACAGTGTCCATCATCAGGGCAGATATGTAATCGATTTGGGAGGCGTCTACTAATATCTACAGGAATTCCAAAAACTGAAAAAATCGAACTAATATCTATGAAAACCAAAGTATTAACGAATATCTACAGCACAAACTGTTGACTAATATCTATGAGAATCAAAGTGTTAACGAATATCTACAGCACTGGCAGAGGTTGGATTTGAAATTATGTGTAGCATATTGGAATAATGTAATATTGCGTATGCAGTTTAAAAAACTTAATTTATGTAAGTGCGTATGTAAAAATTCGTAATATCGGACTATTGGACACATTTAGCTGATTAGTCCAACCTACGCTCTGTAGATATTAGTTCAACCTACGCTCTGTAGATATTAATCAACACTCTGAAGTTCGTAGATATTAGTTCAACATATGAGCTGTAGATATTCGTCAGATATACAGGCTGTAGATATTAGTATCTGGAGTCATCGATTTGTGGTGAAGTGTGTGCTTGACTGTGGTGCCAGACTTAACGTAAGAGCTAGTATAACATTTATTTATTTATAAGTACATGTTACATGATTAATACATTTACTTGAGAAGATACATCAGGTCACCATACTAGGCAGCTGCCTGTATCATGGTGACCAATGGAAGATAGTTATATTGATATGAAGTCTAGTAAGTGTAGGTAAACATATTTTAGTAAAATTATATAAGAAAAAATTAGAAAATTGGTAGAAATGTTTCCAATAACTCACAAATTGCCAAAGTTGCCTGGAAAATAAACACAAATAAGTAAGGTAATTTAAAATTATTTTCTGCGTTTAATTTTGGTGTAGCCGTCAGTTACCGGATTCCATGAACTATTGAGCTGCGTCATCTCTATTAATATTAATACAACTTTAGTGAATATCAAATACCTTAAGACGGCCGGCGTAGTCCAGCGGTAAGGCTCTTGACTCATACACCGAAGGTCGCGGGATCGAATCCCGGCGTGGCAAATAAATTTTATTTGATTAATTTGTGTTATTTCACAATGTATTCATTTATAATAATATATAGTATATTTGCGGCACGTTCCAGATTGGAAGATACTCTCAGTATCGCCCTGGTGTAAGATCACCACGTGTTTGGTGACCAGATCTGAATAGCCAGGTACTTCCCTACCTTCTTCTTCGCTATCTTCTTCCCCTCCCCTCTACCTTCAGCCTCACAACATTCCCCAATTGGGGATGCCATAGTCTCACTACTCAGACGAGAGCAGTTGGGACTCTTGTGCGTATTCATGTAAAAAAAAAATTAAAAAATCTCCGTAATTAAGCGTGCTCCCTGCGTTTCGGGTCTTCCCAGGACTTCCGAAACAAATCCAAAATAATGGTCGGTGTCAATTAAATGCTTGCGAAATGCCGATTTGTCGGGGTGGCCGAGTTTGCACGCTCGAAAGTGTTCTGATATCCTTATGGAGATCGTCAGTTATGTCTAACCTACATAAACCTTGTCACCTTCTAGAACAGCTGAGTTTATTAACTCCATCCGTTTCCCGATTAATTCCATTCTTATTCATTTTTTAATATCTAACTCACACAAAATTATTAGCACATATCCTACGAATTCAGTCATATTACTTATATTTATCTGTTAATCTACATCAATGGCATTATCAAAGATAAATTAACTCTCTCGACGCCATTCTGGTGACCACAGCATTACTTCAAGGTTTATTAAAACGGAAGACACTTTAACTTCAGCTAACCCAAATGGAACACTTCCGACCCAACACCCAACACACCTGTACAAGGTTTAATTATGTTCAAAGTGGGTGAGAAATACGAGGGATACTGCTTTCATCATTTACATGTACATAACAGATTGATTTAAACAATTTTAATGAATGTTACATCAGCTTATTTGAATAAAGCGTCAATATTAATAATTCAATAGTCACTTTATTTACTAAAAAGATGACGTTTAATTTACCTATTAATTGTCCTTTTTCTCAAAAGAATATTCTTTTGAAGAGATAGTCTTTGACACAATTAATACGGAAAAGTGACCGAACTCATGTTGTAGTGGTGTTGCAAGGCTGCTAATGTATTACAGCTTCAGATGTACTTGTAACGGACTCCAGGACAGGTTTTTATTGATCTTTTCAGCTATTTGCCTTCAAATACCTAAAATGCATTTGATCCTTTTGTCATAGCTCATAGTAAGTGTAAACCTTTATCGAATTGTTCCCCATCTCCTTTCCCTCCCCATTGCCTTCAGCCTCACAACATACTCCATTTGGGGATGCACCTTTTTTATATTTATTATTTTTTCTTAAATAGGTATTTATTTTACATCAGTAATATTATTACATATTTCATTTATACACGAGCTATGCTACGTAATTATTATTACGCGTGACAGCTGATTTGCCCTCAGATGGCTTAATAATTATATAGCAGAACTTGTTTATAAATAAATAATTTTTATAAACAAAATAATAATAAGACAAGTTGCTTAGCAACGCTAGCCTCGACGCTAGCCTCGACGTTTGCTTATATTTTAGCTCTCTGATTTTTTATTGTATTAGATAGAAAAGAATTTGCTTTGATCCCAAAACATATAAATATTTGAAAATAAGTATATTAGAAAACGTAATAAATAAACTGCCAGTGAACCGTAGGATATTTAGGTAAATAAATACAATATAAATTTTTCCTTTTGTGAGGACTTCAGTAACCAAGGTAAACAACAATATTTTGAGATTACGTTGAAATATATTTTGTAGGTAAATTTAATTATATATTTTATTTTGATAACATTATTCTAAAATATAATATATATATTATAGATTTGTAGTATTGAAGGGTAGTTTACATTAAAATATTTAATTTGGACATATTGAAAATTATTTGTTGACAAATGACAGCACTAGATAACGACGACAGTTGCTTGGTTACTGGAATGTAGGAATAATAATAATAATTAATAACAATCATTTCCAAGTTGTTTTGAAAGGTGACAAAATGTCATTTTCAACCAACGGAAATGAAAATGGGTTTATTATGTCATCTATACAGATGAACATTGATAATCTGAGACCCCAAAAAACAAAAGCAGGTATTCCTAGGCAGCGTATGAAATGGACGAACGATGTCAATATGTTCATCGTTCGTTCATATTTTTATGTAACTAAACTAGAAACAGATATGTTATTGTATAGGAAAAAATTACATTTACTTTTCTCACAAAATTATCCGGTTGCCCAAGTAAACGAACAAAGATTATTTTTATTTTTATTTTAACTTTATGAGTAAAACCTCAAATTGTGATATTTAATTAAATGAAGACAATATATATAAGACAATATATCCTGGGTTCGAGTCCCAGATGTGTCAATATCTTTTTCTGATTTTTCTGTTTTCAGATTTTCGATTGAGTTTCGCTTATATTGTCTTCATTTAATTAAATATTACAATTTGAGGTTTTACTCATAAAGTTAAAATAAAAATAAAAATATTCATCCTAGACTTGCAGAAAAGTCAATAGATGTCGCATATTAAATAAAATGGATAAAGATTTATCCAGACACTATCTAGAGAGCATTTAGTTCGGGTTTGAATCTTGCATTCATACATAAAGATAGCAGCCAATAGTATATGCGTTAAGAAAAATGAAGATAGTGTGGGTGGTTCTTAGTCGAAGTATGATACAGTTAAAAGTGACCGAATTGGATATCGACACGGTGGCGCAGTGGTTAGCGCGTTCGCCCGGTAAGCGAGAGGTCCTGGGTTCGAGTCCCAGATGTGTCAATATCTTTTTCTGATTTTTCTGTTTTCAGATTTTCGATTGAGTTTCGCTTATATTGTCTTCATTTAATTGAACAAAGATTAGCTGACCAAAAAAGGGCAATTTTTAAAAATAATTTAATTCCTGTAGTAACATTAGATCAGATAAGAAAAGAAGTAGCAGATAGATTGCAATTGGAGAATAATGTAGAAAAAATTAATACGAGTAGTAATGTTATATTAGATGCATTGAATGAAGATAGTTTAGATAATATTCTAGTAGAAGAATCCAATGATATTACAGTAGATTCAAATAACTTAGACATTATCCATAATCTTAGGGAAATCAATATTGCAAATTTAAACTTACTAGATGATAATGTAATAGAATTAGCTAACTTGCTTCAAAATAATATAAATAGATATATAGATATAGAGCCCACAGTTAGACCAAAATTACCAAAATTGCATACGTCAAAGAAATTATCTAAATTAATTTCTGAATTAAATAATTTAATTTTACCAAAAATAATATTTGACGATATTAGTTTTTTAGATCTTCATACAATAGTGTACGCTAGTGCTATCACTATAAGTAATAAGTTAGGAGTTAAATTAACGTCCTCTGATGATAGATCATATAGTTATAGTAAACCAGAATGGCAGATTAGATTAGAAAATGATGTAGTATTTTTAAGAAGTAGTATAGCTAGAGTAATTGAATATAAAAATGGAAATAGAAGTAGGAATATTTTGAGATATGTAGATGAAATTGGGAGAAAATTTGGTTATAGCATTGGTAGTAATAGTAATGAAAATATAATCAATGATTTATTAGATTTATTAAAACAAAAATTAGGTGTAAAAGCTAGTAGATTAAAAAGATTTAATTATACGTATAATAAAATAAATAATAATATAGATTATTTCAGAAAAATGAGAAAATATTTTATTCCAAACTTGACGATATATATTTCGAATAATAATATTCCGTTGCCATCTGAATCAGATATGCGCGATTTTTGGACAAACATTTGGAGTAAAGATATAAAACATAATGAGGCAGGTAACTGGATAGAAAATGAAGAACTCAATTGTTCAGACATTGAACAAATGAGTTTTTCTGATATATCGGTTGAATTGTTAGCCAAAATTATAAAAAATACTCATAATTGGAAAGCCACGGGTTGCGATTGGATACATAATTTTTGGTACAAACGTCTAACTACTTTACATCCTCTTTTTGCAAAAAATCTTTCAAAACTTATCAGACAACCTCAAAATTTTCCTAATTTTCTAACTAAGGGCATTACTTATATGTTGCCTAAAAGCGAACATATTAATAATCCCTCCCAATATAGACCCATTACATGTCTACCGACAATATACAAAATTTTAACCTCTTGCTTGACAGATTTAATATATACTCATTTGGATGAAAAAAATATTTTATCTGAACAACAAAAAGGTTGTCGCAGAAAACATATGGGATGTAAAGAACAATTAGTTATTGATTCTGTAATTTTAAAACAAATTCAAAATCAAAAGCGTAATTTACATACTTGTTATATAGATTATCAAAAAGCTTTTGATAGTGTCCCGCACTCGTGGCTAATCAAAATATTAAAAATATATAAAGTTAACCCAATTATAATTAGCTTTTTGAAAAATATTATGTCCTTTTGGAATACAGATTTGCTAGTTAATTTAAAAGGTAAGAAAATAGTAGTACCGGGCATTTCAATAAAAAGAGGGATTTTTCAAGGAGACTCATTGAGCCCTCTTTGGTTTTGCTTAGCATTGAATCCCCTTTCTAAAATGTTAATTAAAAGCAAGTTTGGAATAAAAATTAAGGGTAATACAAGAGAGAGTAGTATAGTTTCACATCTATTATATATGGATGATATAAAATTATTTTCAAATTCTGAATCAAATTTAGAGAAAATGATTAAGGTAGTTAAAATTTTTTCAGATGACATTAAAATGACTTTTGGTTTAGATAAATGTAAAACGATCCATATAGAGAAAGGCAAAATTGTAGATGGAGACGAGGGTATATTTAGAAATTTCAAAATTAAAAGTATGAAAGGGGATGAGGTTTATAAATATTTAGGATACCCGCAATCAAATAGATTAGATCACACTAGTATTAAAAATGATATTAGGATTAAATTTCAAACTAGGATCAGAAAAATTTTAAAATGCAATCTATCTGCTAAAAATTTAGTAAAAGCAATAAATACTTGGGCAATACCTCTATTAACGTACTCATTTGGCATAATTAAATGGTCCAATACAGATTTAGATAGTTTAGAACGATTAATTAGAACTACGTTAACAAAGTTTAATTGCCATCAAATTCAGCTATAGAACGTATTAATTTACCTAGAAATTTAGGAGGTAGAGGTGTAGTCAAAATAACATCTTTGAAACACAATCAGGTAAAAATGCTTAGAAATTTTTTCCATAGGAAAGCTAATAGCTCAGAAATGCACAAAATAATTTGCAAGGCAGATAGAAACATTACTCCATTAAATTTATATGACGAGAATGCCAACATTCTTATAAATACTAACCAGGAATTATAAGTTTCCTGGTCAAATAAAATTATTCATGCAAAACACTTCAATTATCTCAACCAAACGTATGTTGACAAACTTTCGTCAAACAAATGGTTGAGTATTGGAGAGTTGAGCGCAGAAATAGAAGGATTTATGCTTGCCATTCAAGATAGAGTCATTAATACTAAAAATTATAGAAAGCATATAATCAAAGATATAAATCAAATTGATGATTTATGTAGAAAATGTTTGGCTTTTCCTGAAACTATAGAACATATTATATCGGGATGTTCTATATTAGCGCCGTCCGAATATACATTTAGGCACAATCAGGTTTTAAAAATAATTCACCAAAGTTTGGTAATTAAACATAACTTGATTGACTGCCGTAATATAGTACCATATTATGAATATGAACCAAATTCATTTTTAGAAAATGAATTTTATAAAATATATTATGATAAAACTATACTAACAGACAGAACAATTAGTCATAATAGACCAGATATAGTTTTACATGACAAAATTAAAAAAATAACTTATATCATTGATGTAGCTATTCCAAATTCCTGTAATATTCAAAAAACTGTTTCTGAAAAAATAAGAAAATACACAGATTTAGGAAATGAGATTAAAAGAATTTGGCATTCTCGGACTATAAAAATATTACCATTTGTTATTTCGGCCACTGGCATAATACCTAGGAATCTGATTCAAAATTTAAGTATATTAGATTTGTCAAAGAATTTGTATATAAAAATGCAAAAAGCAGTAATTTTAAATACATGTAGGATTACAAAAGATTTTTTAAATATTTATATTGAGGGATCAGTAGGATTTATAGGTTCAATTAGAAATGCCACAGAGCCGAACCCTCTGATATGAAAATATCTGGAGTCGGTGAATTATATTCCCATTTGGTCTCTAGTAGGTTGACATGTTGTTCTTGTATTGTTTTGTATTTATAATACTTATATAGTGCAATTGCATAGCGTGGATTCACTAGATGATCATTTGGGGAAGTGTATGAAAGGGTTTAGTTTTTCCTTCTTTTTTTTTTTTTTTTTTGGGGAGGAAAATTTAACCCGGACATTTAAATCTGGTGCGTAAAAAAATATAAGAGAGCAGAGCGACGAACGGTGCACACATAGAAATATACTAAGACGCGAAAAAAATCTTATTCCGCACATTTTAAGATCAAAACCATTGAATTACGCCGAATAGTTTTTTATAACAGTAATTTTAAATGTTGTCATTATTTTTCGATGACCCTGTATATCATTTTAATTTATGACAACTTTTTGATCACTTTAATTTTATCACAATGAAAATTGAAATGAGTGATGAAGTGCCACTTTGTTGACATGTCCGATCCCCGCTTGAAATAGGTGTTTGAAAACCGGTGAAGATGTTTTCCTCTGAGTAGGATAATACAGAATACACACCTTTATAAGCATTTTCATAAAGATGAAGAAAAAGAATCCCAATTGCTCCTAGACAACCGGATCCAATGAGACTATGGCATCCCTAATTAGGGTATGCCGTAAGGCTAAAGATAGTGGGGAGGAGAAGATAGTCCAGAAGGGAGTAGCTAAGTATTGAGTATCTTCCACTTTAGAACGCGCCACAAATAAAACTCAATTAAATTGTATGGAATTGGAGAAGGAGGTAGCGCAACACGGCATAACACCCCAAAAACAAATAACGAAAATGCTTTTGGCCGTGAAAATCTTAAAACTTATCTGTATGGAAGAGGATCATTCTGAAATAAAATTTGTCTCATCATTTTGCCGAATTTGTACAACTAATCTAATCATTACGACCTCAATGGACAAAGAAAAACAAAATAAGATTTGACATCGTCGTGCCGTTATCAATTATTACCATCCAATAATAAGCGATAACAAAACTATTTTACCTTTTATAGGCATTTCTATAATATATTATTAACCAATTTAATTAATCTAATCATTCACTACAAAGTCAGCTGCCATTGATGTAGAAGACAACCAAATAAGTTTTTATAAAAGGTTCACTTTTAAAATGTGGGTAGATCTGTGTTTGAGAATCTTAGCGGTTGTAGCTTTGGTGATAGCAAACGACAATTCAGACCTGGACGTTGTGAACTCACAAACCATCACTAGCAATGAAGATTTGGACCAATTCAGTGCAAGAGGTACTCGTAATATAGTATTTTGATCTTTACTCTTTGAAAAATTATATTTTGTAATGTCTTTTCACATTTCATCGTCATTCCAATGTCAGATTTTTTAAATTTTTGAACTGCAAAACTATCACTATGTTTAATGTATTTTAGCTGAATTTGCACTGATTGATGTTCATTCACATTTGTTTTATTTGACATGCCCATTTGGGGAGTGGCCTAAGGTAGAAGAAAGTGGGAATGAAAAGGAGATAGAAAAGAGGGAGCGGAAGTTAGGAATTACCTGGCTACACAGTACTGGTCATAAAGCATCGCGTAAGTCATTGAAAAATGATTTGCAGTGACCATCGTGTATGACGACCATATCTGAGTCAAGTAATTCGCATCTTTCTTAGGCCTCAGAACATATCCCGTTTGCGCATGCAATAGTCCCACTTGCTCCGGACAGTGAGGAGCAGATGGTATTATTGTGCGGTATTCATAAAAATATAATAAATATCCATAATTCCATGTCGAAAACTACAAGAATTTTTTTTATGAAGTTTGTAGAAGTTTTTATATATTATTTGAACTAAGACACCTTGTTGATAACAGCCGGCTGCTCGGTCGCCATCTCCAGCCTGAGTGCCAGCGCCCCAGTGTACAGCTCGCAGGCCACTGGCGCTCCGCTGATCGCCAACGGCACCTCGGGGTATCTGGACTTTCAGATTGGAGAGAAAATCGTCCTAGCGTGCCCGGGCAGCGAGTTGCTACAGCCGCTCACTAATGAGAGACCTGAAAGTGCGGTTAGTTTTTTCTTTCCTTTTTCTACTGACTTACGGTTTTCATACAGGAGACCCTGGGTGAAAAAAACCTGAATTTTAAAAATTATGTTAACCTATGACACATTTTTAAATACATACCATTTTATTGTCATCAGTGGTGTCCCACAAGGAACGCACCTTGGCCTAATTTTATTTAATATATTTACGAGTATTAATGATACTGTTGCTATATTTCATGATGTTGATAAATTTAGCTTTTTGCTAATGACCCATAGATTTATAAAATTACGTATATATGACTGCATTTCTGAAAAACCAACGACTGGTGCGTCGTCGCTAATTTAATATTCGAAGTACATAGGTAAATGTCAAATTAGATTTCATAAAACCAAAAACACGGTCGTATATCAATATGCCCTAAAAAAAGTTACTCTTTGATTAGGAATAAATAATAAAAAATGCAGAATGAATAGAAATTATTTAATAGATTTGAACCCGAGAACACTGAATTCGTAGAGGAGAATCTTATCCGCTCTACTACGGAGGTTCACTGGACTAACAGAAATGACCACTGGATGAACAAGCCGATTTTATCCAGTTTACAGTAGATGAATCAAGAATCACGCAAATAATAAGACACAATACAAATGTTTTGCATTTCATTCAATTAATCTTACCTAGTATTCATATCGTGTGGTGTGAGTTAAGAACAATTAATAAAGTAAATGGTTTAAATGTTGCAACCCTCACTAGGATTGTGAAGTATCCACGTGTTTCGGTTGAATTAAGTTTAATTCGTTTTACCTTTTTAACATTCCAGACAGTGATGTGCGTGGAAGGAACGTACTTCTCCAGCCCAGACTGGTTCCAGGGCACCATAGACCTGGGAGAGATCAGTTGTGCCTGTGCCCCCCGAAGCAACCTGCTGACAAGCAGTTATTGCGAGTCAGCCTCCTCCCAGTCCAGCAGCAGGGTCAAGGTGGGGATCTATACGTCCCCTTTCGAAAGCTATGTCGCCTGCCTCACTGAGGCGACGGGCAGAGTGGAATACGTTACCTACACTCAAGACCCTACCAACTTAATCATACAAAATGTCAGCAGCCCTCCACCTTTTCAACGTAAGTTATATAAATTACTAGCTGGTATCCGGCATGCGTTGCTATACCATTTAATAAAGAAATTGTTTCTCCCTGCGTGTTCTTTCCCATTCGTCCCGTTCCCCTTGCGCCTTCCCTTCCTCTTCCGCGTCTCCTACCCTCTCGCATTCCCACTCCGCCTCCTCCACCTTCCCTCTCCCCATTCCACTCCCTCCCTTTCCCCGTCCCGCGAGCCCCATCCCAAGTTCTCCTCCCCCAACCCTCCCCCCTTCCCACTCCTCCCCCTCCCCCCTCTCCACTCCAGCATTCTATACATTCAGTTCCGGTACATTCAGTTTTCAAACAGCTCGCGTGCCACCTATTGCATTTTTTTATACAAATTTCATAATGGCATAGCTCACAACCTTGTCCTGACAATGACGAATACAAAAAAAAAAAAATTATCCAATTTGGTGCAGTCGTTTGGAAGTTATGCGCGTATATACATTTCGGCCATTCATTATTATTTATACAGATTATATAGATTTTGTTAATTTATGTGAATTTCGCACAAGATTTCAAGCGAATCTCAGTGTTGGTCTTTTACCAGGGCTATACTGAGAGTATCTGTCTGCATGCGGGTGAAAAATACGTTAAAACATGATAATGAAAATATCATTAGTTCTTTAAATAAACAGAATATTCCCACTTGAAGATAACACATTCCACAATCTATGGATAACAACCCATTCGTTGAGATAGGGAAAATCTCTATAACGGATTAACTAAGTAACATTATCTTCACATAATGTTATCACAAAATCACCGTTCATAATATCTTGGTAACTACGTTCATAAAATATTTATTATTTTATCTTTATTTTAATTAAAGGTTGTTACACGAAAATAGTTTTCTCATTTGTGAGCCTGCATGTTGTATGCAATCCACTCTTCATTTTTGTAGCATATATAAAGTATTATATTAATTAGAAAACATCGCTTCCTTTAAAAAGCGTATATGAATGCAGATATTATATGTTTCGGCCCGCGCACACAGAGAGCGGCCAGAGTTCTGCGTTCTAGTGACCGTTGACCGCTCAAGAGTTCTAACGCACACAAGAGACGTTCGAATTCTCACGTTCTAGTTTCGTTTGGGTCTTTGCACATGCACATGCAACATGTCACTAGAAAGTTCATCATCCGATGATGAATTATTGCTCTTGTGGAGCTTAGCAGCTTCTAAAAAGAAAAGGAAGTATTGAGTGCACCCAATCAACAGAATGCGAGATGAACAAGGCGAATTTAGTAGTATTTTTCAGGATTTACCTAAAGATGAACAACGATTCTATATTTATTTTCGAATGTCAATAAACAGTTTTAATGAATTCTATAACATCATAAAACCTGATTTCGAAAAACAAAATACTAACTGGAGGAACTGTGTTTCATCAAAAGAAAGGCTGGCTGTATTTTTAAGGTATGTATTTATTTATTAAGTATAAGAAAAGACAGTAGAGTATTTAGAAATAATAACAAAATACTCGAAAGGTTCATTTGTTAATCGAATTATGTAAAGAATACGGTATGTTTTCGTAATATTCTGTTAGGTTTCCAGTTAACTGCCGTGTTTGCAACCTCAGAAATCACGGCGTTCAGGCGTTCTCTGTCTCAGCGGGAAAAGAACTTTTAGAACGCGACGTTCCGCTTTGACCCCCGCTGTGTGCGTTGTTGTTATAGACTCAGTACATTCTAATGAACGCCGAACGCGGAATTCGGAACTCGGAACTCCTGACCACTCTCTGTGTGCGCGGGCCTTTATTCAAACCAATTCACCACCAAATTCAATACACACTGCTCTGTAACTATTTTTATAGTACCTACTAACTTTTTTATACATGTAATTGTTGTGTATCTTTTATTTTTTATAATAAAAATAACAAATTTACGTACACTTATAATAACAGACAGACAACTTTAAATTACATTTACAATTATTATGACCGGTAAGTGGTTTAGTGGCATAGCGCTTGGGTCCCACCCGAGCCTCGCGTGTTCGATTCTTCGGCTGGCTAAGTCCTGCATCACAACACGAGTAACATTTTCGGCTTTCTGTGGTGGTAGTAGGAGATTTTCAAACATTGTTGGGTTATTCGTAACCCGGGAATGTTTGTCTTTCTTTAAAAATATGTATTTATATATATATTACAGAAAATTAATTATTTTTATAAAAATTGCTAAAACATGTTTTACACCACTGTCACCGGTATGTTTCTAGTACTTGAGCTGCACTGGAATCATGTTTTAAGTAGTATTGTGACAATAATTGCTGAATCGTATACTCTAAGCCTGAGCCCAAAGATGAATCTGCTTGTTGAACTCCTTTGTACAATGCCCTTGTACATTGAATACTTATACCTACTTGTGTTTTGCCTGATTATGTCTTTCATGCTCAGTTTATTATTTATGCATTATAAATTTATTATGATGCTCCTGTACAACTTACGAATGTTAAATTTAAAAGCCTTCAAGGCGTAAATTAATAAATAAATATACATAATTTGCTTTCGTAAAGGCGGCGGTTCGCGCGAGCGACCGCGGCACGCGACACAGACCAGTGACGCAAACAGGCGACCGCATCGAGTACTTGTCCTATAGCTTTGTATGGGGGCCAGTTCGTGCGCGCGACCGAGGCAAGCGACAGAGACGGGAGAAGGGAAACAGCAAGACGGTCGCTGCCCCGGACTAGTAGTGTCTCGCGTCGCGCTTGGAGAGCACGTGTGAATTGTTGTAAAAAATGACTGCTTTTTCTGACGAAGACTGTGAGAAGCTGATTGAACTGATCAGACAGCATATACAATGCACAATTAGATTCCGAAAATAAATAATTAATTAAATTAAAAAATTTAAAAAATTAATAAATTATTAATTTTAAAATTAAATTATATTAAATTTATTTTCAATGATATTCTTCCTTTTGTAAACATTGTCTTTTTGTAACTGTGTTTTATTCAGCCTGAAATAAGTTCTGAACATATTATTGTCAAACAATAGGTGATAGGTGAACGAAAAATCGCCTAAAATAAGTACAAATCATCGTCTTCTTCTTCCTTCATAAGTAACTCTACTTGGGTTTCCATTAGTGTAAATTATCAGTACAACACAACTGACTTCATCGACAGACTGCGCCATACTGAACTCAGAAGGCGAAGGCGGTCGCGGTCTTTGGTCTTCACCCACAGTAGTGTCGAAGAGACCGAGACACTTGTTGCGGTCGCCTGCCTCCGTCTCTGGCCTCGGTCTTCGGTCGCTGTCGCGGCGCGAACCGCCGCCTTAAGAGTGTAATTGACAATTCGGTCCATTGCTTATATGTTTTAAGAGCGACCTATATCACTGTACGGTGTGGAAAAATCACTTAGATCCAGCGAAAGGAGCGGATAGGCGCCCTTGAATTGTGGTGCTGGAAAAAAATGCTCAGGATTCCATGGACAGCCAGACACACAAATGTGTCCATTTTGGAAGAACTAAGCATTCACAATATATGCTTTGTACTATCTTCTGACTACAATGTATCTGAAAATACTGTCGACAACGTGTCGCTTGCCAAACTGAGGGCTCCAGCATGGGAAAACTCATAGTCATTGACAAAGTGGAAGGCAGAAGAAGCAAGGGAAGGTCACAAATGCCCTGGAGTAACCGAGAATGGCGTGTGGTATGTCAGTGTCTGTAGCATTCAACGCCGGGCAGAACCATAAGGAGTCTTGCGAGCGTAGTGGAGGAGCCTTGTCCACCAAGGAATTTGGAGTAGGGGTCACGATCCTTAGCAAAGAGGAACCGAATTGAGAAGAATATCATTGTATTTTGATATTCCTAATCAAATATCGTTGATCTACTTAAGTACTAAATTAAAATACAAGTTTCTAATAATATCGGCTAAAGTTGTTAGCTAATGCTCTAATGAGTACATTAGTCATCCAACCTGTTGGAATGTAAAATATTTAAGCGAAATATTTTTTTTTTATTATCTCTAGTCTTGTGCGGCAATTTCACCAATTGCAAAGTAATCCATGTCCAGCTGTAATTGCGTGTTGTATTTCCCCAGAGGGCGCATACTTTCCTGGTCTGAGCATGACCACTCTATACACCGAGCAGTCTCAGAGGGACAACTTCAACTTAATACTCGGTGACTTGTATGGCTACCTCTATCTGCAGGAGGGTAACTACCTCAGCCCCGGGCAGCTGGCTGCCCCTTCGGACTTCGTGTTCCACAACGGACAGAGAACCACCTTCCAGTACATCAACACGGCGCCGCAGTGGGAGAACTTCAACACCGGCAACTGGGAACTCCTGGAACAGGTATTAACGAACTCTTATTGGAAGATGGAGGAAATAAAATTACTACCAGGGTTCTCTTTTCCTTGGATGTGAATCAAGCAGTTCATTGGAGTACGCCTCTCAAGTTTGGAATCCCGTGTACCATATTGCAAATGGAAAGGAATGCAAAATCATTTTCTACGATTTTCTGTTTGCGGGGGTATCGTCCTCCTCCGTGTCACGTCTTTTGTAATCTGGGAGGCAATGCATTTGCAAAAAATTAAAAATGAGAGTTAGAAAGTATCTAATAATTATATTTTCATATGAAGTGTCATATTGTGAGCTTCGTTGTGGAGCTTGAGAAAGTGGTTTGTAATATTAGATTGTACTTTGCCACCAGCATCCGAGAGGCTAACTTAATTCTAGCTATGTAGATTAACCCTTTGGCGTTTGATTGCACGGTATTTATTATACTAGCTTATGAGCTCTAACCTTGTGAAGTGTCGTGATGGAGGTATCTTTCATTACAGAGTCTCAGGAAGAGGATTGCGGCATTGGGGGCCAGCACCACGGTGTACAGCGGCACTTGGGGCACGCTAGAGCTGAGGGATGACCGCGGAGTAATGAGGGAAATGCATCTCAACGCAGAAAAAAAACTGATTCCTATTCCTCTTTACTTCTACAAGGTAAAATGCGTTCTCTTGTTATTCATTACACTGCCATCGTTGTTTTGATGCTTATGTCTGATGTATAAACATAAATACCCTAAGAACTCTTTATTGCTCCTTGGTTTGCCCCATCTTGAATATGCTTGTGTTTGTGGTCTTCTTTCTATGCTGTCCCATATACGTCATATTGAGTCCGTCCAACATCGGTACCTAAAAGAGATTGCTAGTGTAATGTCTGTGTGAATTGTATGAGTGCAAACGAGATAGCATGCTTGCGCGAATCTATATAAGGCGATGCATGCTAGATTCGTCCTCTTTTGCTTTAGGCAGCTCCCCTAATAAATACCTGTACGTGTACAGTACACTGTTACTCTCTTAATTCGTGTACTACCGACACAATACTTCGTCCTAACATATGTGAGTCCGCATATCCTAATTGGCGCTGCCATCACGATTGGACAGCTACGGACACCACAGCTAGGAGGCTAGGATTAGAATGAGGCAATAACTTTTATATAGAAAATTAACAAACTCTAAACCTTTCTCCTTTAGAAAACCGTCGGAAAAAATCTGATCTCATTTGTTTCTTCAAAATTATCAACAGTATTATTGACTCACGTACATTATTACAAGTCATTTCATTCAATATACCTTCCGTGGACTCAGAAATATAGAACTGCTCTTCCTCTATCATCACTCTACTAATTATGTCTACAATTCACCACTGTCCAAAATGTGTACAATGGTGAACTCACGTCAAGACCTTGATTTTTTTGGTATAAGCTATAACAATTTTTGTCGCTCACTAAAGGTTTGAAGATATTTTATAATACTCCAACTTTATCAAAATCTTGACTTGGCTTGACACTTCTATTTTTCTATATTTTATCTGTTTGTCTTTGTTTCAATATACCATCCTTTATTCTAACAATGTGCATTTTTCAAAATTTTGTGTCACTTTGTTGTCAATTGGACGAAAGTTCGTAAATAAATAATAAATACGAGTATATATGTATATGTGCATGAAAGATATGTATCATTGTTTCCAGGTGGTGACCGACGCTGCCACGAACAAAGCAACCGCCTTCGTGGGCATCAACAACCCGCACCTGGACGCCCCGCTGGCCGAGCAGTTGACCTTCTGTACGGACTTCTGCCTGGGCAGTGCAGCCTTCTCCTGGCTGGACTGGAGCCAACATAACTTCACATTGGGCTACTCCTTCTGCTGCGAGCTTAACGACTTCCAGAGGACTGTGCTCAACATGCCCTCCCTCACTAGTTCCGGCCTCTTCGTTTAGTAAAGTCACGCAATCGGAATCGGGCGGAGTAAGATTTTTCCGTCGTTGATCAATAAAAACCATAACCGCAATTGAACCAAACAAATATTGCTTTTAAAACGTGAAACTTGAAATATGGGTCGAGGAAAAAGGAAGAATTTTGTTGATAATTAAAAGAGTAATGGTGAAGCAGCGTAATAACCTGTACTTCCTTTTTTGGTCTCGAAGTAATTATAAATAAATTAATATAATTGTATATTATAAAAAAATGGTATTCTTACCTCTGTGTATTTGAAGTTGCCTCAAGTGTTATGTGCTCGTTGAAATGCACCACAAATGGCATTCGAAAAGAGTTAAAAATTCAGTTTACTAAAACTACATTTAAACGATATCGAAGACTTGGAAAAAATCTTTTTATGTCACGTATCAATTGCGTTAATTAGTGTCAGTGTCATTAGCCTCGATAATAGTGTTAGTTATTGCCCCATCTGTTCTTAAATTATTATAGTAATACGTTATCATTATTATTACTGATATTTTCTAACCCGATTATAATACGAGGGATTTCCATTAGCAATCCTTTCAAAGGCTTTTCGCCAATTCTCAGCAGTACATATTTAGTATTCAACCAATCGACGTATTCACCCAATTCCCACCTCATACTTATATATTATAATGATAAATCCAATCTTTATTACTCACATAGGCCGGGCCAGAGGGGCTGAGATGGGTGATTGGACAAATCAAAAAACGTATTGAAATATTTACGGCAGAAAATAAAAAGTTATTAGACAAGGTGACCCGAGAGTTGATTCCCCGACAGTTGTCCACCCGAAATGACATGACAAAATTTAAGTTGGTCTTGTATCAAGCTAATTTATAATGTACATATGCGCGGATATATACAGTATTTAGACAAGAAAGAGTAGTTTTATGGTAAACTCTAAAATATTATCTCTTGGAGGATATAGCGTGATATAAAATGAAACTTCGGCATTTCCCTTAAATAGAAACTGCCACGAAAATCAGATACAATTTCCTGCCGACATCTTAATTAGCACAGTCCATTTCCTGAATATTATTAATGAATAAGGGCTGTAATAACAACAGGAGCGACTCTAATCGACCATCTGTCTCCTTCACTCTCCGAACTTTATACAACATTAAAATGTTTGTATTTGTTTACGTAAAACAATTCGTGCAATTATAATTCCCCCCCCCCCCCCCTCTCCTCCCAACCTGGCGCCATCTACAGGAGGAGATTACAGCCTTTGGTAATTAATTAGTTGCTGTCTGAAACATTAATATAATAACTCTCAAAGGATGTTGGTTTCTTCTGCATTAAGAAGCTAATCTTATACAGGTCTGGAGGGAACAGCAAAGGAACACATTTCAACTGAAAAACAATTCCGCAATCATTAGGTATAATAACAATCAAACTTTTTTGTTTGTTATTGTTAAAAGTTTATCAAAGTACATAAAATATTTGTGTAGTTTTCTTCAATACTGACTCGAGTATTTTCAAGGTTACTACCATCCGACAGCCTGCTCTTATGTCCAGGCAATTTGATAACTCGTCTATGTATACAGTGAACAGGATTGGGGCACACACCCTTCTTTTCTTACTCCTGATCGCAAAAGTACATCAGCTGGGAGTGCGCCTTGTCCATGGTACAACGTTTTCTTGCCGAGTGTTTATGTAATTATTTTATATATACGGAAGGTATACTTGTATAAGAACCACGAAAGCCGACTTCAGACAGAATATTTATACTGAAATGCTAATTCCACTAAAACCACGACATTTGATTTACGTTAAATTATTGTTAGGTATTGGAACACAAAGTATTTGTAGTATCTAATATAATATGTGAAGTGAATGATTATAGAAGTCGATGGATGTAGAGATGGGTATCTCAGTGTATGAAGTAGGAGTAAGCCCCTTATAACAATAAGTAACATGAGACGATGAACTGAACCATAAAATAGCCCATAATTATATTTAAATTTCGCCTGCAGTAGATTTATGGCTTTGCTTTATGTAAATACCTTCCCTTCGTGCTGAGAGAATATTATTTATTGAGGTTTTGACCCAAAATGAGAAAAAATGAATAATGGCCAAAGCTTATTTCGTGAATTTACAAAGAACAATGTATTGTGTTCGCGTATGCCGTGAGCTCGACCAACTCAACATACATGTAGATTCTTTTTAAAATATAACTTTAAGTACTTTTTTTAACCCTTCAGGCCTCGGACATGATTTGTCAAAAGGTCAAAATATTTCAGCTCTGAAATAAATCCAAATTATTTGAATATATCCGAAAACCAAAATAATGTAAAATAAAAGATATATATGTACACATTTTTTTTTTCATTTTTAAGACTTTTTATGTTCGCATAAATTTAGTGTGTCTTGTACTGTGCTTAATATGGTATCCTGCAGCGCGACATAATATGTAGATAACATGTATTTTTTATATAGCCAATAACAACAGGAATCGACGCTACCCCAACTGCTCCCAACCATCCGAAATCAGTGAGACTATGGCATCCCCAATTGGCGTATGTTGTGAGGCTGAAGGTAGTGGGGAGAGGAAGGAGATGAGAAATATAAAGGTGGAGAGTACCTGGCTATTCAGATCTGGTCACGAAACCCGGCTTAAGCCATTTCAAGCAACGATTCAATTCTGAACGATGGTATTACACCAGGGCAATACTGAAAGTATCTTATGTTCTGGAACATGCCGCAAATACACCTTATATTATTTTGAATGATTACAATGCGAAAGAAATAAAATTAGCACGCGAACGCTGGGATTTGAACCCGCGACTACGGAGGCCGTCTACCGCCCATCTTCTGTCCGTCTTCTGTCCAATTAATACAATTTTAAGTGCTTTATATACATTAATGGATGGTTTTTTAATCTAAAAGCCAACGAGAAATTTTTTCTAAACGAATGTGTCTTCTTAAATTGTTTTCCTTAGTGCCTATAGCAGAAGAACATCAACACGAATGCCCACAGCTGAAGTGTCTTTTGTTAGTTTATCAGATTATTGTAGTTACTATTCTAATAAAACTCATGAATTACAAGAATGTCAGGGGCCAGGGGCCGTATGAGAATACAGGGAACACGCCATGTGCAAGTTCAGCTAGCTATTTATTAAGCATTGGCTAATATTTGACCGTTTACTTAATAAAGTTGTATGACTGCCTAATAAAAGAAAAGAGTAACTACCTTCATCTATTTTGGGAAGTGGTCAATAGTTCAGCAGTAAAAATGTTGGGAGTCAATTTAAACAGGCAGTAAAAAGAAATAATTCCAGTGGTCCGACAAGAATGAACACACGTAATTTATCGTTAAGAATATCTTTGTTTCGGGACGCCAAAACAGAATAAACTTATAACCCTTAAATGCACAGAGTGTATCTCCTCAAGCCTCGGCCTATTTTAGCGCTTTGTAATAAATCCAAATATAAATGGAATATTTCTAAACATATCTGAAAACTATAAAGTGTTTTTGAAAGGTAATGAAATAAGCTTTTAGAATTTTTAATTCGAAATAAATACATAATTTTTTAAATACAAAAATTGTCAATGCAACCTAAACAATTTCTAAAAATGACTCACATTACGTTATTTCTAATTGAAATTACTGATAACTTCAAAAATTATAAACAAACAAATTTTTTATGGTCAAATATATTATACACGTTATCGTCAATTCACTTTTTTGTCGTTTCAAGTAACAATAATTAATACAAATTTTGCAAACTTTCATAATTTTTATATCAAATTGCAATCGGAAATTTTGAATTCGTAAAGGTGTAAATTTTAAATATTTAGCGGTAATTTTTATTTTTATACAAAGCGTTTTCTCTTTCTTTTGGTATTTTGGTTTTCTTTCTAACATCGTCAAAGATTATAATATTTCTATCCATGATGATAGTAAGGGAGACATATCGATTTTTATGAGACTTGTGTGAGTTGTTCCGAAACCCGAACAAATAGACCCGATAGGAAGTATCTACATTATGAACCATCGCAGAAAGTAAATAAAATGTGATTAGATTGAACTTTATCTTGCGAAGGATGTTGTTCTATGGACATGTTCGCTCTGTAAACACGTAATTATATGTAATCAAAAATTATGGTAATTGGTCAGAGTCTTGCGGTGATACAGGGAGGGAGGTGTGTCCAGAAGACAGGAGACAGGAGACAGGAAATAATAGAGAGGACATGATAAGCATGTAGCAGACACACCTGTGCCCAGCACCTGAGATGATGTTTATGACAATAAGGTAGTGCAGCTTGTTGTATGGTGGTAGGAGCAAGAAAGAACCACGCTCATTATGTACCGATATATATAACGCCTTAAATTAAGTCGTTTGTTAAAATGTTGAGAGGGGTAACCTTTACCTTGCAAAGATCTATCAATGTTTACTTATGTAATCGGTAGGATATGGTAAATGGATTTTACTTGTATGAGACAGAATTTATAGATTTTAAAAATAACTGATGGATTTAGGTTAACTTCTTCCCAACAACCCAACTTGGGAAGCGGTTATGGATACCGCCGCCCCGCGAACCATTTACTGGATCACCAACACCCCTGCCATAGATCTCTCCAAGTGGTTCGCTACGTTAGGTGACTTTTTATTTATTTTATTTTATTAGGAACGTTTACAGGTTAATAACATAACATGCATTAAACACAACAATAAATTATAAAAATTAGGTTACAACCCAATAACAAATGTTCACATCATGCCGAAATAATAAATAAAAAGTCAATAATTATTAACTTTTTTGCCTAATATGACTTAATAGGGGTGTCCGTTTTTATTGGGTGAGGTTTGTCTAGGTTCCTTTGTATCCGGATATGGAAAGATTGACGGTTATACTTAGTTGTGAATAATAGTATCACGCGGCTATATATTACGTATGGCGTCATTGCCTGTCACGGTTACTTTGTTCCGGTAACTAGCTGTCACTGGATACCAGTGGATCCGAGGAACCGGCTATTTTTGGAACCAGATGGTATTGGATTTATAAAATGTTCACCAACACTTAAGCTGGGTGAAATCGAACCTAAATGCCGCTTCAGGGCCTAGCAGCAAAAACCTGCAGAGCGGGTCATGTTTAATTTCCTTAGGCGGCACGCTTTTGTAATTTTTCTCTTCCGAGAAACTTACCCAAACAGCAAAGCGGTTTATTAAATGAACTTATTTTTTAAACCTCATTTTTTAACAACTTTACACCGTTAGAGAGGTTCTTTCAGCGGGTGTTAAAAGAGCAAAATAGCTTTTTACTTTATGTCGCCATTTTTCTTAACATGGTTCCTTAGCTCTATGGTACATCTTTTTACTCCCGGGAAGGAGGAACGGTACCTAAACGTCTTCATCCTTTCAAATTGGAACAATGGAAGTTTTAGAACCTCCGCACGTCGTCAAGCTTATAAGTTTTTGTATTTTTTTGTCAAACATGGTTTTCTCGGTGTAGATGTTTTTATGTCAAATGACAAGTGACAAGACAGTGGAACTAGAAAGAGAGTTTAGGGAAGTAGAAGATTCAGGAAAGTGTTTATATGCTTATATTTTGTGGTTACAGCTGCACATTGTAATTGATATTACCAGTGATTGATATTACTTCAAATATGTTCGCGAAAACTCCAATAAATATCAAGTTTCATCGAGATTACAAGTTGCTCTATTTACGTTATCGTAAGGTTAACAATGAATACTTTACTCTACCAAACGTGGGTACTTTAGGAGGCTCTATCCTAAAGCTGGGAATCCAATTACGAATCGAACGACAATAGACGTCCCTTAGGTACTACTTAACTGACATCTGTTGAGACACCTAAATATGACGTATAACTATCTATACTAATAACATCTGTCAAAGGAAGTTGAAATTACTATGTATAATTCTGTAAACCACAATTGTTTTGTAATATATCTAATTTCCTTTATATATTAAAATGACAGCGTTGTCCACCATGGAAATTGGAGTAGGGGTCACGATCCTTAGCAACGAGAAAGAATTTGAATTTCACTTTTGTTTTTCTTGACCGAATGAATTCCGTGGGAATGTACCCACTTCCCCATATCCGAGTTAGGTAAACTCGTTGTCGATTACAATTCATTCTATCAACTCGAACTCATACAAAAATGTCAAAGTTGTCTCGAAAAACCAGGAAAAGTTATTATTGAATGGCTTATGTTTCATAATCTAAAACACAGATAAATAAAGTAACACAAATCCGTGCTGGATATTTGTATTGCTATTGATGAATAAAAAAATTATTCAGTTTGGTTGGGTATTTTGGCAACAAATTCAAATTTGTATGAAAATAGGCCGCGAGTCGTTCCTATTTATTTATTTATTTATTTATAATACAAAAGAAAGTACACATAACAAATTAGGCAGCTTTGTCTGTCCAACTAGGAAAGTTTCCCGTTCCAGGACAGACAAATTGACAGGTTTAGTTCATAATATTATTCCAATAAATGTACATAATTACATAACCAACAAAAAAAAATAGAAAAAGTAACCTGGTAGCATATAATATTATACTCGTATTTACCGAATTAACCTGGTAACGCATAATATATTCGGATTTACAGTGTTAATATATTCGGATTTACAGTGAGATAAGCAGTTAGTTGTAAGTATTGAAAAGAATAAACCAGGTACCTGATAACAATTTGGAGGAATCACATAAAGATTTACAACATAAAGAGTTATTATAAACAATATTATAAAGATATGAAGTTATGTTAGGTTATGTGTTTGAAGTGTGAACCTATAGATAATACATAGTACATTTATAAGAGAAACTATATTAAATTTTACAAAATAAGATAGAATTTGTGTATGTAATAATATATGGTTTTTTTTATTTATTTATGCGTTAGAACTACGACGCTTAGTAAATTATGTGCAAACATGATTACATATTTTCACTGATTATCTGTTCATTATTATTCACTATTAATCTGTTCATTCATTTAGTTAACATCAATTTTATTTTAGCATTATTTTTGTCTGAGATTATAGGGAAATATGTTAAATATGATGTCCTTGGCAAAGGGAGAGATAACGATCGACCCTCTGAAGTTTGTTGGATTTTTGCCAGTATTTTCAATTACTTTGCTTGTTGACAGTATAAAAAACACCTTTGACCTGTAGATGAATAAGAAACCCAATCAACTACGACGTAGAGTATAAAAAAGGAAATTTCGATTCGGAATTTTAACAAAAATGTGTTGGGGCCAGAGGCTAAATTTGAAAGAGTTCACAACAATAAACTTTCATTAACTAACTAACCATCACGCCGTTTCCCCGCAGGGGTAGGCAGAGAGGACGGACCGCCAAACAACTCGGTCTTGGCACACACTCTTTGCCTCACTCACATTCATACATCGTCTCATACATTCTCTTCTATTATTCTGACTTTTGACATGGCCCGACTCAAGTATTTGATTCACTTGATCGTGCCACGTCTTCCTCGGGCGTCCCCGACTTCTTCTACCATTCACATTCGCGTCGTATATTCTTCTTACACTACTTTCTTCGTTCATTCGCTCTACATGCCCAAACCATCTGAGGGTCCCTTTCTTAATCTTACTCATTATGATTACATCAGCCTTACATTCTTTGCGGATATCAACATTTCTCACACGATCATACATTGTTTTACCACACATACGTCTCAGGGATCTCATTTCAACAGCATTCAGCTTACTTGAATATTCTGACAAAATTCTTTAGTTTCTTTCTATTCTTTTAAACAGTTCTTTGCGGGTCGTTATCCTAATTAGCATTAATTTTAGGTTCTTTAATTATATTATTCCTGGTGACAGATCGCCACGTGATCCAACTTAACGTTATAGAATAATACAATGCAGCCGGTGAACCATTCAGAATCAAACACGAGCGCCGTTAAATAAATATTACCATTTTGAGTAACTGAGAAAACTTATTAGGCGCTTTAGCGGTTTGTCGGAAAAGTTTAGACGAAATGTTATCTTTCGGAGCTTGAGAAAAAAGTTGACTGCTGTGGACTTTGGAAAACAATCTTTTTGGTTCTCTTTCAAAATTCTTAATGACAAATTTATGCTAAGGGGATTTTGAAACGAATACAAGAATTATTCATGTGGAAAATGAATATAAAGGGAAATTCAATAATTATTTTAAATAATTATTATTTTATGGAAATTTATTGCTATTATTATACTAATACCTCACAAGAGTCTCAGCTGTTCCCGTCTGGAGCCAGTGGGACTATGGCATCCCCAATTGAGGTATGTTGTGAGGTTGAAGGTATTGGAGAGATGGGTAGAAGAAAGTGGTGAAGTACCTGGCTATTCAGGTCTGGTCACCAAACACGGCTAAAGCATTTCAAGCAATGTTTCAATTCTGAATGGTGGTCTTACACCAGAGCGATACTGAGAGTATCCACGCTGGAACGTGCCGCAAATATACTAAATATATTTTTTAATTCAATTAATTGTGAAATTACACCATACAATCAAATTGAATTTATTTGCGCATGCCGGGATTTGATCCCGCAACCTTCGGATTGTGAGTCATGGGCCTTACCTCTCGACCACGGCGGCCGTCAAATGTGAGGCCGTGACTTCTGTCCGCCATGCTTTGTTTATTATTTTGGGGGAATCTTCGCAGAATAAGTAAAACCCCTCAGGACAATTTGTTCGCTTTTGGGAACAACTCACACAGGTCTTATAGAAATCGTTAGATCTCTCTTAATTTCATGTTATGAAATATGATCTAAACAGTGTTAGAAGGAGAAAACACCACGTTTTATATTCAAGTTTAAAAATTAACCAGAGTAAAATTAAAATGTTTACCTCTATGAAACCAAAGTTTCTGACTGCTTATTGAAAAAAATTATTAAACTTTTAGAATTTTTTATGAATTGTATTTACATAAAACAACATGCAAATGAGATGATAATAACGTTTATAATATATTTTCCTAACAGAATATGTGTTTTTTCGTTATCATTAATTTAAGTTAGAAAAAACGTAAAATTAGCAAAATGAATTTTTAAAACTTTTTCATGTTTGCATTAAAAAATTTTATATTTAAAAAATTATTGCTTATTTCTAAGAATAAAACTTGAAAGCGTTTTACATCTCCCTTCAATAACTGTTTTTAGTTTTCGGATACATTCAGAAATATTCCATTTATTTGGATTTTATTACAAAGCGGAAATATCTTCTGAAAGAATATGCTAGAGGACTGAAGGAATAAATATGAAAGGTTTATTTATGCCTTTCTGACAATTTCGGGAACATTTTTTAACTAATAAACAATAGGTTTAGATAACAGAAACATTACAAATATGCATAATAAATAATTCCCTTTATCAGATACTTAATACGATTTAAATATAATGAGAAGATAAAATGATTTCATTAGATTGTTTAAAAAAAAAACTAAACCCGTTACAATATTCCACTACCGATTATTCTCAACTTTCACAAAAAGGAACCCTCCGATATAACTGCGATTAAGATAGGTACCGATTTCCACCCCAAATGATTTCTGAAAGTCTAATCTTGAAACAAATATCTTTGAATGGTCCATTCTTTTAAGTCTTATCTTTTAAATCTCTAGAAACCAAACATTGCCCGAATTTTGCCATGAAAATCGTAAAAATTGCTCGATAAAATATTTCAGCTGCTTCCAGTTTAGATTTTAGAATACTCTTTATTGTTGTAGATATGTCTTCTATCTCTGGAGATAACAAATAAATGTAAGAACTGAACAGTCATAACCCAACACTCGCCACCATTAACTCAGTATAGAATAGTCACTTTCACAAGATTCACTGTCTATTGAAGTCAGCTCAATACATTTGCTGATAAATTTTTGTTCATTCTTCAGAAAAATTGTTGCAAAGAATGTGATTCCCAATATCCCAATCTGTTGGTGAATTATGACCTCAATAATATCACATCTGTCCGCTGCAGGAAAACGCTATCGACAATTTGCGAGACGACTACGCTTGTAGGTTTTTTGCGGACGAAATAAACGATTTTTCTACCTATAAAAAAATTGGTAACATTGAATTTTTACATTAGTACCAATTTCTTAGTGAGTTTTACTTTAAACGTTTTTACTGATTTTTTTTTCATTTATAGAACTGACGATACTACACAAGACTCGATTATGAACATTAGTACAACATTTACGTATTTGTTCATATCAACAAACGCCTGTACGATTCGAGCTTTTATTTATTTATTTATTGAAGAAACAAACAGTACATTATTTACAGTGGTGAAATTTTTTTACAGTTAGTAAGTATACTTTAAAGTGGGTACCTATGATATGTTTCATTGAAGTATCTTATTTATATTAAGTGATTACCGGGTGATGTGCGTAGTGGGTAGGTGTGTATGTGTGAGTATGTCTGTAGATGTGAGAAGTGGTGATGTATGTATGTATGTATGCGCCCTGAACAATTTATATTATTCACATGATGCTCTTTTTACATTTGGGAAGTGAATCGAAGAAAATGTCGATGTTAGAATTTAGACAAACATTGTTGAACATATGAAGAGCACGGTTAATTGGCGAATTAGTTGCTGCATTTGTTTTATAATTATGCATGTGGAATAATTCTGTATGACGTGTACGTCTTAAAGGAATGTTAAAATTAATTAGGGAAAGAAGTTCGGTAGAGTCGATGTTATTATTTAAAATTCTATGTATAAATGTTAAATCAGCTATTGCTCGCCTTTGTTGCAAAGTTTGAAATATGCATTCAAAGTTATTGTTGAATTTAAAGGTAAGATATTTTATGAATTTGTGTTGAATGTTTTCAATGTTATCAATATACAGTTTGTACTGCGGGTTCCAAATTGGCGAGGCATATTCCAGTATACTTCTGACTAATGCAAAATATAACATTACCACTGTACGCGGATTACTGAATACTTTACTGATACGAAAAACAAAACCAAGCATTTTATATGACCTGTTAATGATTGAGTCGATGTGCTTATTAAATATAAGTTTGCTATCAAGGTAAACCCCAAGATCTTTACATTCCTTTTTAGAGATGACAGTTTCATTGTGGAGTGAATAAGTGTACTTAATTATATGTTTATTTCTGGTGAATGTCATAGTGTGACATTTGGAAAGCATGCGATTGATATCCATAAAAATCTTGTTCAAAAATGCTAATTAAATTAAATAGAACCTATGTAGAAGAATAGTATGATCATTGATAATTATTATTGAGACATGTTATTTTAGCCTGTTTGTAACTATATTCTGTGCCCTTGAAAACATCTACTAAGTACTTCTTAGAAAATATTGCCAACTTTTTTTTTACATGAATACCGCACAAGAGTCCCAACTGCTCCCGTCTGGAGCCAGTAGGACTATGGCATCCCCAATTGGGGTATGTTGTGAGGCTGAAGGCAGTGGGAATGGGAAGGAGATAGGGAAGAGGACGGTGGGGAAGTACCTGGCTATTCAGATTTGGTCACCAAACACGGCAGAAGCCATTTCAAGCAACGTTTCAATTCTGAATGGTGGTCTTACACCAGGGCGATACTGAGAGTATCTTCCACTCTGGAACGTGCCGAAAATATACTATATATTATTTTAAATTAATAAATTGTGAAAAACACAAATTAATCAAATAAAATTTATTTGCCACGCCGGGATCCGATCCCGCGACCTTCGGAATGCTAGTCAAGCACCTTACCGCTGCACTACGCCGGCCGTCAAGTGCATGCAATTTGTCAATCTCGTACAAGAGAGTAGGTATTTAAATGACTTAGTCCTGATATGTTATTGCAATTAAAATGAAGTTTAGATCAAGTAGTTGGAATATGGAAGGTAATCAGGTTAATAAATCAGGGCTGCCTATATTTTTTTTTATTGTGTTTGTCAACAGTGATTCATATCAAAGCGCTCACAGATACAATTAGGTTGAACATGGTTGAAACGAGTACTATCACTAATGTAAGACAAACATAACATTGATAACAAAACTGGGAATAATACGCTTCACAATACTAAGAAAGCATTCTGCAGAGTATGTTTTACCTAACAAGATACCGACTCAGTACTGTGAGCGTAGAAAACAATGTACATGTACACATGCACATACGTATGCATATATGTAAATGAACTTTCATACACACATACGTTCCACATGCATAGATACACACATATACATACATAAATTAATACACACGCAAACATATTACATAACAAAAATAAGTTTTCACTGCAAGTTTATAGAACAATAAGTTTATAAATACCTATAATAACATTTTATATAATATCATTTAACCATATTAAAAAATTTATATTATGTCGGAAATGAGTCTTCCATCTGCTGCTATATAATATTCATATTTTAATCCACCTGCTCGCTTTCATTTTAGATTGAGAGTTCGTAAAGTTACTTTAATTAACCCAAATGGAGCCCTTCTGAACCGACACACCTGTGTAAGGTTTCATTATATTAACTAACAGTGGTGGGAAGCGAGGGATTTAACACTAACAATGTTTCTCTCGCAAAAATAAAGTTGGTTGTTTTCAGGTGGAAAAAAAAATATAATAAGCAGTAATTGTTGAATGAAACACTAGCATATATTGAATCATTTGGCGGGTACGAGATAAGCCGCCATAGCTCAGTGGTCAGAGCATTCGACCGGCAATCGAGAGGACACGGGTTCAAGTCCCGTTGGCGTCATGTATCTTTTCTCGGAAGATTTTTCAATGTGGATGAGTGTTTCAGGCTGATAATTATTGCTTATAATAATTGTTACCCTTTGTGCTATGCATAAAAAATCTTGTCTTAAAAACGTTAGTTTTACAATTAAAAATAATAATTAATATTTGACAAGTTTCAGTATTTCCCCAATAAATGAAGACATAATTTGTCTCGACGCCACCTAGCGAGGGATTTAACACTAACAATGTTTCTCTCGCAAAAATAAAGTTGGTTGTTTTCAGGTGGAAAAAAAAAATAATAAGCAGTAATTGTTGAATGAAACACTAGCATATATTGAATCATTTGGCGGGTACGAGATAAGCCGCCATAGCTCAGTGGTCAGAGCATTCGACCGGCAATCGATAGGACACGGGTTCAAGTCCCGTTGGCGTCATGTATCTTTTCTCGGAAGATTTTTCAATGTGGATGAGTGTTTCAGGCTGATAATTATTGCTTATAATAAGTGGTGGGAAGTATGAGAGTTGATGCTTTAATAATTTAAATATAATAAAAATATCTCATAACCAGCCGACGTAATATATTTAACCTAGTTTTTGTTTCATAACTTTTAATGACTTTCCAAAGCAGTGATTAAGTGCTACTTTGTTGAGTGGTTCGGTCGCCGCTTATAGATAATGAAAAAAAGACGCCCAAACGATTTGCCAATGATTACGAAATATATTATTCTATATCATATCATAATGGAGAACCTAAAAGAAAACCAGGATTGTAATTCATTGGCAAAATGGCGGAGGCTTGCCTGAACATTTAGTAGAAATTTTCACAAGTTCTTTCAACAACTGCAGACGTTTAGCAAGAAATAAAAATGAAAACCTTACACTTTTCAACTTCTCCCATCTTGGACTGTGTCACCGAAACAGTCCAAAGTTTTGTTCTTTATTTATATTAGTAATATTAGTTTGAAATTAGCGCAGCGTGATTTGTATTTTTTTATTTATTTATTTTATTTTATTTTTATTTTTTTACAGTTTTTTAGAGAAAATATGTCCTTACTGGGGTACCCCATTCTAAGGACACATTGTACAAGTTTTTATTATTTGAATTATAAGTAAATACCTATGCTAGAATATTACCGAGGAAAATTATGAAGTTAGGTCTAAAATAAAGTACAAAACAAGCATTATTCTTTGTTTGGTTGCAAAATTGAATCTATTTTCTTCCTTCCCATGTCCATAATCCATATTTTTATGCTTCTTTTGAAGGCGGTTATTTTTTTAATGGATTTCATTGCAAGAGGAAGTAAATTAAATAATTTTATAGAGAAGTATTGCATATTTCTTTGTCCAAAAGTCGTTTTAGTTGTAGGTTGGTAGAATGTATGTTGTAATGTAAATCTTGTGAATCGGCCCGAGTTTGTCTGTGTAAAGTTATCCTGATTTTTGAATGCGTACATTAGAATATCTTTTGTATATAATTGTTTCAGTGACATTAAATTCAGCGCTTTAAAAACATAGTCTGTAGGGGTTCTGATGGGTACTTTATGAGACCACTTTTCTGTTCCATACAAATACTGTAAACAATAGGGGCGCTAGACTCCCATCGTCACTTCGGTTTCGGGAGATAATAATAACTCAGAAGTTTCTTGGATAATGATTGAATATTTATTTTTCAGACGGTTTTTATACTAATTTTAGTGTACATCTGTGTTAAAGAAAACGTAAACATGTTATTCATTTCGCCACCTGTTGTTTATATGGATGACCGCAGGTGTAAGTTTTCGTTGAATAACAAGCTGGTTTGAACATGAGCAGCCTTTGTGTAACATTTTGCAAGAATCGACTTGATTATATTGTTTTACTCTTCCCTGAATAGGCAATATTTTTAAGGGGACACGTGCGGCCGCCAGCTATGATTTTCACGTAAACAAACTTGTTTTGACAAGAAGTGTTTTTCTTGCATGGGTTGATGTCATTTTACACCTGTTGTTTATCTGGATGACCGCAGGTGTAGGTTTTGTTGAATAACAAACTTGTTTTGACACGAAGTGTTTTTCTTGCATGGGTCGACGTCATTTCACACCTGTTGTTTATCTGGATGACCGCAGGTGTAAGTTTCACGTAAACAAAATCCAATACATCAAGACGTCTGTTACACTCCTCCCGGTGTAATCTGTTTGATTGCACCTAGCTAGTTCGTCGGACGAATTCTTGATGTAGATATCTTGGTTTGTTATGTGTCCTTGTGAAGAGGAGGGGGAGATGACTCAGCAGGTGTAGGAGCTGGTAAGATGACGGCGATTTTAACGGCTGGTTTTACGTACACCCCGGAACTAGTCTGGATTCGAGTGATTGTAACTTGTCCGTCAGCTGCGGTTATCGCTGCGATGACGCGGCCGCGAGGCCAATGATTTCGAGGTAGTGTAGGATCCATGATGATCACCAAGTTATCCTTTTTTATGGGTGTGACAGGGTGGTGCCATTTTTGCCGGGCCGCTAAGGTGGGAAGGTATTCTCGAAGCCATTGTCGCCAAAACATGTCCGCCAGTTGTTGGCCGACACGCCATTGTCGGCGGAGACATATTTCTTCGTCCCCTTTTTCGTACATGGACAAGAGAGAGCGTCTTCCGGCCGACCCCAGAAGAAAATGGTTAGGTGTCAGAGGTTCTTTATCGCGAGGATCCATTGATATATGGCTGAGTGGTCTGTTGTTCACTACGAATGCTTCGATTAGGGTAGTCAGGAGAGTTTCCTCTTTAGGTGGTCGTTTCACCGAGCGTACCAGTCTTTCCCATACTCCTCCCATGTGCGGCGTCATTGGTGGTATAATCTCTATTCGATGCCCTGAGTGGTCAGGGCATCAAGCATTTTACCGTCTTGACTTAGTAATTTCAAGGCATTTCTCATCTCGGCTTCGGCCCCATGGAAATTAGTCCCGTTGTCTGGGTACATGGTTACGGGCTGTCCCCTTCGTGCTGTCATTCGTTGTATGGCCATAATAGCAGAATCGGTGGTTAGAGAAGAAACGAGTTCTAGGTGGACAGCGCGTATCGAGAAGCAAGTGAAGATTGCGGCGTAGCGTTTTTCTCGATGTCTGCCAACTGTGATAGTCATGGGTCCGAAATAGTCTAGCCCGCAGTGTGTAAAGGGGCGTGTGTGGTGTATCAGTCAATTTAGCGGCAATGTTCCCATTAGGGGTTGACACAAGACTGATGTAGTGGGGCCTCACTTCTAGTGTTCGTTCGTTGGGTGTTTGGATCCCGTGTACCAAGGTCGGCGAGATTTGGCTTAGTTGACACCCGTCTTTAGTCTTGTATGTTGGTCATCTCATCTATTTTGCCCAGTCTGTTTGCCACAAAGGTGGAATAAATGTGTGGATCGGTGCGCAGCAAACACAATACGGTTGTTGAATCTATCCAGAAATGGACTTGGGTTATCAGGGCATGGCTTTCCTTTTACATGGTTCGGGCGGGTCTTGCTAAGATGAGTGCGGCATGTTATTGAGGCAGCGTCTTGGGATGGTGATTGTGTATGTGTTTTGCAGGTTCATCCAATTTGTCCACTTCTGGATATGTTCAGGGACACTGGGTTTGTCACAGCTCACGTTCGAGTGCCACACGGCTTGAAGTAGTATTTTGGGCCGAATCGTAAGGCAGGAAATAAATCCGGGTTGGTCTCCTATTCGTGGGTCGTATTGCCTCTTCGTGGGTCGTATTAACTTTTCCTAGATTCTGAGGTTTTATTGGCGGTTAGCAAAGCCAATTGATGCAAGGCATTGCTAGAGAATTGCGTATCTGTCTCGTGACTTTAGTGCCACTAGAGCGTTTTCATCTCGGAGTCAGTTCCATGAAATTTTATCCCTTTTAATGTGGAAACGAGCTCCTCCCGTCTGAGGAGAGTACCGATGTTCTGGAAGGACTTGCTTGCCTTGGCTGCTCCGATGAGGACCACCGTTGTTCTGGCAGTGGTACTGCTAGGGAGGGCTTGCTCGCCTTGGCTGCAGTGATGAGGAGCACCGCTATTCTGGCAGTGGCGCTGCTGGGGGCAAGGCTTGCTCGCCTTGGCTGCGGTGATGTTGAGCACCACTATTCTGGTAGTGGCACTGCTGGAATTGAAATTAGAAGATGGAATTAGCCTTGCTGGCCTTCGGTTGAGTAGCGTATCTCGTTGAAAACTTGTTGGGAGGCGGGCTAGTTGATGCCATTGCGTATCTCGTCGCAAACAAGTTGAGAGGCTGGCTATTTGTTGCCATTGCCTGAGTTGCGTATCTCGTCGCAAACAAGTTAGGAGGCGGGCTAGCTGATGCCATTACTTGAGTTGCGTATCTTGTCGCTAACAAGTTGGGGGGCTGGCTAGTTGGTGCCATTACTAGGATAAACAATAAGAAAGAATAACTTATCATGAAAATGGGATGGCAGGACGCGGCTCAGGCTCGTATGGGACTGCAAATTCAGGCAGGTTGGTGATCAGCTTGGCGTGGAGTTGCAGCGCGCAGGGCCGCGAATGGGTCAGCAATCTGCTTTGCGTGTCAGGCCAGCTGTTGTACTTTCTGATAGGGCTTGCTTCTGGCAATGTGGAGTGATTCTACTATCGCGGAGGTGATCTAGGCCAGTGGATCTATGTTTCGATGTGTTCATCCAGTGTGAGTACGGTCTTGGTTTTCAGTATATTCGGAACAAGCATTTAGGGTCGGGCCGATTGCTGCAAGCTCGGGAATTCTCTGGCTGGCTGCCACAGGGTATCGAGTATCCATATATGTGGATTACTGCATATCTAGTAGCTGCATATATCGCTGTTGCATGAGTGGTAGCTGTATATTTTGTTGCTGCTCAGTTTATTGCCGCATGTCTCATTGTTGCATTTGTGGAAGCTGCATATCTTGTTGCTGCTGGGTTCGTTGCTGCATATCTGGTGGCTGAACATCTCGTTAATGCTCAGTTTGTTGCTGCATTTCTCGTTGCTGCATGCCGTAGCTGCATATCTCGTTGCTGCTGGGTTCTTTGCTGCATATCTTGTTGCTGCATGTCTGTTCCTGCATATCTCGTCGCTGATCAGTTTGTTGCTGCATGTCTCGTTGCTCCGTATATGAAAACTGCATATCTCGTTGCTGCCAATTTGTTGCTAGACGTCTATTAGCTGCATGTCTCGTTGCTGCATGTGAGGAAGCTGTATATCTTGTTGCTGTTGGGTTCGTTGCCGCATATCTGGTAGCTGCATATCTCGTTGCTGCTCAGTTTGTTGTTGCATTTCTCGTTGCTGCATGTGGTAGCTGCATATATTTTTGCTGCTCAGTTTTTTGCTGCATGACTCGTTGCTGCATGTCTGGTAGCTGCATATCTCGTTGCGGCTGGGTTCGTTGCAGCATGTGTGGAAGCTGTATATCTTGTTGCTGTTGGGTTCATTGCCGCATATCTGGTAGCTGCATATCCCGTTGCTGCTCAGTTTGTTGTTGAATTTCTCGTTGCTGCGTGTGGTAGCTGCATATCTCGTTGCTAGACGTCTATTAGCTGCATGTCTCGTTGTTGCATGTGTGGAAGCTGTATATCTTGTTGCTGTTGGGTTTGTTGCTGGTAGCTGCATATCTCGGTGCTGCTCAGTTTGTTGTTTCATTTCTCGTTGCTGCATGTGGTAGCTGCATATCTCGTTGCTGCTCAGTTTGTTGCTGCATATCTCGTTTCTGCTCAGTTTATTGCTGCGTGTCTCCTTGCTGCATGTATGGAAGCTGCATATCTTGTTGCTGCTGGGTTCGTTGCTGCATGTCTGTTAGCTGCATATCTCGTTGCTGCTCAGTTTGTTGCTGCATACCTCGTTGCGGTATATGTGGTAGCTGCATATCTCGTTGCTGCTGGGTTCGTTGATGCATGTCTGTGAGCTGCTCAGTGTTTTGTTGCATATCTCGTTGCGGTTTATGTGGTAGCTGCATATCTCGTTGCTGCTGGGTTCGTTGTTGCATGTCTGTTAGCTGCATATCTCGTTGCTGCTCAGTTTGTTGCTGCATATCTTGTTGCGGTATATGTGGTAGCTGCATATCTCGTTGCTGCTCAGTTTGTTGCTGCATATCTCGTTGCTGCTCAGTTTATTGCTGCATGTCTCCTTGCTGCATGCGTGGAAGCTGCATATCTTGTTGCTGCTGGGTTCGTTGCTGCATGTCTGTTAGCTGCATATCTCGTTGCTGCTCAGTTTGTTGCTGCATACCTCGTTGCGGTATATGTGGTAGCTGCATATCTCGTTGCTGCTGGGTTCGTTGATGCATGTCTGTGAGCTGCTCAGTGTTTTGTTGCATATCTCGTTGCGGTATATGTGGTAGCTGCATATCTCGTTGCTGCTGGGTTCGTTGTTGCATGTCTGTTAGCTGCATATCTCGTTGCTGCTCAGTTTATTGCTGCATATCTTGTTGCGGTATATGTGGTAGCTGCATATCTCGTTGCTGCTGGGTTCGCTGCTGCATTTCTGTGAGCTGCTTAGTGTGTTGTGGCATATCTCGTTGCGGCATGTGTGGTAGCTGCATATCTCGTTGCTGCCCAGTTTGTTGCTGCTTGTCTCGTTGCTCCATATGTGGAAGCTGCATATCTCGTTACTGTCAATTTGTTGCTAGACGTCTGTTAGCTGCATGTTTCATTGCTGTATATGTAGAAGCTCCATATATCGTTGCTGCTCAGTTTGTTGTCATCTTTATCAGCCTCCTGTAGATCTTTGATGGTGGAGGCGTAGGCTTAAGGTAGCATCTGGATCGGCGGTAGGTATAGATGCATCTGAGTTTGCGAGGCAGGGCCGTGATGTCTCGGTTGAAGCCAAGATTTTACGGCCGCTGCGTGTGATGCCATCTCCACTGAGAAAGATTTGATGACGTGGGATCCTGGCTCGAAAAGGACCAATTTGTATGAGACCACTTTTCTGTTCCATACAAATACTGTAAACAATAGGGGCGCTAGACTCCGATCGTCACTTCGGTTTCGGGAGATAATAATAACTCAGAAGTTTCTTGGATAATGATTGAATATTTATTTTTCAGACGGTTTTTATACTAATTTTAGTGTATATCTGTGTTAAAGAAAACGTAAACATGTTATTCATTTCGCCACCTGTTGTTTATCTGGATGACCGCAGGTGTAAGTTTTCGTTGAATAACAAGCTGGTTTGAACATGAGCAGCCTTTGTGTAACATTTCGCAAGAATCGACTTGATTATATTGTTTTACTCTTCCCTGAATAGGCAATATTTTTAAGGGGACACGTGCGGCCGCCAGCTATGATTTTCACGTAAACAAACTTGTTTTGACACGAAGTGTTTTTCTTGCATGGGTTGATGTCATTTCACACCGATGACCGCAGGTGTAGGTTTTGTTGAATAACAAACTTGTTTTGACACGAAGTGTTTTTCTTGCATGGGTCGACGTCATTTCACACCTGTTGTTTATCTGGATGACCGCAGGTGTAAGTTTCACGTAAACAAAATCCAATACATCAAGACGTCTGTTACAGGTACTCTAAGTATAATTTTCAGAATTGCCCTTTGTGCTATGAGGACTGGTTTTATAGTGGAGTCGCATGAGCTTCCCCATCCAATAAGACCATATTGTAGTTGAGATTGGGCTAAGGCATAATAGATTTTAATTAGCTGTTCTTTATCTAAAATGTTTCTTATTGTTTTGAAAAAATAGGTTAGTTTTTTTAATTTGTTGCTCACATTTTCCACTTGGGAGTTCCAATTTAAGTTTTGATCAATAATTATTCCAAGGTATTTTATTGTTTGTATTTCATTCAATTATGGACAGTTGCAAGGAGTTTCTCGGTTCACGTTTACACAGTCTTTATGATTTTTTTGTTTAGGTTTGTATTGAGGTTGTCCGTCTGTTTGTTGTGAATTTTGAATTTAATATATTTAGTTTTTGTATCATTTAGTGTTAGTGAATTTGAATCAAGCCATTGTTTTACCCGATTCATCCCTTTTTCAGCCCTTTCAAATACAGTCTCCCATGACTTTCCATGGAATAGAAGGACTGTGTCATCTGCAAAACTAATGACTGAGCCGTGACAGTTTAGTTCACATAAATCATTTATATATATCAGGAATAAAATCGGGCCCAAGATACTGCCTTGCGGGACTCCATATTGGATTTGTATTGGTTGACTTGATTCGTTTTGAATCCTGACTAACTGTAAACTTTCTGACATGTAGCTTTTAATGAGGTTTAGTTCACGTCCTGAGATTCCAATCTTTTTGAGTTTTTCTAGAAGATATGTGTGATCAATTGTATCGAAGGCTTTACTTAGATATAAAAATATTCCGATACACTTATTTCCGTTATCGAGACTATGTTTTATACTTTTTACAATAGAGGCGATGGCATCGGAGGTTCCTATTTTTTTTCTAAATCCGTATTGATTTTCAGATAGTATGAGGTTTGTTTCAAGATATTGAGTGAGCTGCTGCTTTTAGAGTCGATGATTAGCAGACTATAGGTTATCAGGTGTACATGTTCCTGTAATACCACGGACAACGATTTGATCTCTCTTTTATACTTTCGCCTGGATGTACATATTCTTTTAATACTCTTTTTTTTCTGTGTTTTTTTGTTTTTTTTTCTTTTCTCTGTTAGGCTATATGAACGTACAATTTTGTTTGAAACATACAGTTGCAGTCTGGAAGTTCACCGCGCAGCATTGCAAATTAGCCAACTATAAATTTGCTTCTATTGATTTCTATACGTTTATTTTATATACACTTTCCTTTGTGTTCTATTGTTTTTCTTTCATTTCATAGCATCATGTATGTGCAAATTCTGTTTGTTTATTTTATTTTTTAGTACACAGCAGCAGTCGAATTTACTGCTTGGGATGGATAATTCCATTATTATTTTCGTGACTATTATTAATTTCTTTTTTTTTAGATGTTATATTGTTCTAATGTTATAAATGTTATATTGTTTATCTGGAGGTTAGACAGAACTCCTTTGTTTGTTCTGTAATGTCCTTTTCCCCATCGAAGGGGTTGGACTTTGGGCCTTGTCCCTCTTAACTTACCTTAGGTTTACCTTTTCGATTCAATCATTGTTATCTCCTTCTGTGCCCGTGCCACCCCCCCGGTCATGATAAGGTTGGAGGAAAGATTAAGCGGCATCCGGAGGTCTGTCCGTCCCCCCTCCGGCCACCCGACGCTTTTCTCCCTAGGGTCTTCATTTTGTAGTCCATTTACTTCTTCTAGGCACCACCGGCTGGCTGGCTAAAGGACGACTCCACTGGGTGCCGTGACGTTGGACTAAAAACCTCATACATTCTCTGGGGGACCGCCGGGCTCACGATGGTCATGACGGTTGTCTTTTTCCGTTTTATGTTTTGTTTTCAACTTATGATTCTTTTTCTTTTTTTTTGTCTTTACACGCAGATGCCTGCAGTCACGGAGTGTGTGGTCTCCCTCTGTTTATAATGTATTAAATATTTTGTTTTCTCTTTTCATACATTTATGTCTACTAACACCAGTAGTATTAGTTTTTGACCATTACAGTACAGTCCTGAAGGCGCGACCGCATACCGCCACCTAACACAGTATGAGGGGACATTGAAGGTCTAGATTCGTTACATTAAATGTAGAGCCGTTTATTCAAAAAAATTAGATTCTTGTGAGAACCCCGAAGGGGCGACCATAAGTTGCCTATACCGGGGTGGGACAGTGGTGGGTACTTCAATGCTTCTTTATAACTTTCTCTACTATTTTTGAAAGATTATTCAATATTTTTATCGGTCTATAGTTATTTATATCCGCTTTATTTTAAAGTTTTAAAGATTGGTATAACAGAACCCATTTTTAACGTTGCTGGAAAGATACCCTCCATGATACATCTGTTCACAAGGTGGAGGAGTGGTTGAATTATTTCATCTCTAGTTGATTTAATTATTCTCATTGAGATGCCATCTGATCCTGAAGTTAGTGTTGGTTTCATTGAATCTATAATGCTTATAATGTCATCTGCTGTAACTGTATTTAATTTAAAGGTGATATTATTAGTAAGTGTGTTGTTAATCTCATTATCAGTATAAGGAGGTTTAATTATTTTTTTAGCTAAATTAGAACCCACCTTGGAAAAATATTCATTCACAAATTGAACTATTTCCTTTGGATTTTCTTTCGTATTTAATTTTTGATTTGGTGTATCAAATTCGGTAATATCACTACTTTTATTGTTGTTAGTGTATGTCATCTCCTTAATAATTTTCCAGACAAGTTTAGGGTCATTATTACAGTTTTGAATCTGACGTTTGTAATAGTTAGCTCTGGCAAATTTTAGAAGTTTGGAACACATTTTTTTTTTTATTTATTTAATAAATTTTACAAAAATGTCATGTTTTTGTGCATAAATAAAGTTTTTTTTGGAAAAAAAAATATACATTATTTAATACGTCTTACACCTTTTTTTTGAGCAAAGCTCGTATTAAAAAGGCGGTGACAACGAATGTAGATATTAATTTTTATATAAGTTTAAATAATACATAATTTTTTTTTATATACATATAGATCAATTGATGGATAATTAACAGTATACAAAGAAAAAAAAATCGTATATATCATAATATGCATCTATAGTTATATATAATATATAAAACATAAGCAGAATGAAGAGGATATAAAAAAGAAAGCTGAAAATTAAAGAAAGAAAAAAGATATCAGATATTACAATTGTGTTTATAAATAAAATATTATAAGATGTATTGATTGTGTTAAGTTATATATAAAGAGCTTTAATTGATTTTTTGAATTTTTTATAATTTGTTTCCATTCTTAAATTAACTGGTAATTGGTTAAACCATTTAACTCCAATATATTTATAGTATTGTTGAGCTGTGGTGGTGTTACAACGCGGGACAGTCATAGAGCCCAGTTCTAATGCTGCTTGAAAAAGGAGTGAAGCTCTCATTATTGAAGCAATCTTTGTGTATTTGTAGAATTGTAATTTTTTTATAAATAACATGAAGTGAAGGTACTTTAAAATCTTGAAATAATTTGATAGTGGGGTAATCATATGGTTTTTTTTAAATTATTTTTATAATTAATTTTTGAATGATTTCCAATGGTAAAAGAGAAGTTTTGAATGCACCGCCCCAACCAACAATTCCATACTGTAGCACTGATTGGATTAAGGAAAAGTAAATAGTTCTTAACATACTAATATTTAAAATGTTTCGAATTCTAATGAAAATGTACACTAATTTTCTTAGTCTCTCAACTGTTGTGCTGATTTGCATCTTCCACTTTATGTTACTGTCTATAGTTACCCCAAGGTATTTAACATTGGTTTTAATAGTGAGTACAGAGCAATCAGGTTTACATATATATGAATTTGAATTACAATTATATGAGTGTATACATATATTTAGATTTTCGGGGGTAGCCTTTTTAGTCAGAGTGAAAGGAATTACAAAAGTTTTATCTGTATTTAGAGACAGTAAATTTTGATCAAACCATTTTTTAATTAAATTTATATCTGATTCCGCCGTTCTCTGAGTTTCATTCCACGTTGATCCCTCAGCTAAAATTGCTGTGTCATCAGCGTAAGATATTATTTTGGATTTTATGGTGAGTTTAAAAATATCATTAACATAAATGATAAAGAGAATTGGTCCCAATACTGTTCCCTGCGGGATTCCAAATTTGCTGATTTGAGAATCGCTGAGAAAACCATTTAATTTGACAAATTGCTCTCTATGAAATAGGTAATTTTCGATCCACGTTAGGGCATTATTGGTTATACCAATTTTCTTTAGTTTAGAGATAAGATTCGAATGTGAAATACTGTCAAAAGCTTTTCGTAAGTCGACAAATATTCCAATACATTTTTTTTTGTTATCTAAAGATTTATATATTTCAGATGTTAGGTCTACGATAGCATCTTGAGTGCTCAAATTTTCTCTAAAACCATATTGATGTGAATTTAATATATTATTTTCTTTTATAAATTTGAACATCTGTTTTTTTACAATTTTTTCAAATATTTTTGCAATATTTGAGGTAAGAGAAATTGGCCTATAATTATTACTAAGAAAGGGGTCACCGGATTTAAAAATGGGAGTAATAATAGTTTTTTTGTAATTTACTGGGAAGTTGCCATTTTCGAAACTTGTATTTATGATGTGTGCCAATGGTTTACAAAGTGAATCAGAATTTTTTTTAAGAATTTCTACCGAAATATTGTCATAACCGGGGGAAGAATTACCTTTTAATTGATTAATAGTGTGTTTGATTTCATCAGCGTCAGTTCGTTGGAATTGTGTTAAGGTATTAAAAGGATTTGAAGGCGATGTATATAGTTCATTATTTTTGATGTTTTTAATTTTAAGTGCTAATTTTTCACCAACTGATCCAAAATAATTGTTGAAAATATTTGCACATTTCATTGGATCCGTGTTTACATCATAAATTTTGTTATCAATATCTGTAATTTTGTTTATGTTAGATTTTTTAGGTTTTTTATTGATAATTTCATTGATAGTTAGCCATACCTTTTTATTATTGTTGCCAGCAATATTGATTTTTTCTTTATAGAAATCTTCTTTGGTTTTCCGGATAATGTAACACAGTTTATTTCTGAATTTTTTAAAATATTCGTATAGTTTATAGTTTTCTGGAAATTTTTTATGTTCCTTATAAATTTTTTCTTTATGTCTTATTGAGATTATGATTCCTTGGGTGATCCACGGTTTTAATTTTTTAAATTTAGTATTTGGAGAGTATTTTATAATGGAAGAGGAGGATTGTATATGCTTATTTAAGATTGATTCAAAATTAAGTGAACATAAATCGGTGTTATTAGAGGATAGAACAGTTTCCCAATTTTCAGTGTTAAGGTTTTGTTGTAATTTTTCGTAATTAATAATAGTTTTTGGAAAATTATTGTGGGAGTGATTTTTCACATCTATTTTGTCAGTTTTAAAGGCTACAATGCATGTATGATGATCAGTTATATTATTTTTCCAAATAATTGATTTTATTTTTTCAGTTTCATTAGTATTACACCAGATATGATCAATGCATGATGACCTTTGTCCAAGACATTCTCTCGTATATTTTTTTACACATGGTTTAAAGTTTAGTTCCGTTAATGTGTTGATATAATCAGTTTTTTCTTTATTTCTATTGTTTTCAAATTCATCAGATATATCGATATTGATATCGCCCACAACAAATGCATTTCGAGAACAATTTGTATTTATAATAGATTTCAGATTCTCGGTGAAATTACTAATGCTCGAGTTATGTGTTCTATATAACGCTATTATATCAAATAAAGTGTTTTTTATATTAATTTGAATATGAAGACAGTTTACAAGATCGATATGTATTTCATTAACGGAAATATTGTCATGAATACATTTTATAAAAACAATGATTCCGCTATTTTGATTTATTTTGTAAGTTGTAACAAAATTATTGTATCCAGGTAAATTATAGGTACCTGAGAAGCCGCTAATTCTGGCTTCTGATAACACAATACAATCCGGTTTATGGGCAAGTTCATTTAATGCGATTGTAAAATGATCAAAATTTTTACAGACACTTCTGATATTTAAGTGAAGGATTGTTAAGGATTTTGAGAGATTCATTTCTAATAGTATGTTATTACATTCGACACTAGATAAACAAATATCTTCCGAAATCTTGAAAGATGAATCTATATCTTCAAATAATGAGTCAGACATAAGAGTATTTTAAGAGTATAGAATAATAAAAAATTGATTTTGACATTATCGTATTGTTGAGAATGTAATTGAAGGAGAAAAAAAATATTTTAGGAGAAAAAGTGTTCGTCGAGTTATACATATTAAACAGTAATAGAAAGTATTAACAAAAACTCTCAATATAAAATACATATTTATCTTAGGTTTACAGTTAGTGAAATAAATATTCATACTAAGACCTGTAACAGTTGTATTTGACATGGTCAAATATTTTCGTATATTGTAAGATGTATTTAATGTATGTAGCAATAATATTTATTTTAGTTTGCATTTTAAAATCATTTATGCAGTGTAAATAAATAATGCGAGTAATTAGTACGTGAATAGTACGTGAATAGTACGTGAATAGTACGTGAATAGTACGTGAATAGTTACTTATGTATCATACTTCTACTTACTTTACGAATAATCGATTTTGTCTTGAGCGATTCTAAGCATTTTAGCACGATATAGACATTTAATGCTGGATGCATTGTGATTAGTGTCATAACTTAGTTTGTAGTTTTTGTTTTGAAAATAACAATTATTACATATAGGATCGGAGTTCTTGTTGGTACATTGTTGAAAGTTGTGGTTTCCAGAACAGTGGCTACATGTAGCAGCATTTGTTTTATCCAGACATCGGAGCGAAGTGTGACCGAATCGAAAGCAATGGAAACATTGCGTGAGTACTTTGGCTTCCTCCACCTTAACCCGCTGGTAGCTGATGTTAACTTTTTGTTTATACAGTAGTAATTGTCTCATGCTGCCACTAGTTTCGAGGACACAATTTTTTGAATATTTAGTTTTAAATGTTTTTAACATTTTAAGGGAGTCTAAGTCAGGATTCATTTTTAACATTTCCTCCAGGTCCGGGTTCTGTGCAATTAGGTTTGGTACAATATCATCATCTTGAATATCTTCATGTAGTCCTTTTAGAATGATCCTAGGTTTTCTCTTCTTTACTTCTTCAGCTTGGATATTACGAAGATTTTCGTTAATCTCTTTTGACAATACTAAAGCATCGTTTTTTTTGGGGCAGTGTATAATCAGTCTATTTTTGCTTATTTTTTTAACTCCGTTTACTGCAATTTTCAGTTTTGCAGCAGAAATTTTTTTTGTGATTATTTTTTCAATGTCTTCTGATGATTTGTTTTTATCATCCGAAGAAATAATAATTGAAAATTTATTTGTATCTTGAGGTAAATTATTTGTTGTTTTGGCTTCGTAACTTACAGGATAACTTCGGTTTCTGTTTTCTAGTCCTTTGGCATATTCTTCAGTTTTCGTTAGCAATTGGTCTTTTAATTTGATTATTTCCTGTTGGTCCGATATTTTTTCTTTGTTTATTGTATTTTCAAGTTGTAGGAATTGTTTTTCAATCAAATTTTTTATTTTTATTTCTTTGATGTTCTTATATACATCACTCTTTAACGTCTCCAAAATTTCGGTTAACGACATATTGGAGACCCCACTTATTGCGAGCGCAAAGGGTTAGGGCAAGCAGCACCCAACCCAGGAATTAATAATATACTGTCGCGATGCAGCGGTGCAGGCGTACGTTCCGGTTAAGGTTGAAACGTTGACTGTTTCTATAATGTTTGTAAAGATTTAGAAATGTTTCTATAATGTTTGTAAAGATTTAGAAACGAAAGATCAAGTGGATTTTTTTTAGTTTTTAAGTGTAATTTGTCTCTAACTCTTATACTTTTTAGAAGTCCTTGAGTAATCCAAGGTTTTTTTATTTTACATTTGTGTGGAGTTTGTATAGTGAATGATTCTGAACATTTATGAATATTCGTTTGAACAATGCTTGTAAATGAGTGCCAGCAATCCTGAAAATCATTAATTTTAAGTAGTTCTCCCCAATCTTCCAATTTTAATAAATCCTTTAACCTGTTAATATTAATTCTATTTTTGACTATTGTATTTTTAATGTAAGTATGTGTATTTTGAAGTTGAATGGTAAGTAGCAGTATAAAGTGGTCAGTAATATTGGAATGGTGAACGGCGGTACCGTATGCTTTGTTTGTTTTTATCATGATGTGGTCAATACAGGAGGCAGATACATTTTGAGCATTTTCGTTATATCCTAATCTTGTTGGTATATTAATTGCACTGATCAGTCAATGGTGCAGTAAGAGTAATTGGTAGTCATCACATTGGGGGTGTTTTTTGCATGTGACATACGAGTAGAAAAATTTAAACAGCAGGGAGCGAAATTCCTGGAATATGAACACCCTTTGCAGACATTTTGTTTTAGTCGATTAAATGTAGAACACGCAAATGCCAGAGAAATGTGGTATGTTCAACCCTTAGAAAGAAAGTTAGGGAAATCTTTGAAAAGCTTTCATTCTTTGTTGGGAAAAGAAATCTGATGAAGATACGAATTTGTTTTTTAATCTAATTTAAAATCCTTTCTTAGAGCGATCTATGATCAACTTTAACGTGTTTGTTAAAAACTTTACCAATTTGATGTAGAGAACCTCCCTGTCAGTAGTTCAGTAGATACTGTTACCAGAAGAGGCACTTGTTAAAGTGACACTATATCAAACGCACAGAGTAGGAAGAAGCTCAAACATAAAACGAAAAGGTTTCAGAAAATTTCATCTCATAAATCATGCATTGCGTTATAGGTTATAGGACCAGAAAATACGAAGGTACAGAAGAGGCTCTCTAGCGAAATTTGATGTTAAAATGTCATTGCTTTTATACATCAGCATTTTAAAGGTACCTACAACACACAAAATTAATATAACAAAGTTTTACAGATTTTCCGATAGGGGTTGTTAATTAGCTCAGTAGTCTGATGAATATATCAGTTTATTCCCTAATGAAATTAATGGCTAGTAGTAATGTCAGGTTTTCCATCAAATTATAAACTATCAATAAAGAAGATAAAACGAAAATATGAAAAATAATAAGACGCAGAAAAATAAAAACGAAACGGTCGCAACTGAGACTTGATCTCTTGTCAAACAACTCGGCTAATGAGACCTCTTATAAAAAAATAATATTAATTTAGACTACTGTGTTTAGGCAACTTATTGGTGTTGCCAAAATATATAATCACTTTCTCATTAACTTTCTCATTAAGTTCTTAGTGTAAAAATGCATTAAAACAACATTTTAATAGGTTATAAGTACACACATAGATTTAATTAGTAATATTAATAGTGATATAGTGCGCAATTACGATATCAGACGTTGTTTAGTGAATTTTTAACAAAAAGTGTGCCTAGGTACAAAGGTAAAACCTTGCGAGATACGAAAATTTTGAATTACTTTTTAACGAACAATCCGGAAAGTTTTCAAACGTCTAAAGTGCATTTAACGCGGCCTTAAAAACTACGTCGACCAGCGATAAGATAATCCAGTAAGGTTCCTTAATAAAAAAGTTATCCAAAATAATTTTTCGGTCTGACGGTAGAGAATATTTTAGTAGCTATTCAATTCACTAAGTGTTTGTCCACGCCTTTAAAAACAGTGTTTAACCATAGAATTTACGAACAATCCAATTATCTTTAAGTGTTAAGTTATACGTTGAAGAATTCTGCGTCTCATGAAGACGAATACAATGGTCTTCTTAATCTTTTTAGTGCCTTTTTAATATTTGATTTTAGTTTTTTTTTTTTAGTAAATTCTCACCGTTTGATAATAATGACATCACACGGTAATTATTCGAGCGATTCTGAGGATGAAGAGGATATTAATCTAGAGAAATTGAAATCTTTGAGTCCTCAAGAATTGAAAATGATGGCTGCGCAAACAAAACGCCAAAACAAAAAAATGCGAGAAATGATGCAAAAACTTAAAGAATATGATCTACAATTAATTTTATTGGAACAGAAAAGTATACTTTCAGTGGATGATCAGGCAATTCTTAATGGAATAAAGAAATCTAAGAAAAAATTACTTAAATTAATTACAGAAATGACTGGGTCCATATCCTCTTTGGCTCTTCCTGAAACACTTGTGTTGCCGCGTTTAGATACTGACAATTAGACATGGGCAAAATTGAATGACTGAATTAAATGAATAAATTCAATCTTGTGACACACTCTATCTGATTCTCAATTTCAAAAGGAATTGAGTCTTCATTCCTCATCTTTGGCCTTGCATCCTGCGATTTTTAACGGCACCATTAGTTTTTATTTTCCATTTATTTTACTGTTAAATTATTTCAATGAATGATGTATACCGTAAATGATTTAAATATTATAATGATTCGTAAACATTTAAATATTATTTACGTGTTTTGCACGGGCTCTATGGGCGGCGCGCCCATAGAATAATAGTGCAAAACACGTAAAGTATCCCGCTCCCGCGCGCCATTCGTATAACACCCGTAGGTACCAACTTCATCGTGGTCAGCCCAAGCGAAATACGATCGCGAATCGCCGAGTCTCTTTCACAACGCAAGAATTAATACATAGGTTCTATTCAGTACCTACATGATCCTGTCATAGTCCACCGCGCCGTCCCAATCCTGTACTCGTCGCGTCTCTAGTTAATAGTCTGTCGCTAGGTAATAGTCTGCCCGGAGCGCGGAGTCTTTTTCACTTGGGAATTAAATCATTCAGTTGTGATGTCATCGTCTCTATGATCTCGTCAATCTCAGTCTCAAGAGAAACGGCACGCAGTTGCTAGGTCCGCAGCTTGCGAGTTTTCAAAAGTCAATGCGAGGCAAGAGGCAAGACACTAGTCAAAAGTTACGAATTCATTCCTCAATGCTCGCCGCAAAACTGTCCGTGCGGTTTACCCATTCCTCCCCGTTGGCCAAGCCGTCAATTTATTTTTTGGTACGCATAAAAGCTATTGGAATACAAATACCTACCTACTTTGAGACGCCGAACTTCGGCAATCGGCTGTGGTCAGCTGTCATAAAATAATGTTTTTAAATGATAAAATGTTTGTTTATATTAGATCACGTGAAGTGGGATAATTTCGGTTTAATAAATAAAATAAAATTGGTACAACTTTAGGGGTGAAACAAAACACTGTTTAATTTTAAGATTTTATTGCTAGTCTAATGTAAATACATTTTTCTTGTAATTTTTTTTTTGTTTTAACAAAGTGAAATAGGCATTTTCGTTATTTGTTTTTGGGGTGTTATGCCGTGTTGCGCTACCTCCTTCTTTAGCCAACGTATCTGAAATAGGTAAATTCACCCTAGATAGAGTGCTTTGTGTAGTGAAAACTTCTTTAGCACCGTTGTGTTTTGAAACTCGATGAAACGAAAAATAACGACATTACAAAGAGGCAATTTGGGAGGCGGAAATGGGTACCGCCACCCCGGGAACCTTTATTGGATAACCAACACCTCTGCCATAGGTCACCCTAAGTGGTTCGCCACGTTTGGTGATTTAGCAGGGGTGCCCGGGTTCATGGGGTGAGGTATGTCTAGGTCTTGGAGGTGGACAACCAGGACACATTGAACCCCAGATTTATACCCACCCCTTAGACCCTTTTCCTTCCCAGAACTCTCCTCTCCTTCCATTGCTTAAAAAAAACCCTCCACAGAGCATCCCCAAAGATGACATAGGCCCTGAGGGAATTTATTTTCCGTAGGGCCTCCTGTTTGGAGCTCATGTAAAAAAAGATGTAAAAAAAGGCAAACACCTACATTTATAGGATTTAGTCTAATAGGTCTCCTCTTTGTGCGGTGCTTCGTAGCCTATCGGTTTTTTTTTTTTTGGAATTAATTGAATTAAAGGAATGAATAGAAGGAATCAATTCAAAAGGCCAGGAGAATCAGACTGAATCGATTCACGTCTGGGAATAAATCTGCCCATGTCTACTGACAATCCAATTCCCTCGAGTGTTACCTCTCTACACTCTACATGATAGTGATTCTGAAGACGAAATTTTACCAGCACCTGGTACTTCTGCTACAGTGGTCACAATCGAACAGTCGCCTAATCAAGACAATAGAAAGAGGACGAGGTTCAGCGACTCACCACATGCGGAGCAAATTAGGATTGTCTCCTCTCTTGAACGATGTATGCAAATAGTAAAAATCGTGAACGACGGCACCAACAAAATGAAAAAGTCAGAAATTATGAAGATCGTGGACTCTTTGATGTCTGATTTCACCTCGCTCGCTTTAGACTTGAATAGTGTAAAATCTCGAAATGCCACTATTGACAAAATGATGAATGCACAGGCTGAAAGGTCTAATAAAGTTGACAAAATTATAGCTGCACAGGCATCTATACCGGGTGTAATGGATTCCGGTGTGACATCACAACCAGTGAGATCGTACGCTGGAATTGTGGCTGGAGACCGATCCGCTAAATTGGTTTATGGTGGAGTTGAGCGACCGATAGTTCCTTTACAGCCCACTGTACTCCTGTACCCCAGTATTCCGGAAGGTAAAACTTCCGATGGAACTAAGAAGATCATCACGTCCGTTCTAAACCCAGCTACTGATGGCTTTCAGATTGTCCGTTCGAGAAAAATAAAAGGTGCAGGAATTCTCCTGCAGACATCTAACACTGTTGGTCTGGATAATATTAAAAAGAACACTGAAAAATTAAGTGCTTCTGGCATCAAGGTAGTACAGCCTCTTGGCAGACTACCTAAAATTGTATTATATGATGTTCCCAACTGCGATATTTCCGGTGACCCCGAACTTTTCAAAGAAATTTTTGTTAATAATATTGAGGGTAAATCTATTATTACAAGGGAGGATCATTTGAGAACGATGCGGCGCGTTTCACTCTTTGGGAAACGTGGCCAACCTACTATGAATATGGTGGTTACCGTTCATCCTGAGGTTAGGAAGATTCTAGTGGATAGCGGTCATTGCTTTCTTGGGTGGAACGCCTGTCGCGTTCGCGATTTTATTGGAGCCATCAGATGTTTCAAGTGTCACCTATATGGCCATGTAAGCAAGACTTGCATTCAGGAAGTAATTACGTGTCGTCATTGTGCCGAAAGTGGTCACGATTATGAGGATTGCCCCAAAAAGGCAGAGACCGCTGTCTGTGCTACTTGCAGACGTTTTAAAAAAAAGATGATCACCCCACGGGTGATAGAAACTGTCCTGCACAGCGAGCCGCTATTGATATACAAGTCAAGATGACCGATTATGGTCGTCCTTGATCCTCCTTTCAAGTTTAGGTATGTAATATATTTATTTTTTTATTGTTTCTTATTGTGATCTTTCTGTGTATCACTTTTTTTTATTTAAATTTAAATTTTGTGTGAAAAGAAATTTTTAGTTTTTTTTTCTTATTTTGTCTTTTATTATGATATCGCTGTGTATCATTCTCGTTATGTTGATTTTGGTTGAGCAAAGTTCCTAGAACTTTATATATTTTGTATTGTCTACTCCACCTCAGTCTCTGTATCTTTCAGGTGACTTTACTTGTAATCTTAATATTTTTACAGTTATTATTTTTCCATTGTTTTGAGTGATGGCATTGTTTTTTCTTATATTTTTCTGCAAACTTTTATAAAATAATATTAATCATATTCTCTGTATTTATCTCATGTTATGTTCATCATTCATTACACTAACCCATCACCCCATTTTCAGACTAACTCCTGTTTTACAGGGACATTTGAGGGTTTAGCTTCGTGCATCATAAGTAGCTTCGTTTATTAAAAAAAATTAGAGTCCTTGTGAGAGCCCTGAAGGAGTAACCATCTGTTACTTATACCAGGGCGGGAAAGCGGTTGGATTACCTCAAGTTTCTCAATAACTAACTAACTAACTAACTAACCATCACGTCGTTTCCCCGCAAGGGTAGGCAGAGAGGACGGACCGCCAAACATCCCGGTCTTGGTACACATTCCTTGCCTCGTTTACATTCGTACAACGTCTCATACATTCTCTTCTATTATTCTGACTCTTGACATGGCCCGACTCAAGTATCTGATTCACTTGGTCGTGCCATGTCTTTCTTGGGCGTCCTCGACTTCTTCTACCATTCATATTTGCGTCATATATTCTCCTTACACTCCTTTCCTCGTTCATTCGCTCTACATGCCCAAACCATCGGAGCGTTCCTTTCTTGATCTTACTCATTACACTTACATCAGCCTTGCATTCTTTGCGGATTTCCACATTTCTCACACGATCATACATGGTTTTACCACACATACGCCTCAGGGATCTCATTTCTACAGCGTTCAGTCTACTTTCATCCTTCTTCTGCCAGTTCCATGCCTCACTGCCATACATCAGGGTAGGTACCAGTACTCTATTATGGACGGCTAGTTTCGCGTCTTTGGACTGTTTTTTGTTGGTGCCAACGGCGTTCAGTCCTCCAGTAAATAGAGTTACCTGCATTCACCCTTCTTTCAATATCTTTATCAGCCTTCCCATCTCTCGTAAACATACTTCCCAAATAAACAAACTCATCCACCTGCTCCAAGTATTCATCATTTACAACTATATTGCATACTGTTTTCGCACTCTCTCTTTCAAACACCATGACTTTAGACTTACTTACATTCATCATTAACTCATTCTTCATACATACTTCGTTCATCCTTGACACGAGAGACTGTAGATCTTTGACTGTAGATCTTCTTGGCGAATATTTATATGGGGAATATGTATATAGGCAGTATATGTTTTCCCCATTCATTATCATTTTCTTACTGTTTCCACGTTTCAGTTTCTCATAAATCTCTTTCCACAATCTGGAAAATCAATCTGTTTTAAATCGGTTAAATAAGTAAGTAATAAAAAAACTTCTTGTTCACTCGACTTTGAGTGCCTGTAATACTAAATCCTCGTCTAAATTCTTTTCTAGTTTCATCATTCTTCCACCCATCCTCGGCTGCCTAGTGATCCATACAGACTAGTTTTTGTTTGTTGAAGTTTAATTGTGTTTTTTCTTCAACAAACCGCCAACAACTTTCTTTTTGTATTTAATTCTGGAACTCTACAAACTTTATTAGACCGAGGTAAATTGTTTTATCAGTATAAAGCGTACATTAAAATACCACCATATTAATCATGATTAGAACGCGTTGAAATTAGTAGATAAATTAATGAGAAAATCGCGTGTGAACATCAACATGGAAAACCTTACTCTTTTAAGTAATGCTTGCTGAAATGGTCAGAAATTTGAATTTTTCTAGATTGGCTTCACCAGGAGGCACTGAAGAAAGAAATCACTCAGGACTTATGACATCTTTCGGGATACTGTATGAAAGGGATTTTTAGGAAAAGGAAGGAGGGGAAGTTCTGGGAAGGAAAAGGTATGAATCTGGGAGTCAATGAGTCCAGGAGTGATGGGTGTATGAATCCACCGAGAGAGTCTGACTGGAGAAGTCTTTATTAGGAGGAAAGAACAATATCATTGTTTTTATAAAAATGTTTTACCCAGAAAACGCGTTGCTCTCCCGTAAAGCAATACATTGTGACTAAATTTCCAAGAAACGAGGAACCACGCACAAGCGACTCCGCTCTCCTCCCCCGTTCGGAATCGCCGCTAGCATGATTACAAAAGTGCATATGTTTATGCCCCACCCTACAAATTATAATAGTGCTGTTAATTTAGAAGAATATATCTGTATGAAATGAGAGTGACAATAAATTGAAGAAGATCTATCATAATGTAATATAATAATCTATTCTGTTTGTATTTGTAAATATTCTGAGCTTTAAGTTACCGAGGATCCGACCTGTCATTGGATTTTAATGAATATATTATTTTAGAGTTAATTAAAAAATTCTTCTTGCGTTTGATTGTAAAATTTGACCAAGTATACAAATAAATATTTAGTGTAAAAAATATTAGAGTTTTGATTAATTTGTGAGTATTTCAAAAATTTTATGTAACGATTTTTTCATAAGTTGGTTCATTCTATAATAAACCCTCAATTGCGAAAATTTTGGTGATAATCTTAAAAATGCATACTTACTGTTTCAATAATCATAAATTCGTAATTGTTTAAACAAATATCTATGTGAAATTTAGTTCTTTATATTGTTTAATCAAACACTTAACTACTTTTATTCTGTAAATTAGGAAACCCAGTCGTTGAGAAATTTGATCAATAGGTATTTTACTAAACTGTTGCTATCCCTCTCGCTCTTACTCGCTCCTTGTGATTTGAAATTCAATGACACCAAAAAGAGATAGTATAATCGGTCACCTCTTTGTGCGGTGCTTCATAGCCTATGGTATCCAATTTGTGCGCTGATTCGCAGCCTTCCCAATCTTGTCTACTTTAGTTTTCTGAAGGTTTCACTTCTACCGCGTGTGGAATGGACATAATTTTTTTCTTTATTTTTAATTTTTAAGTTTGTGAGTAAAATCTCAAATTATATTATTTAATTAAATGAAGACAATATTAGCGAAACTCGATCGAAAATCTGGAGACAGAAAAATCAGAAATAGATATTGGTTCCACTGGGACTCGAACACAGGACCCTTTGCTTACCTGGCAAGTGCTCTACCAACTGAGCTACGGAACCTATATCCAATTCGGTTCACTTTTAACTGTATCATACTTCGACTAAGAACTATCAACAATATCTTCATTTTAATTGCAAGATGCAAGATTCAACTCGAACTAAATGCTATCTAGATAGTCCTGGGTTCGAGTCCCAGTGGAGCCAATATCTTTTTCTATTTTTTCTGTCTCCAGATTCTCGATTGAGTTTTGCTTATTTTGTCTTGATTTAATTAAATATTATAATATTTTTCTTTTAAATACCTTATTTGTAAGCCGAGCGCCTGTTGATGGTGTTTAAACCAGGCATTTTTATCGATTTTTGGTGGATCCTAACTCCTACAAGAAGTAACTTATCAAAAAAAGAAAAACGTACCGACACGCTGGCGCTGGTGGTCGATATCTATTATAATATTTAAAAAATATATTTTCACTAGTGTCAAAATCCAGAGAGGAAATTGGGGGATACGTTTATATTATGAAAATACATAATATAACAGCGGTTTTTCGTTATTAAAATAATAGAGGTTCTACAAAAATTAATTGTTTTTTGGATTCATCATTATTATTACTGACAAAATTGTTTTGAGGGTAATTAGATACAATTTAATCAAATTTAACTGTAATTTCCATTAATTTCACTTTCTTGTGTTATCTTTTTCTTTATTTTTAATTTTTTTTTTGGCCCGCCAACAGAATATACTTACAACATATAATTATTACATTATTTAACAATTTTAATATGGTTACAGTGAAAATTCCAATGAAAGGTGAGCACACCTTTTCTTACAACATTCTTAATTAGTTGTAATACATAGTAATAAATTAAAGTACGTAAAACAAAAAGGATCAATAATCACAAAATATATACACACATGAACATATACATACATTTATATACATTTTATAGGTCTAGGTGAGGAGATCATCAGGGATATGTAAGTATAATTTCCTTCTGAAGGTGCTCCATTTCCTTCCGAAGCAATAAAATACATAGAAGTCTTCATGTTCGCAATATTTATTGCATAACAGTGTCATTCTCGAGTTTGGTTTGAAGACACTTGTATTAATTAAGGCTATCCAATAGTCCAGGAAAAAATTGAAATCGGAATTTACGCCCTTTTATGGGAGGAGTTTAAAAAAAGCTTTTGGAAAGGTTGGAAAAGATATTTGAGATTTTTTTATACAGGTTGATTTCGTAAAGGCCTATAAAAAACATTAACTCATTTTTTACGCATTGTTTATTGTAATAAGACAGAATTTTAAAATTTATTTCACGGAACGAAGCGACGCGAAGCCTAACGTCCGTTTGCCGCTCCGTTCTGGGGTGAACTGATAAACAAACGGGCTTGACTAGTTATGTAGCCCTTCGGTGGACGGCATAGAGTTCACTTTAAAAATCCTAAATCGTCGACTGCCGGCCGTACTGTAAAATAATAACGCGAAAATGTATATTTTATTTTATTTTGTGAAGTTCGGGCGTAAATATAATTTTTTTTTGCGATTATTACAAAAGAAACTGAATTTGCTACATTAAACAATAAAACCATATCCGAAAAGGCGTTTATAAACAGGAGAGTTTGAACTTTAAAGTGTTTTATAGAGACTTAATATTTAATTTTTTTATAGGCTTATTAAAAGACTTACAAAAAAACTGATCGAGGTTTTTAAGGGCTAAGATATGTTCTACACACAATATTTCATAGAAGCTTCTATAATACTTTCAAGCGATCCAATTTTCAAAACAAAAACATTTGATTTTGTATGATTTTGCATTATTTGGTATGGCTTCATCTTAATACGGTAAGTATCGATCCAAAAGGTTTCAAGGTTTCTCGTGAATTTTGGCCATAAAAAAATGTAGTTATTTAAGTTAGAAGGTCATTATTCAAAAAAAAATTTAAAAAATTGGACTGGGGTTCTCTATTGTGAGTGCATTAAATAATGCATTGTCAATGGTAATGAGTCTATCTGCCGAGTTTCAGCTAGATCGGTTGTTGGAAAGAGGGTTAATTTCCACTTCCAAGATTTGCTTTCATTCATTCAAGAAAACAAAAATGAAATTTAGAAAGATGTATATAAAAATATAATTTTATTTTCTTGTGATTTTTTTTTACAAATAATTAAAAATGATTTATGGATTATTTGATAGATATTTGAAAATTGTATCAATTTATTATTATTTAAATAAAATATATTGTAATAATAATAATATGTTTAATGTCATAAAATAACACGACTTCGTGCAGGATTATATAAAGTTTGATATGAAAACAATAAAAGAAGAAAAAATTACATAATCTTGTTATATATTCAACAGCAATGGCGTTTTGCATCGTTTGCGGTTGCTTCGTACCTTTACCGTAATTCATATTTCGGCTCACAAGTTCACAATACAGCAGAAACAAGTAATGTAATTCAGTCTTCCTCAGTAGGAATTCCTCTTTCGGGACGGTTGAGATGTAGTAGTATGTATTGGTGTTACTTCATAATTTCCTACTCATTCTCAAAGTGGTTGAATTTTTCGTAAGATCTTTTGCAATGGTTAAAAAACTTTTCAGATGTACTCTTATCGTAATGTGGTTGTAATAATTCAGAAACCTTTGCGAGGGTGGAAAGAAGATATTTTGAAAGTTTCAAAAATTTTCGATTCTTAATATAGCAATTCATAAGTGAAAAACGAATAAACAAACAAACAAGCAAGCAAACATACATTTATTCTATTTATTTTATTTTTATTTTTTTTTTTTTTACAGTTTTTAGAGAAAATGTGTCCTTACTGGGGTACCCCGTTCTAAGGACACATTGTACAAGTTTATTATTTGAATTATGAGTAAATACCTGTTAGAATATTACCAAGGAAAATACAATAAAAGAAAGTACAAAACAAGCATTATTCTTTGTAAGGTTGCAAAATTGAATCTATTTTCTTCCTTCCCATGTCCATAATCCATATTTTTATGCTTCTTTTGAAGGCGGTTATTTTTTTTATGGATTTCATTGTAAGAGGGAGTAAATTAAATAATTTTACAGAGAAGTATTCCATATTTCTTTGTCCAAAAGTCGTTTTAGTTGTAGGTTGGTAGAATGTATGTTGTAATGTAGATCTTGTGAACCGGCCCGAGTTTGTCTGTGTAAAGCTATCCTGATTTTTGAATGCGTACATTAGAATATCTTTTATATATAATTGTTTCAGTGACATTAAATTCAGCGCTTTAAAAACATAGTCTGTGTCTGTAGGGGTTCTGATTCCTTTCCTGTCATTCCTTTTTAACACTTAATTACTCGTACAAAGAACATTACATAACTGCTCGCTTGGGGTCACAAGATGACCCCAAATAGTATGAGAAGTTTTTAATATTTATTTTATTTATTTATTTATTTATTCAACGCCCAGAGGGCTTTTACATGTTTGGAAGTACAATGATGACAGATGATTTTTCAATAGATAATGAAATAACAAAAATAAAATTAGATAAAAAATACACACAAGTCACAAAAATACAAAAAAAAAATACAGCAATTTGATAAGTTTACAAAAATACACATATGTTTAGTAATAGTTTTGGAATATGTTTTTTACAACATCCACAAAATTCGCCAAGTTGATGTTAAATATGTCGACATCACCTAAGTACTGATTCCCCATAGTGTGAAATCGTTGTATAGGAGAGTGGGCAATGTAGTTCCGCTTGTGAATGCTGCAGTAAAATAATGTATTTTGTCGCGTGGTTACTGTCGGTATTCGTAAGTTTATGAGTTGTAAGAGTTCGCAACAGTCGAATTTAGAGTTAAGTATTTTGAATAAAAATGTTAAGTCGTTTATTTTACGTCTGTCTTCTAGTGTATGTATTTTTAGAATATTTAGTAATAGATTATATTTTAAGTCTTCTAGTGGGATACTTAATTTAAAATTTATAAAACGAAGAAATTTTTTTTGTATTCGCTCAATATTATTAACGTGAATTTTGTAAGATGGAGACCAAACTACCGAGTTATATTCAATTTGGCTTCTAACTAGAGATACATATAATAGTTTAATGGCTTCTATGGAACTAAAGTTTTTAGTTGTTCTTAATACGAAGCCTAGTGTTTTCATACCTTTGTTCATAATTTGGTGGATATGATTTGCGAAACTTAGTTTTTCATCCAAAATAATTCCAAGATCTCTCATTTCCGTGACTCTTTCTAAAGCTGTGTTATTGATGGAATATTCAAATAAAACAGGATTTTTATTTCTAAAGAAAGTCAAGGTTTTACACTTTTCTACATTTAAAAATAAATTATTTTGAACGCACCAATCTTTAAACTTACTAATATTTGACTGTAGTATATGGCAATGATTTATATCTGTTATTTTCTTGTATAGCTTGATGTCATCAGCAAAGAGCAATACCTCGACATCATTGAAGCAATTGGTTATATCATTGATGAAAATGAGGAACAAAACCGGGCCAAGGTGACTACCCTGCGGTAGGCCACTAGTAGCCCAGAAAGCGTTCGAGATCCAAGATTTTATTTTGACGAACAGTTTACGATTTAATAAGTAGCTAGTAAACCATTTTAGCATGTTATCCCTTATTCCTAGAGCAAATAGTTTTTGGATTAGTAGTTTATGGGATACTTTGTCAAATGCCTTCGAAAAGTCTGTATATATGCAGTCGACTTGTTTATTTTCTGCAAAAGATTGTATTATGAAGTTTTGAAATATTGTTAAGTTAGTTGCGGTAGATCTACTTTTGATAAAACCATGCTGTTTTTGGTCAATTAATTTTATTAATTTGGGATAGATTTCATCAAGGACCAGTGATTCAAAAAGCTTAGGTAGTACTGACTGTATACAAATGGGGCGATAATTGGCTATATTAGTGTCGTCTCCTTTTTTGTAGATAGGTGTAATAATATATATTGAAATATATAAGTAAATGAAACTATTTTATTATTATAGTGGTTTGTTTATTCGGTAATATCTATAAGTAATAACATAAATTAACTAATTACTCCAAAACAAGTTACTAACTAATTATACAAACTAAAATAGTTATCAATAATTAACAATTTGTATTTAAGTATACTGAGATCATAAATAATACTCGTAATTTTTAGGAACTCTCCGAATCACTCTTGTTACACTGTTGACAGTATATTTCAGAGTGATCATTGCAGACACATCTTGTTCATTTCTTGCATTTTGTTAGTACTTAACCCTTCATTACTCGCACGGGGTCACCGCTCAAGAGCGCAGCGACGCGTCCTTCCACTCCCGTGATTTGGTCACGCCAAATGCTTCATTTTTTAATCCGAAAATGCTTTGACCCCATGCGAGTAATGAAGGGTTAAGTAAGTGTAGATATTCAAACTAGTAGGGGCGGCATTTTAGATTTTCGCATACTGACGGCGGCCCTGGATTTCACAGGTCTACAAAAAAATAAAAATTTGAGCTGTTTTGGTTTTTTTGCGTAATTCTTATGTTTTTGGGTGTGCTGAATCCAAAAATGACATTAATTTTATCACAAAACGAAACGAACGTCACGTTTTCTGACAATGTAGTTATCTATGTTAAGCAAGTTATTATCTTAAAATAAAAGATAAAAGGTTAAAAAAATATATTTATTTATAATTGCGTAACAAAACTTTTTTTTAATCGAAAATACATTAATTAGTAAGCACTAAACACATTTCTTTTTGGCAGTGAGACTCTTTTTGGTACATTTTCGCTTGTAGAAAGCATCTGGAAGGTCTCTCTGAAGCGTCCAACAGTAACCAACGTCTGCAATCATTGAGATACTCCATCTTCCCTGGTATCTTTTTTCCATCTCCCTAATATTTTGATGAAATCGTTCACCTTGCTCTTCACTCACATACTAAATTTTCTGCAAAGTAGTCTAGGTGGGAATGAAGAAAATGTACTTTTAAACTCATTAGGCAACAAAGCTTGAGATGCTTTTATCGATTTGTTTGTAGTTTAGGTCTTTGTAATTGCCTAAAAATTCAGGTTACCCTCCCCGATCCCTAGTTCCCCTCCTTCCCTCCCTCGAATCCCCTACCCGAGTTCCCCTCCCCCCTCCCACATTCCATACATTCAGTCCCGGTACATTCAGTCTTCACAGCTCGCGTGCCACCTATTGCAATTTTTTTATAAACAAATTTCATAATGCTAGAGCTCACCAGTAGTTTTATACAAACCTTGTCTTGACAATAACGATCACAAAAAAAAGAATTATCCAATTTGGTGCAGTCGTTCAAAAGTTATGCGCGTACATACATTTCTGCGATTCATTTTTATTTAATTTATTATTTTTTCGTAATTTCATGAGGGGAGCTCACTATTGTATACAGAAACCACCGCGGGCATGCACACATCATATCCCCAAAGTTTCATTGCAATCGGATGAATGGTTTAGCAATGAAATGTTTATTGCCAGAGCTCACTAGTGTATATACTATCTATATCTGTATATATGTGTATACCGTTTTGCAAAATAACGTGACGTTCTGGAATTTTTTGAGTATTTTTCTAGTTTTCAGAACACCTATATACATAGAAATCGGTTGAAAACATCCAGACAGCATTTTTGTTGTAGACCTGTGTTTTCAGAAGCGTGAGGCAGAAAATTAACACCATGAATGCATTAAACAACCCAACAACGCCAAACGATCAAAAGAATTCTTGTCGCAAATAATACGAGTACATCAATAACTGATATGTTCTTTAAATAAGTGACCTTTCACACTGAGGCTGATAATGCATTTAAAATGTCGATGGTTTGCTTTTATATTGTGACTGATTCAATTTGGGATGCTGATATGGGTTCCGTCGCCTCGGGAACCAATCATTGGGTATCTGCATATGGACTTGAAAGTGAGGCTTGTCCGGGTCTTGGTGGAGGATGCGTCTGCTCACCGGCTGTGGGAAACCCACCCCATGTGAAACTTTTGGGGTGGCCTATGGCAGAGGTGTTGATTATCCAATAAATGGTTCCGAGGGCGGCGGTACCCATACCCGCCTCCCAAAATTAAAAGAAATATATGAAATAAGGTTTTGAAATATGACAAATGAATTTAAAATATGAATTTATTGCGTTGTTCCCAAAGCCTTTAATTAATGCATTTATTTTTATACTACCTGAATGTAGAGGGTTGTTATTATTTCAAATATGATTTAAAAATAAAATTTATAATTTTGTAACGTTCCTTTTTTACCTTATATCTATCTTTACTTATCACCGCCATCCAAATACTCTCAATATTTCTCTGTATTCAAAATAAAAACAAGTGCAGACATGTGGGTAGATTAGTGTAAGAAAAGACGGATTATACCAGTAACAAAGATGCAACATTTATTTAAATACTTTCAAACAAATAAGAGTAGAGCATGATTAAATTGATTTAAATCTACCAGGGGTGGTTGATTACCATAGGTAAGTCAAATTAATGTGAAAACTATTATCTCGGAACATGTGGGTCTCAATAAAAGGAAGTATAATATTTGTTAATCCTGAAGGGCGCCTGTACGGATAACCGAACATATTTATAAGGATTTAAATTAAATGCTAAGGATAATAAAATACCAAAGTTAAGCTATAATATCTCGTGATGATTCATTATTAAATATTAATTCGCTCACGCGTGTTTCGGCCATGACCTTTGGCGGCTTGAAGTTCAGCTGTCACACCATGAAACTCCCCAGAACCAACTGACGAACGTATCGAAACTTCATCTCGATTCGCCCTCTACCGGCGCCTGTACATTTACGGCTGTCAAATTCATTAGGTACCCGCGTGGCTAGAAACTCCGTCTAAATTAGGCCAGTACTTGCCCAAACTGCTGCATTACCCCCATGGCCAAGAGAATTTTTGCAAAAAATTCCACTACGCCACCTGGCGTCAGAAATCCTGAAGAGCGAAGGTACCGCTGCCACCAAGAATTCCAAAGTGCTTAACGAGATTTGTGGTGAATGAGTTTGAGCTTCTAGTGCCTTCCCAGCTGTGTCACTTCTCGTAATGTTCTTCCCAAATATGTAGAGATGAATTATCCTCAAGATGATGTTGTAAACCAGTAAGCCTCCCTCGATAATGGTTCAGTGAAGCAGTGAATGAAACTTCAAACTGCCCAAATAATAAGGGCTCAATCCTCTGCTTATATCAGAGCCACAATCTGTAGGTTGATGCAAATAAGTACTGATCCCTGTAGTTGAAGAAATCCATTTGATGCAGACCAATGCTTGGGTTAAACTTCTGCCTATTCAAGAGCAACTGAAAGTAGGTTGACATAAATAAGTGATGTGCCATGTTGTTGTAGAATTTCCCTTTTGACGCAGTCCAAATGCTTGTGTTAAAACTTCTGCCTATTCAAGAGCAACTGAAAGTAGGTTGACATAAATAAGTGATGTGCCATGTTGTTGTAGAATTTCCCTTTTGACGCAGTCCAAATGCTTGTGTTAAAACTTCTGCCTATTCAAGAGCAACTGAAGGTAGGTTGACATAAATAAGTGATGTGCCATGTTGATGTAGAATTTCCATTTGACGCAGTCCAAATGCTTGTGTTAAAACTTCTGCCTATTCAAGAGCAACTGAAGGTAGGTTGACATAAATAAGTGATGTGCCATGTTGTTGTAGAATTTCCCTTTTGACGCAGTCCAAATGCTTGTGTTAAAACTTCTGCCTATTCAAGAGCAACTGAAGGTAGGTTGACATAAATACGTGATGTGCCATGTTGATGTAGAATTTCCATTTGACGCAGTCCAAATGCTTGGGTTAGAACTTCCTCGAAGAACGTAGAAAACCACGTGAGCGAAAAATAATTACTGAGCTATCGTTAAGAAGAAGCAATTACTACGTATTAAGGTGAAATAAAAACTTATATAAAGCAAATATTTAGATTGAGCTAAAATAATTTGACCTAAACATGAAAAGATTTAATCAAAAGAAACTTGACTCTAAACCCACATTCCACTCAAAACTTATGGAAATATTTATCCACAATACTGTTATAATACCATTTAAAATTTAATAACATCTAAAATCTTGACACCTATCAATAAAAATTTCAAATTGTAGAAAACCAACCCCTCAAAAGAAAATAACATAAAGTTAAGGTAATGAAACAACCACTGACATCTGTTGAACAGCGGAGAAAGATGAATAATCCTGTCAATATTAAATGGTTGAGATCCCGGAATAAAACTCCAAGATTGTGTAAGAAAATTTAAGAATTTAAATCAGTCATACAGTTCCATTTTAAAAGACAAACATGTGCCTTCAAATGAGTTCCGAGCTCTAGAACCGACTTAAAGTCACATGCCGTGTCAAAAAGGAACTGTGCAAGAAATGTAAAAAATTAACTGTGAAACTAAACATCTAATATTATGTACTCACTCTATAGAGATACTAATTAAATTTCCATTTAAAATGCATATATAATTAAACTTATGAAAAATGAATTGTTATTATTATTTTAATTTATTAATTGGTAATAATTATGTTACCCGAAGTAAATTTATACATTATCGTATGTCTCCAGAACTCGTTCCTGACTATTTGAAATAAACATGCAACGGAGCTTCCTAAAACTCAAAATAGATAGTTTCTGAGAACTTCTGAGATTATGCGCAAGTATCAAAGTAAGATTGTATGACTATAAACACAAATGATCCGTAAAGTTTCTCTATGGAGAATTATTTTAATAATTTGTGTAAAATAATCAATAAATTTAAATCTTATAAAATAAGAATACTGTTTTATCTGTATTTCTTTGAAGAATGCAACACCCGAGCTAACATTATTATAACATATATAAATAAAGAAGACCCATTTCCTTGACTTGGAAAATTCCCATGCTGCGAAACTTCCTAAAGCTCCCAAATAGATTATTGTCAGCTTCTGAGGCTATTGATTATGTATAATTATCACCATGAAAATACATGTGGAATTTTCCAAGGTAGAAACCGTATGTACGACACCATTCAAGTAAATAATCACTACATGTAACCATAAATTATCAACCATGTACAAAACCATGTAGTATCATTATAAACACAATTCATATTTTACAAATAGCAAGGTTTACCTACAGGGAAAGGAACCCACTAATTTTATCAGTTCAAAGCATGAGCGTAATGGCCAATTACCCCCATGCTCTGAAGGAAAATTTTCATACAAATTACAATATTCATATACTACACTAACTATCACAAATACAAAGGACAAACAACCACAAAACAATTAACATATAGCACTCAATGTGTGGACACAAGTTTCATGTCAAAGTCATGTCATCACATTGAATGTATTTTGCAAACATAAGGTCAAAATGCATGCAAATTTTACTAACTATCGGTACTTTAGACCGAATTAAATCCCAATACGGAAAGATTCTATTTTCTTACTGAAAGGAAATAAATTAAACCGCTGACTCCTCAGCATGCTCAGACTTTAAAATGTCCTTCGCGTGGAAAATACCTAAAAGCTTCCCATCCATGTCAGCCAACTGGTATGCCACAGGGGAAATTTTCCGCACAACCTTACTTCTAATAAATTTTGGAGCCAGTTTAGCTGAAAAGTGTTTAGAAGCATCTGAAAGAACGAAAGACCTCCGCCACACTACGTCGCCTTCCGCGTACTGAACCTCCCTCCGACGAAGATCATATTGACGTTTGTTGCGTTCATATGACTGTCGCAAAGATGTGCGCACCTGTGAAAAAATATCATTTAACTCTTGCAAACCTGCAGCCCAGGAATCCCGTTCAGCAAATTTAATTTCCTCCGCGTTGAAGTCAGCTCCTATGTAGTCCTTCCCTGACATGATGATTTCCCTGCCAAAATTGAGGAAGAAAGGAGTGTAACCAGTGACTTCGTGCACAGCAGTGTTGATCGCTAATTCTATCTCAGGTAAATAATTTGCCCACATTGTGTGTGCCCATATAATTTGCCCATATTGCCCACAATCAGTGCCTACATATGAAGCGAGGGCAGAGACTAAAACCTTATTAACTCGCTCAACAGGATTGTTTTGAGGGTGATATCTACAGTTGTAGAAAAGGTGCCGAATGTGAAATTTGCTAACCAAAGCCTTCATGTCCCGAGATATGTACTGCGGACCATTATCTAACACAATAGTATCTGGCACTCCAAACTTGTAGAATATTTCATTTTCTAAAATACTAGCGATATTGCTACCCGTTGCCTTCCTTAGAGGGAATAGCCTAGTAAATTTGGAGAAAAAATCAGAAACTACTAACAAGTATGTATAGCCTTTTTTGTAAGAATTCGGATACGGACCCAGCAGATCTGTGGCAATCATCTGCCAAGGACGCTGCACCAACTTGGGATTTCCCATTAGCCCTGGCGGTAACAAATTGGTGCTTTTATACCCTAAGCAAATCTGACATTTACTAATGAACCGTTTGACATCAGCTGACATTTTAGGCCAATAATATTTAAGTTTAATCCTATTCAAGGTTTTCATAATCCCGAAGTGAGCACACACTGGAGGAACGTGGTGTTCTAAAATAATGTTCTTTCTAACCTCCTTTGGCATAACTTCCTTCCAGTCATATGACCTGTGAAGAGCGTCCATGCTTTGGATGTGTTTAAAAATCCTATCATTTTCCACTTTCCAAGCTGAATATTTGTCCGGATTAGCTAAAATTTTCTCTCTAAGCCTGATGTACCACGAGTCGGAAGTACTAAACTTTTGCGCTAATGCATTTACTTGTAGGGGATCACGCGATAACGCATCCGGAATGACATTGTCTTTACCCTTTCGGTGAATAATTTCAAAATTAAATTGCTGCAGTCTTACTGCCCAGCGTGCGAGTCGTCCACTGGGCGACTTTAATTGTGTTAACCACTTGAGACTATAGTGATCTGTAATTATTCTAACCGGAATAGGTGAACCCTCAATGTAACCTCTAAACTTTTCCAGAGCAAAAATCATAGCGTTTAACTCCCTCTCCGTTGTGGAGTGATTCCTCTCTTGTGCAGATAACGACCTTGAAATGAATGAAATCGGGTGCTCTATTTGATTTTCATCAAATTGACTTAAGACTGCCCCGAGGCCTACGCTCGATGCGTCACAACTAATAGTGAAAGGCTTACTAAAGTCAGGGCATGCGAGAACCGGAGCGTTAACTAGGATATTCTTTAATTTAACAAAAGCCGTTTGCGCCTGTTGATTCCACGCAAACTTTTTCCCCGCGAATTCCTTCTTTGTTAAGTTGTGTAAAGGAGACGCAATAATTGAAAAGTTATGGATAAACCTTTTGTACCACGATAGCACCCCAATGAATCTACGTAGACTCTTTTGAGACGTAGGGGTGGGAAAATCCACAATTGCTTTTACTTTCTCGGGATCAGTGCGAAGCCCTTTACTGTCTACAATGAAACCTAAATATTTTAAAGAGTCCCTGCAGAAAACAGACTTTTCCACATTTATAGTAAGGCCTGCGGCTTGTAATTTCTGTTTCACCTGTCTTAGAAGTTCTATATGTTCTTCAAATGAAGAGCTTATTATAATAATGTCATCCAGATAACAGAACACTTTGCCATCAAATTGTGGCCCTAGCACCTTGTCCATTAACCTCATCATGCGGGAACTCGCCCCGTGGAGGCCAAAAGGCATGGTCACAAAGTGAAACAAGCCTCTTTTAGGGATTGTAAATGCGGTTTTCTCTTTTGAATTCTCTTCTAAAGGAATTTGAAAAAAAGCGTCATTCAAGTCTAGCGTTGTTAAATACCGAGCACCCCCCAAGCTATTCAAGATGTCAGAAATGAACGGTGTCGCGTAGGCGTCGCGTTTAGAGTTTGCGTTCAAAAGTCTACTATCAAGACATAACCGGTACGTGCCATTCTTTTTTGGTACTAAAACAATTGGATTATTCCACGCGCTATTGCTGGGTTCAACCACTCCCAAAGCTAACAGTCTGTCTAATTCCTTGTGTACCTGCGGAAGTAGGTGCGGTGAAATCGGATAAATGCGTTGCTTAATGGGAGAGCAATTACCTGTGTCAATGACATGCTTCTCTAAGGATGTTCTACCTAACCGATTACCCGAATAGGAAACATACTCCCGAATTACTTTATTTAAGACTGAGCGTTGCGAAATGGATAAGTTTTCTGCATTTTCTAAACCTATTACATCAGCTCTACACTGTGTTTTGACCGACTCCTTAGAAGCCATCAATTTTGATATTCTTGGACAAATATTGAAAATTTTCCAAAAATCACAGCCTAGAATGATGTTAGCATTTATCTGAGGCATAACCACAAAACTGAAAACCCTCTCTGTGTTATCAAAACGAATCGGTACCGTAATTTTATACGAACAAACAACAGAATGACCTGTAGCCGAAACTAAAGAAAACTTAGTGTCAAGCTTGGAAAGCTTGAAACCTAAATCTAAGAATTTCCTATGAAAATTGTTACCTAAAATGGAAATGTGAGAGCCCGAATCTAAAAGACCAGAAAAATTTAACCCTAAAACTTGAAAAGAAATGTGAGGACGGTTGTCCCTGTTTACCGCTCCCATCTCCTTTGAAGTATTTAAGTTTTTATAAAAATCTCTTACTACAGCCAGCCAGGAAGCCCATTCCCCGGACGTCTCCTCGGCGAGCGTCGACGTCTTAACGCCCGCTGTCTGGAACTCCGGGGTATTCAGTTTTTTGAACGGCGGCAGCCACAATCTGGAGACTTCAGTCCTGGTCTTCCGCAGCGGAAACAATGCACGCCCCTGGAAACGTTATTAGACGGGCTAAGATTATCATGGTTCATAAAACGACGGTTATTTCTAAAATTGGGATTGACATTTCCTGAATTATTATTATTCCTACCATTGTTCCTGTTATGTGAATTGTTATTCCTGACAAAATTTTGATTATTAGATGAAACAGTAGTAGAAGGAACCCTGTCACTGGAGCGGCTGTCCGCTAACTCAATCATTTTCCCAAGTTTTTTCAGAGTACTGATATCCGGAATTACCGATAGCGATAACTTTTGAATATATCTAGGCAACATATTACATTGTAAAATCTCCAATAATTCATCATCAGGTAATTTCGATGACAAACGATTATTTAAAATGAGAATGCGAGTAATAAAAGAGTTTAAATTCTCCTTCTGCATTTGAACGGTAGCTCTCAGTTGAGCCAACAGTCGCCTCTCGTGATCCAGAAACTCATATTCCTCTTTCAGAGCCACGACGGTGTCAGACCATGATGCAAATGAGGAGCGATTTACTCTGTACCATAAGAGTGCATCACCAGAAAACAATTCAACAGCAGATGTAAAAAGTGAAACTTTACTCACATTTCGAGCTAGTGCGAGCTCTTCGATTCTCTCTATAAAATCGTGTACGCCAACTGAGCCGTCAAAAGTAATGTTCCACTTGTGAACAGGAACCGACAAAGGGGACGAAACGGGAATCGATGCAGCTAAGTTATCACCAGGTTTCGCCATGTTGATTGTATCTGCTTTACTCCTTGTGACAATTGTATATTCCATAACCTAACTACAAAGGGATTATAAAACAAAAAGTTATTAGAACATGCGACAACACAAGATGTTACACCAATACTCGGAAATATTTCCCATGCATCTCAAGATAAAATTATAAATAAAATGTCGCCAGATAACTGGAGACGTTTGAAAAGCGCAAAAAAAACGCCGGTGAGTTGGTTCCTTGCAAAGCAAAATTGTAAACTTAAAAACTACCGGGAGACACGTGTCTATGCAGGTGTTCAACAAGCCGCCATTGACCACAACACACATGACGAACAACAAATCATCACGAGATAATACAAGTGAAAGAACAATAAAATAGACGAGCACATGTCCGAGACGCCACATTAAGTTCTTTTATAACGTTGGGCCCAGATTGTAACGTTCCTTTTTTACCTTATATCTATCTTTACTTATCACCGCCATCCAAATACTCTCAATATTTCTCTGTATTCAAAATAAAAACAAGTGCAGACATGTGGGTAGATTAGTGTAAGAAAAGACGGATTATACCAGTAACAAAGATGCAACATTTATTTAAATACTTTCAAACAAATAAGAGTAGAGCATGATTAAATTGATTTAAATCTACCAGGGGTGGTTGATTACCATAGGTAAGTCAAATTAATGTGAAAACTATTATCTCGGAACATGTGGGTCTCAATAAAAGGAAGTATAATATTTGTTAATCCTGAAGGGCGCCTGTACGGATAACCGAACATATTTATAAGGATTTAAATTAAATGCTAAGGATAATAAAATACCAAAGTTAAGCTATAATATCTCGTGATGATTCATTATTAAATATTAATTCGCTCACGCGTGTTTCGGCCATGACCTTTGGCGGCTTGAAGTTCAGCTGTCACACCATGAAACTCCCCAGAACCAACTGACGAACGTATCGAAACTTCATCTCGATTCGCCCTCTACCGGCGCCTGTACATTTACGGCTGTCAAATTCATTAGGTACCCGCGTGGCTAGAAACTCCGTCTAAATTAGGCCAGTACTTGCCCAAACTGCTGCAATTTATTTCGCTTCTTTCCAGAGTGGTTGGTAACAAGACACCCTTTTGAAATGGCTTTAGTCAGTAGATCTGAATTTCCAGGAACTTTGCAATCTTCTACTATCTAAACAACGCGCAACGGTGACCGGACAACTCGGAATCATACTACTTTAGCAACTCATTTGAAAAGTCATTAAAATTGATGAAAAGAATGTATAACTTTTAATGAATATCTCTGGCACCGCTGCTAAGTCATCAAACGTAGCGAATCCCTTGGGGTGACCTATGGCAGGGGTGGGACATGATTTTAAATTTTCACGGCCTAAAGTATTATCGTTATTTATTTTTTGGGGATTTTACCGTGTTGCGCTACCTCCTTCTTAAGCTAACGTTTCGGACAGCGTTACAGTGGCCTAATGGTTACGGTCTAGTGGTTAACCCTCCGCCCGTCGCGCCTTTTTTGTAATGCGAGGTGTCGCGTGGGGTCGCTTAGGACCCCCAAAAAAAATTTGATTAAATTGTTATTGTAGCATACATTTTATATGTTATTTTAACTGATTACAGTCAGGTGATAATGATTGCTTTGAAATAAAAAGAAATATTAAATTTTTTTTATTTATTTTCAATGCAAAAGCTTAAAAATCAACTAGGAATATTTTTTTGAAATTTTGAATCATATTTTTTAATAGAAAATTAAAAAAAAATCTTACCAATTTCCATAAAACTCAAAACTATTTGAGGTTGATATAGACTTATTATTATTACAACAAAAAAATCAACAAAATACAATAAAAAAAACATATAAACTTGATTTTTCATGGTATATTGTTGATTTTTTTAGCCTCACGCCAAAACACAAGTCTGTATCTCACATCGCACATGCGCAAACTAAATTTTCTCGGCGCTTGCGTCAAGTATAGTCCCTTTTAGGAAGCTACCTAAAGTAAGAAATTAGTGGGAACATTTAAAATGAACATAATTAGCATTTCTGTAAAACCTGGGCTTTTAAAGACCCCACGCGATGGGTCGAGGGTTAAAGGAGGCAGCGCAACACGGCATACCACCCCAAAAATAAATAATGATTATGGCAGTGGTGTTGATTATCAATGGTTCCCGGATGGCTGTACCCATACCCTTGACAGGAGTGCCCGGGTTCATGGGATGAGATTTCTCTAGGTTTTGGCGGCAAATGTGTTTATCCACCTACCGCGTGGCGGGCTGGATCGGGAGAAACAAGTTGAGGTAAACCTAACCTAGACCTCTCCAGACACACTTTATCGATCCATCGCCTTGCACCGCACTGGGAGGGATGGATTCATACACGTTTGTCACTCCTGTACATATTGACACCCAGATCCTACCCACCCCTCACATCCTTTTCCTTCCCAGAACTTCCTCTCTAACCTTTCCCTAACAAGATTTGCCCCAATTTTTCAAGATTTTTTATGCCGATTTTTTATTCCTTGTAATATTACATGAAATAATCAAAATGGAGAAATTAAAATAGTTTTTATTGAAATTTCTGCTTTCGTTATTAATTATTTGAACCTTGAGATGACATTTAACTAAAATGATTGAATTTGAAGAAATTGTTGATATTTAAAAAAAAAACGTTGTCTTATCTCTAGTCCGGGGTCACCAAATTGGAAAGTTTTATACATTATAGATTAGGCTACAGAGAAATTAGTTATAAAACATTTTTTTCGCGTAGATAATAAGCTTGTTATTGACGTTTATATCAGGCAAAAAAGGTCAATTATGCGATTATAAAAAAAATTCTCCTTGTGTAGTGTGCTCTCTATACTTAGTAAAGTGAATTAAAAAAACCAGTAAGCCACAACTACTCTACTAGGCATAGAGAAGCACAAATGTTTATTATTAATATATCTCAAAATGTATACGGTCATATAACAAAAAGGCATAAAATTCCGGAAATATTAAAAATGAGACATCTTATTCAAAAATCAAAACAAAAGTTAGATCATTCTACCTCCGCAGAACATGAAAACAAATAATATTGTGGGCAAATGCCAAGATCTGTGAAAAAAAAAATATTGAAAACAAATAGTATTGTGAAGGAATACCTTGACTTTTAACCATTGTTAAGTAATTATTATGTATTATGCACCAAAATACCAAACATTTAATTATATTATTGTAAACAAATAAATAGGAAAAACTAGAGATTTCTTAAAATCAAACTGATTGATTAGTTTTATTAGAAATAATATTGTACGATTAAAAACTGAATAAACCTATTTAAAAAAAAGTACATCCTGCATTTGATATTATTTAATCTTTCGCACAAACCCAAAATCATTTCAAATTGCTGACTTTAAAACAAAGACGTGCAGGTCAAACCAGTGTCAAAGAATTGAACAGTTTAACAGTTTATTTTCATTAAATCGTCGTAGTTATTCATGTCGTAGTAATGTGTAATTAATATCACCCGAAGAGAGACGAATTTGACCCGACTTCGGTACACCGACACACCAACAGCTGGTGTGGGTGTCGGTCCTGACATTATTTTTTGGAGTAAAAAATGTTAATGAAATTTTGGTCTCCGGTGACTTTTTGGATAACTTTTTTTTTATTTATTTCAAATTTTTTTTCTTCAAAATCAAACAAAAAAAAATTCTTCTGCATGTCGTCACTGGTCACTCAGCCGAGTAACCTACCAACCCCTAACCCTGCCTCCAACTGTCCAACACCTACCATTTTTTTATGTTTTTGTAGAAAAAAAATAAAAATAAAACATCAAAAATGTCACCGGATACCAAAAATTTATTTACATTTTTTACTCCAAATAATGTCAGGAATCACTGGTTAAGAGCGTTTAACCAGCCAGCGGACGAAAATCCACATTTCGTCGAAAGTTGTTCTTCCGATCGTGCAGGGCGGTTACAATGAGAAAGATTAATTATTCTCCGTACAAGCTTTTTAAAATTATAACTCAATATCGAATTTATTTCAATCCAAATTAGCTTTAATTTATACCTTCATCCAAAAATGCTGAAAGGCGTGATGATAAAACTATTAAAATAGTGTACTTTTTGTAGTTATTTTTTGATTATAAGTATTTATCATTTTTCAATAATGTCTAAATTTAATAAGAATGTTAAAAAAATCTGAAATATATTAGTTTGTAAGTGCGCAAATAAATACACAAATGGACCAATTTTCGTCAAGAAACACATGTACGTACATATTTTTTAATGATTTTATTGAAACTAAAATTAAAATTCTAATACATAACTTTGCTAGATAATATATTGATTTATTTTACTGCATGATTACATTATTTGAAATGGGTGTGGTATAATACAAAAACTTTTTTGAAAATTTAACAAATCTGCCAACGACCTATGGAATAACCTTATTATACTAAAAATTAAAAAAAAATTCTAAAAATTTATTACATACGAATGCTAGATAAAAGAACAATCTTTCGAAATCCATTTATAATTTTTTGTGGAAAAGAGTCAATACGTCTAAAAACTTTTTTGAAAATGACGTATTTCCGGCTTTCTCTGGTAATGCCCTCTTAAAGTAAGGCAAGTACGTCCCTTAACACCCTGTATACTGTCTAATACTGTGTGGTACATAAAAGATACAGATAAGATAAGATAAAAAACGAGAAAGTAGAAAAAATAAATATATAATAATAATGATGAAAACTGAAAAACTCCAGATGTAGGATCGAGAAATAATATATACATTACTTAATAAATAAAAAAACAAGTAAAAGTAAGATAAAAGTAAAGTGATAGTACTCACAAAAAATAGTTAAATATAGTGTGCCAGTTTTATGGCTATTTAAAAAAAAAATTATAAAAAAAAAACAAATAAAATAAATTAAAAAACACCAGATGTAAAGTGGAAAAAATATATATGAACATGTACGTATATACATATATTTGTTTTACATTCTTTTAAATTAAAAAACAAAGTAAGGTAACAATTATTTAGTTTTGTTAAAGTGAATTAATCTACGAATATTTGGTAATGAATTGGTTATTATAAGGCTCCATTAACTATTTGTTTGAAAGAGCTTAAAGTACATGACAAGATATCAGCATCGATTCATTTTTTGTTATAATGATTACAAGTTCTCAATAAGAAAGAATTTTGCCTGAGACTAGTTGAAGCAGTTTCGACATGAAACAATGATTTGTCCCTAGTTTTCTTACTCGGAACTCTAATATTAATTGATGATAAAAGAGCCGGACAGTCAATATGACCATTCAACACAACTTAATAAAATAACTGAATTTCATTCAGCTAAAAGTAAACACAACAGTTATTAATTCTGAGGCGGTACCAAGTTCGCCGGTTCAGTTAGTATGTGATAAAATTCCTTTTCTAATTTTATAAATCGAAATAAATACACAATTTTTGAAGTGTAAACATTTTGTATACAACTGTAAAAACGTTTTAGAAATGTCTAACGTTTTTTCTAAAATAAAAAATAAAAACAAACTTATTTTATTAGACTTATGTATTATAAACAGGTGACAATAATATGTCAATGACAGCTATTGTGTTTTTGTTTTTCTCTTGTTAAACTAATGGTTTATAACAAGTTTTAGGGCCGAAATTTACAACATATGCAATAAACCAAAACAAGGAGTGTATGAGACCACTTTTCTGTTCCATACAAATACTATAAACAATAGGGCGCTAGACTCCAATCGTCACTTCAGTTTCGGGAGATGGTTTATAAATAACGACTCAAAGACCTTTCAGGTAATGACATGAAATATTTATTTTCAGACGGTTTTTATACTAAATTTGCGTACACCTGCTTTGAAGAAAAACGTAAACATGTTTTCATTTCTGCATCTGTTGTTTATCTTAATTACTCCAGGTGTTTGAGGCAGTTGTCCTGTGTGCTCTATTTCGTTTGAATAACAAACTGGTTTCTACATGCGTATTGTTTTCTTGCCTGAGTTGACCTGATTTCTCCAGGTGGATGAACGCACCTGCTTAAAATGCAGGATTTACCATCAATATAATGTAAGGCGTTTTGGTTGCTAAGTGCTTAGTTCTTGAATAACACGTGCGGCGGCCAGCTGTGATTTTTCACGTAAACAGACTTGTTTAGACACGAAGTGTTTTTCTTGCATGGGTTGACCTCATTACACACCTGTTATTTGTGATAATGCGAGGTATTTTGGTTTTTAAATAACACTTGCAGTTTTTCATGTAGCATTTCGCAAGAATTGACTTGTCAATAAGTTGATTACTGTTCTCTGATAGACAATAATACAGGTGTGGCAACCAGCTGCAAAAGTTTCACGTAAACAAAATCTCATGCATCAAGACGTCTGTTACAAGGAGTGTTTCTAACCAGTTTTAGTGCTAACATTATTCTCCTAATGTCTTTGTTAGTCAAATACCAGAGTAAACAATAATTTCGTTAACCATAATTTACAATGAAGCGAACACCATCTGGCTCGCCATATCAAACTCCTGACCCTGATGTCGAAAAGGTTGAAGTGCTTCCCAAAAATGACCCTGCCCAAGTGTCCGCTATTAACCCAGATTATGAGACATCCCTAATACCTGAATGTGACACTTCTGGATATGCCAAACTACTTGCTAAGAAGATCCCGACCGCAATGGCAATTATAACTGATCCATCATGCCGAGCCACTAAAGATCAACAGATCAGGATTCAAAAGGAGCTCGTCAGTGTTCTCTCCATATCCAATATGATGGCTCTGGAAATGGGTAAATTGGAAGATGCCCTATCTGTTTTACATCTAAGTGAATGCCTAAATAAAACACCGACTGCGCCCACCCGTGCCTGGAATACTGTCGCTGCTTCCTCTTCCGACACCAGTAGAACTCAATATCCCTGCTTGCCGCTTATTACAAAAAAACAATGCTCTTCCTGGCCCTGCTAGACCTTCAGTTCTCGTTTTCCGGCCAATAACACCCAGTCCACTTCCAAGGACACTATGAAAACCCTGAAAACTGCAGTCAATCCTACCATACTGGGCATATGAGTAACGGGTATGCGTGAACTGAAAAGTGGTGGGGTGATAATCCACCCTAGCACTTCTGCTGAAGCGACGAAATTTTCAAATGCTCGAGCTCTATCTGAAGCCGGTCTAAAAGCAACGATCGCCACAAATCGCCTCCCTCGTATTGCTATACATGACCGCCCTCAAGATATTTCATCTGAGGATATTATCCCAGCGATTCATCATCATCTTCCAACGACACCGGTATCTCATTAGAAAATTTAAAAGAGAACATAATATATCTTTCTCTCATAAATTGGGCCCTCGCACTTGTAACTGCATCCACATTTTAGAGTCCCTTCATCTGTTCGTCACTCTCTAATATCCAGTACAAAACTTGCTATTGACTGGCAGCTAAACCGTGTAAAAGACTGGGTAGATAGCTTGAAGTGTGGCCACTATCAACTTTATGGCCACATTTTTTATTATTATTTTTTATTTTTTATTGTAATATAAAAAATATGAGTTACATATAAATATACATATTTTACAAAATTTTATATTAAAGGTCGTATTTAGTCATGTATACCTTGTCAGAAAAGAGGAGCTCTTGTGCCTGATAAGGGAGCCACGATTCTTACTTAGGTTTTAAGTTATAATATGAAATATAAAATATAATATAAAATATAACATAAAATATTTACTTTTTAATATAATTTTTTTTTGAAAAATTGTTTAATTTTATTTATTTGTTCTGATGATTCTGGTGATGATACTGCGTATTTCATAAGGGAGGTTATTATAGTTTTTTATGGCTTGGAAAATATAATGATGTTGCATTTGAGTTGTTTTAAAATAAGGTGTAATAAATTGGTTTCCATTTCTTATTAGTTTGTAAAACTCTTGATATTCTTTGTTTTTTTTTTCTTTACACATTTTTATAATAGAAGCTTGTTTGAATATGTCATCGACATTTGGTACTGGAAACAATTTGAAAAGTGATTCTGTTGAGAAGGTAGATTTTTTTTTTAATATTACTTTAATTATGATTCTTTGTGAAACTTTTACTGAGTTTAGATTATTTTCGTAAGATCCTCCCCACCCTATAATTCCGCAGATAAGTAAAGAATGAACAAGAGCATAGTACACGTTTTTGATAATTTTTACATTTAAAATATTTCTTAACCTAACAAATATATTGTAATGTCTTCACTTTATAATAATAATTACTCCATGACTTACAAGCACTTTATTATAAATAATATTTAGAATCCAAATTCACAACCATCCTCTAGTCTCCATTTTACCAGCTATCTCCCAAAACAAAAGAACCTCTGACAACCGTCATTAATTATTTAAATAAAGATCATTAGCTATGAAGCAGTTCTTACTTATAATTTAGACATAGTTAATATATTACACCCTCCCACACTTAAAACCTAAGCATCCGACTAGGATCGGAGCTCCGCTAACTAATTATTATACAAAATTAAATTAAACATTCTGTTAAATATCTTAATATAAATATTTCATTGTAACTAGAACTAAAATGTTTTACATTCTTCAGGCTTCAACTCGCTCTGAGAAAAGATTCACGGCTAGATCCGGGCCCTCAATCGTCCTCTCCAAGGGTTCAGAGTCGCTTAGTGACTGACAAGAAATTCCGGAGAGACCGCCACCTTGGCCCTGATTTTCAGAAAGTGTGGCCTCATCTTCCCACCTGACACTCTTCTCAATTAGCTGATCAGAATGTCTTTTCCAAACCTGATCCGAATTTCTCATTTTAACAAGGTAAACACTGGTTCCTATTTTTTTAATAATTTCTCCCCTACGCCATTTATTTTGATCAGACCTGAAATCCTTTGCCATAACTTTAGTACCAATTTCTAATGACTTCTTAAATTTTCTCCCTTTGCTATATGAAACCTGCTTGCTCTGGGCTCTCTTCATATTGTCAGCCACTTCGGATGACACATTTTTATATGCTCTGGTGTCATTCCTTTTAGACGGAAACAACGTGTCAAACCTAGACCTGATACGATGGCCTAACAAAGCTTCGCTTGGAGATATTCCCGTACTCTGGTGTGGAGCATTCCTGTAGCCGACAAGAAAATTTAATAGCTTATCTTGAAAATCCAGAGGAAGATGCCCTTCGTGTAACAACTTTTTCAAAAAAAATTCACAAATTTGACACTAATTTCAGCTTGACCGTTACTATTTGGTTTCTTGACTGCACTAGTTAGGTGTTTAATTTTGAATTCTGAACAAAACTTCTCAAATTCCCTTGACCTAAACGCTGGTCCATTATCAGAAACCAACACCTCTACAATTCCAAAATGTGAAAATAAATTTTTCAATTCCCTAATCGTTTGATCTGAATCTAATCCCGTAACACATAAACACTCTAGCCATTTCGAAGTGGGGTCTATAATAATTAAAAAATATTTATTTCCAATAGGCCCGAAAAAATCTAGATGCAACCTTTTCCATATCTCCGTATCAATCGGCCAGCTGCTAATTTCTAATCTCTTAGGCGTTGATGCATTTTCTGAGCAAATCTCAAAAATTTTTTATTGCCTCTTCAATGTGGCTGTTAAAACCCAACCAGAAAAAATAATTCTTCCCTAAAGTTTTTGATTTTGTTATTCCTAAATGAGACTCGTGTAAAAACAACAAAATTTTCTCTCTCAAACTTTCAGGAATGACCAATCTATTTTGATAAAACATGCAGCTGTCATAAACACTTAACTTATCTTTTAAATGGAACCATTTTAAACAATTACCTTGTAAATGTTTTTTATCTGGCCACTTGTTTCCCTGTACGTAATCCATCACTACTTTTAGACAAGCGTATTCACTAACTGATTTTTTTAACAGATCAACACTTAACTCGCAATGATCCACTATAAAATTAATATTTTCTTCTTCCACGATGATGTTAAAAATATTTTAAAATCCCTGACATTCCTCTTCCCCAAACTCCATACTTTCTTCAATTGGTAATCTAGAAAATACGTCCGCACGATTTTCCTTTGATTTCACGTATGCAATCTCGTAATCAAATGTTGATAATATTAATGTAAACCGCTGTAATCTGCTGTTACCTAACGTGGGAATGTCTTTATCCGGTGCAAAAATATGCACAAGTGCCTTATTATTGCATTCAAGCGTGAACTTTCTACCATATAGGTATTGAAAAAATTTCTTAACCCCGAACACAATGGCTAAACTTTCCTTATCCAGAATGCAATATTTTCCCTCTGCACGTGTAAGCGTTCTGCTAGCATAAGCGATTGGTCTCTCTATATTTTCATCAAACAAGTGTACTAAGATCGCGGAAATTCCCTTATCACTCGCGTCACCCTCTCTCTCTGTGCAGCTCTCTAGCTCCGTTCTGTTTGTTCCCCCGGCTGCACCAAAAAAAACCTTGTTTCGTAACTTGCTGCTGCGCTGCTCCCGTCTTCTTTTGCTGCGAACTTCATGCACCTTCGATACGTATGACCGTTTGGCTGCACTTCCTGGCTCTCCCGACCTTGTCCGAAGTAGCTCCAAATGTCCCAAGTAGTCAAAACAGCTCCGAGACTGCAAGATTCTTAATGAAAACCTCGGATTGCCTCGTCCTTCCTTTTTCTCATTCAGTATATTACTGATCTTTTGAATTCTGGAATTTTCCTTAGGTTCTTCTAAAAATTCAGTTTAATAACTGAATTCCTAATTTGGCTGCGCCATTTTGTAATGTCTTCACTTTATAATAATAATTACTCCATGACTTACAAGCATGGATTCTAAATATAATAATATTTAGAATCCAAATTCACAACCATCCTCTAGTCTCCATTTTACCAGCTATCTCCCAAAACAAAAGAACCTCTGACAACCGTCCTTAATTATTTAAATAAAGATCATTAGCTACGAAGCAGTTCTTACTTATAATTTAGACATAGTTAATATATTACATATATATATACATTTCCTTATTCTCTTCACTAACTCTGAAATGTGACTATTCCACTTCAGGTTTTGATCAATGATTACACCTAGATATTTAACTTCGGAAGAAGAGTTAATGACGGTACAAATAGGATTATGTTGTTTACAGAGTACATGATCACATTTTTCGTCGTGGATTACAATATTAACTGTATGATCAGGTATTTTCTGTAAGGAAAATAAGACATATGTTGTTTTTTTAGCATTAAGTGTGAGTAAGTTATTATCAAACCACGATTTTAAGATATTAATATCTTCATTTGCCAATTTATTGACTATTTTCCATGTTTGACCTTTTATTAACAATACAGTATCATCAGCATAAGAGATTAATTCACCTTTAATTTCCTGTTGGAAAATGTCGTTCACATATATTAGAAATAATAATGGTCCGAGGACGGTACCTTGAGGGATGCCAAATTTACTTGTGAGAGATGAACTAAATGATTGATTTAATTTTACTACTTGAGATCTCTCTGTTAGGTAGCTTATTATCCATTTGAGGATGCCGTTTTCTTTTAATTTAATAGCAAGTTTTTCATGGGAAATGCTGTCAAATGCTTTCTTTAAGTCGATGAAAATTCCTAAACATTTATTTGATTTGTCCAGATTACTCTGAATACTAGATGAAATTTTAGCGATAGCGTCTTGTGTGCTTTTCCCCTCTGTGAATCCAAATTGATTTTTATTGATGGTTGAATTTTTTTTAATCTTTTTAATCTTCAGTTAATCTTTTTTTAGCAATTTTTTCAAAAAATTTCGACATATTAGATAATAGTGAAATGGGTCTATAATTAGAAACGTCCTCCGGATTACCGGATTTAAATACTGGCGTGATAATTGCTTTTTTATACGTGTTCGGGAAAACTCCTGTCTTGAAGCTATTATTGATTATATGAGAGATTGGTGTAGGTATAAAATTTTTGAAGGGTTATGAATAACAACAGTTCTTTAAAGCAATGAATTTATTTATATTAATCAAATATATCGGGAGACAATCTTATTGCTCAGAGTTCCGAGCCGCGACACACAATGACAGTTATAAGTACACACAATTAAATATAGATGGAGCTCACGTCGCTTCGTATTATCTTAACACCTCCCCTCGAAGTCGTGAGCGAGTATTCCTATTCCTATTCTTACATACTCTCATCCATCATACCTAGGTTACGCAGACAATCATGATGTTTTGATCCACTCAAACCTTTCGTCAAAACATCAGCAGGCATCTCATCAGTACATAAGTATTTTAAATCAATTACACCTTGTTCGCACATATCTCGAATAAAGTGGTGTCTCACTGCTATATGTTTTGTGCGAGGATGAAAGTTTCTACTCTGAGCAAGTTTTATGGCACCCTGATTATCGTTGAATAACGTCACACACTCACTTTCAATACCAACGTTACCCAAAACATCACGTAAATACATGGCTTCCTTTGAAGCTTCGGATAGTGCCATGTATTCGGCTTCCGTACTCGATAGCGCAACACTCCGTTGCTTACGTGCCTCCCAACTGATCGGGGCACCGGCTAAAATAAATGCAAATCCAGAATATGATCTACGATCTATGACATTTGCTCCCCAGTCTGCATCGACCACACCGAACAAAGGCAGCCCAGTTCTTTCATAAACTAAACCGTAGTCAGATGTACCTTTTAAATATCTCATAATACGTTTAGCCGCCTTCCAGTGCTCAACACTATAATTACTATTAAATTGGCTTAAATAATTTACGGCAAACGCTATGTCTGGTCTAGTCGATACAGCCAGATAAAGTAAAGCTCCTATCAAGCTTTGGTATGGGTACTGTTTCATTATGTCCTCATTCACACTTACCGGTTTTTCTAATTTCACATTAACATCTAGAGGCGTCACTGCAGGTTTACACTCACTCATATGGAATCGTTCTAACACGTTCTCTATATAAACCCTTTGATTAAGAAACACTCTGTTTTCATCATCACGACTAAATTCAATACCCAAACAATTACTTATCTTTCCTAAATCTTTCATTTCAAACTCACTTGATAACTGTTTCTTTATATTTTTCATCCATACATCATCATTTCCTGCCAAAATAATGTCATCAACATAAATAGCAATCAACATCAGTCGCTCACCTTTCTGTGCTATGAATACACACGGATCTTGTGCTAACGCTTCAAAACCTATTTTCATCAGCGTTCTCACTAATTCTTTATACCACTGTAACCCTGACTGACGCAAACCATACAGAGATTTCTTTAAAACACACACACTATCACTACATTCACTCAATGCTTTGTCCCAGCGTTTAGCTGTTTCAATTAGATTCTTATCTTTAACAACTTTTCTTTGGGAACCAATCTTTTGGTTTGCGAGTAATCTATTCAAAACATCGCTTAGGTGATCCGGCACTTCCATGTAAACCTCTTCATCAAGTGTACCATTCAGGTATGCAGTTACTACATCCATTTGATGGATATTTAATCCTAACTCGGCTGATACAGCAGCTATCAGTCTTATTGATGAAGATCTCACGACCGGAGACGATGTCTCATGGAAATCCTCCCCTGGCCGTTGCGAACAACCTTTTGCGACGAGACGTACTTTCTTCCCAGTAGTTTTAGTGCTAAATACAAATCGATTTCCGATCACTTTTCGTTGTTTTGGCCTTGTAACTATTTCCCATGTCTTATTCTTTATTTGTGCTAAATACTCGTCCTCCATGGCTCCTTTCCATGCATCAACATCATTACTCTTTTCTATTTCGTGCCATGTAATTGGTTCTACAATAGTTATCCCAGCTATCATGTGCACATTAGTCTCTTCAATATCTGATTCATTTTCACTTTCAGTATTATCTCTTACTAAATTGTGCTCCTTTCGCGGTCTTCCCACTGAACCGGAACGTATTATACGTGGTCTTCCTCGTCCTCTTTTTAATGGTCCTATTAATCGTTCCCATGAGACTGTTGATTTTCTTTTTCTTTGTAATAGACCAGTTTCTCTACTTTCACCTGCTTCTATTACAGGCGTTCTACTGTTTTCTCTCATTTCATCATTTGTGGTTGGATCATTTAATTCTATATTTATTTGTTCATGGTCAGTATCTTCTTCTTCATCGAGTATTTCTTTGTACTCATCCTTGAATGCCGTTTCATTTATGAATTTTACATCTCGAGTTACAACGATTTTTCTCGTCTTAGGGTCATGTATTCTATAAGCTTTAGATTGAGTATCATAGCCCACAAAAACTCCTAATTGTGACCTTGAATCAAACTTGCCTTTTTGAGGTCCTTTATCTTTATAATATGCTTTAGATCCAAACACGTGCATGTAGATTACTGTAGGCTTCTTCCCATTCCATAGTGTATATGGTATATTGCCACTTAAAGCTGTAGTTGGGCACCTATTTCTCACATAATTAGCAGTATTCACTGCTTCCGCCCAAAAAGAAGGAGGGCTTCCTGCTTGTCGCATCATACAGCGCGCCATCTCGACCAGAGTACGGTTTTTCCTCTCTGCAATCCCATTTTGTTGAGGCGTATAAGGCGCTGTTAATCTTCTTCTAATTCCTTCTTTTTTTAAGTACTCGTCGAATGTATTGTTGATGTATTCTTGCCCATTATCTGACTGAAGATATTTTATTTTCTTCCCTGTCAAATTCTCTGCAAAAGCCTTGTACGATTTGAACACGCTTAACACGTCGCTTTTGTTAGCTATAAAGTAGACTTCGCACCATCTAGACTTGTCATCGATAAAAGTAACGAAGTACTTCTTACTGCCATAAGACTCATATCTCATCGGACCACACACGTCCGAATGCACTATTTCTAGTAACTCGCTTGTGCGATCTTCACATCCTTTAGAAAAAGGCGTGCATGTCTGCTTCTCTCTTATACAAATCTCACACTGAGATAATTTTTCACTGTCTTTGAAGTTTAGCCCATGTACTAAGCCACTCTTTGTCATGGCTTTCAAATCACGCTCATTAAGGTGTCCGAGACGCTGGTGCCACATATCTATAAGTGTCTCTGGGGTCGCAGCTATATTGACAGCATTTTCGCTCATCCGAACATTATACAAATTACCAACACGGTCAGCACGCATGTGAATTTTGTCATTTTTATCAATCACGATTGCGTCATTTTTTCTGAATCGAACTTCAAACCCATAATCCGTCATTTTTGACACTGATAATAGATTAGTACGTAGATCCGATACATAGAACACTTTTTCTATATCTATTTGGCGTTCTTCACTGCCCGTGTCCACTGAGATACTGACTTTACCCGTACCCGTAATTTGTGTTTTTTCACTATTAGTTGCTAAATTAAGCTCAGAGTTTATCTGTGTGAAATTCTTAATCACTTGCTTTTGGTTGCACATATGACTAGTGCACCCGCTGTCAATACACCAAACAGGATTAATTTGCTCACCCAACATCACCTCTTCGGTGGTGCTTAATAACATTGTTGTCTTCTGCTCATTATTGCTATTGCGTTCTAACTGTTGTGCACTCTGTTTATACTTATTGCCACTGATATTTTTGACCTTACACTCTTTTGCTAAATGCCCACGACGACCACACCGGTAACACTCAATGTAATTCTTATTATCGCGGTGGTCATGATTCTTCTTCTGAAAGGCATTTTTATTGAAACGTTTGACAAACATAGCCCCTTGGTCAACAATTTTAGATTGACGACCCTCAAAATCTTCGATAATTTTGATCTTCAGCGTTTCCGTTGATGGCAAATCATCACGAGATTCGATTGCCGTTCTGAACATGTCGAAAGAATCCGGCAAACTATACAGCAATAATATGGCTAAAAGTTCATCAATAACGATCAATCCGATTTCTTTGAGTTTTTTGACAACATCAAAGAAATCCGCTATGTGTTTACGTAGGTCACTTTCTTCCTGCATACGAGTCAAAACCAATTTTTTCAACAAAGAGGCCTTCCTTGCGGGTCCACTCGACTGATACATAGACTTTAGCTTGTCCCATATATCTTTAGAAGTTTCTAAGCCATCCAATGCAGCTAACTCACTCGGACTGACCGCCAATAATATATCCGATTCGGCCTTTCCGTCCATTTTAATCCATTCTGCATACTTAGGGTCCATTGATGACGGTTTAGGTAATGATCCCGATACGTACTCCCACAAATCATTTTTCTTTAGAATAGCACGCATATGTATCTTCCAGGTGTCATAGTTATTTGCAGTTAATTGATCAATTTTAATAGAAGCAGCCATTTCGAAGTTTTTTCAACTCCAAAACAATAGAACGTATTCGTATTCCAACGATGTAAACAATACGGAACTAAGTCCGCGTCACCTTAGCGATGCTCACTACCAAGATGGCGCCGTTTTATAATTTTGTTTACGCAAAAACTGTTCTCGCTTATAACACTGCAAATCCCACTAATTGTTCACGAAATTGTTTATATTTCACTTACTGGGCCCATAACCTGAAGGGTTATGAATAACAACAGTTCTTTAAAGCAATGAATTTATTTATATTAATCAAATATATCGGGAGACAATCTTATTGCTCAGAGTTCCGAGCCGCGACACACAATGACAGTTATAAGTACACACAATTAAATATAGATGGAGCTCACGTCGCTTCGTATTATCTTAACAATTTTTAATGTTTTTTAGTATTTTTACGGAAAGGCCGTCAAATCCCGGAGCAGAAGCGCTCCGCATTTTTGATATAGTTTGTGTAATTTCAGAGGGATTGGTTGGTTCGAAAAGTTCTAGTTTATTTTCTGTGTTCGGAGTTTTTTCAAATTTTATTTTATTTTCTTTTGCGGAAATTTTTTCAGCTAGATTCTTTCCTACGTTTGCGAAGAAATCATTGAATGCATTTGCTCCTTTTTCAGGTTCCTCAAGACAATTTATTATATTATTGTTTTGCATTATACTCTTTATGGTATTGTTTTTTGTTTTCTGTTTATTTTCTAAGATTTCATTTATTATTGACCAAACTCGCTTACTGTCGCGTCCAGAGTCATCAAGTTTATTTTTATAATATTTTTCTTTAGTGTTTTTTATAAGAGAAGCTAGTTTATTTTTGTATTCTTTAGAATGATTACTTAAATTTATGTGTTATGTTTTTTTTTTAGTTTCTTTGTAGAGCCATTCTTTATGTCTAATAGACACAACAAGTCCATGTGTTATCCATGGTTTGATTTGACGAAATTTTGCTGAGTTTCCTTTATGAATAATTTTTTTTGAATCATTTATATAATTAGTTAATATATTTTCAAACAGTTTACAGCACTCGTTGACGTCATCATTTCGGAGTATATCTAACCATAATTCAGAGGACAATTTATTTTTTAGAGATTCGATATTAATGACAGTTATTTCTTTATTATTATTAGCAGTTTGTCTGTTATGTTGATTTGTCGTCTGAGGTGAATTGTAATGTAGCAAAGTCATGTAATGGTCGGTAATTGAAGTTTTTATAATACCAGAGTTTATATTATTATTATTCTTTATGTTAGTGAAAATGTGATCAATGCACGATGGACGTTGCCCATTGACGTTTCTAGTGTGATACTTTATGCATGGTACATAATTCATTTCGGCCATCATATTTAGGTAATTATCTTTATTGCTTGATGTACAGTCGTGCGATATATTTAAATTTATGTCACCTACAACTATCGCATTTGTGTTCCTAAATTTTAATAATACTTGTCTTAATTCATCTACAAACAAACATACAGTGGATGAGTGTGTTCTATATAGAGAGATAATATCAATTTTTAGGTTGTGATACTTAATTTGTACATGTAGGCAGTTTGTTCCGTTAATTTTAATTTCTTCCACACATAATATGTCACAATTATTTTGTACAAACATAGCGGTCCCACTGTTTTTGTTTATCCGGCTAGCCGTTGATACGAAAGTATATCCAGGTATATAATAAGTCACGTCACAACTCGAATGGGTTTCCGTTAACACTATACATGTCGGTTTTTTGGGAACATTATTAATTGTAGCAATAAATTCATCTATGTTTTGTTCAATACTTCTTATGTTCATATGTAGAATTAGGGGGCTGCGGTTGAGGTCGTTTTGATGGGAACAGTATTCTTGGAAGGTGTTGTATGTTTTTTCATCAATATTATTTTTTTGTCTAGTTCGTTTTGCTAAACGTTTACGTACTCCGTGTAAAGTTGAGTTGGCACCTTGGCCAATCAATGGTTTAATCTGGAGTAGATTGCATATCGACTTCATGGGGCCGTTGGGAGATCATAATTTTTTAATAATTGTTGATGCAACTACAAAATGGATAGACTGTCATATTGTGAATAAGGTAGATTCGTTTTGTACAATAAAAGTTTTGAAAAGATTATTTTCTATGTTCGGAATCCCGGAACAAATAGTAAGTGACAATGGTACAGCTTTCACTTCGACAGTTTTTAAGGAATTTTGTCGTAATTATAATATAGAATCATTGACTTCAGCTGTACAGCATCCTGCTTCTAACGGTTTAGCTGAAAATGGGGTTAAAACAGTGAAGAATTTTTTGAAAAAAATTATGGTAAATAATAAATTTCCTACTGATTTTGAAGATAAACTTTTGACGTTTTTAGTTGATATTAGAAATACGCCTTCAATGTCTACGGGCATTGAGCCTAGTAAATTAATGTTGGGTAGGAAGATTAGATCAATTTTTAATACGATTTTTTCAATAGTGGATAATGTCGAGAGTCAGGGTTTTAAAGGGATTGACAACACGGTTAAAAACAAAATGTTATTGAGCCAGCGCAGATTATTTAAACGTTCGTTTAAATAATCTGCCATTTTTATTCATAATCAATTCTGTCCCTTGCTACTTTAAGCATTTTGTTTTTGTACGGACATAGATTGCTAAATGCTTTGTGATCCGTTTTGTTTTTTTCGCCGTATTTCTTATTTTGGGACGTGCAATTTGCGCAAACTGGTGTTTTTTCTCTTTCAGGACACTTGGCATAGGTATGGTCACCTGTGCAATGAGGGCATATTGATGGATTGGTTCGATGTAGGCATCTGGATGCTGTGTGCATAAACTTACAACAGTGGTAACATTGTGTTAATGGATCGCAATCCTCAATTTTAACTCTTTGGTACTGGATGTTTAATTTTCCTAAAGCTAATAAACTTTTTCGCGTTGTACCGCTGGTTTCTAAGATGTAGCTCGAGGATTTATGATGTTTTTCGTCTTCTTCCGAGTCTTCATGTTGATTGTGCTTGAAAAATTAATTTTTTAATTCTGTTACGAGAATAATTTTATTTTCTTCATTTTTCGATGTAATGTCTTGAATACCTTCGTTTTGTGTGATTATCCCGTTGACTATATCCTCTTCGGATAGGTTTGATTTAAGACCTTTAATTATTAATTTAGGTTTCTTCTTTTGAATTTCTTTAACTTCCAGGTTATAGTTAAGTTTTTTTATTTCTTCAGTAAGAGTGCTTGCGTATTCTTTTTTTGGGCATGATATGATGATTTGTTCTTTATTCGTTTTACGTAAACCATTTATTCCTATCTTTGATTGGTTTAATTTTATATCTTCTTGGATCTTGTTGCTTATTTTTTCGGTTTTTGTTGATTTTTTTGATGATGAGATTATTATGGAGAACCTCTCTTCTTGTGGACTTTCTTTTTTATTTGTTGACAGAACTTGCGCGTAAGATGGAGTATTATTATTTTTTTCCACGATTTTTTCTATCTTTTTAGTAAGTTCTTCGTGATTTTCGATAATTTTTTTTTGTAGCTTGATTATTTCTTCTTGGTAATTGATTCTTTCCGATTTCCAGAGCTTTTCTAATATATTGACATTTAGTTCAAGGTTCGTTTTAGCTTTTGAATCTTTCACTGTAGTTATTTTTTTTATTTCGGTTTTAATGTTATCGATGGCCGTATCCATGACGGGTTAACGACGGCGAAGGCGCCCGCCTTTCGCTCAGTATCGCCCGGTATGCGACAATAATATGTAATCACTGCCCGCGACCGTTCCTACACAGGCTGTGTAACACAGCATTATCTCTAACATTATTGTAATATTATGGTGGCACTGTTAAATCACTTTGTATATAATAAATAAACCTTTTTTCACAAAATTTCACTATTTTAGCGGAGCAGAATAATACGTGACAGCTGTCAATGATAACCATAGACAACTCAACATAGCTTCCAAATTCCAACTGGACTCACCCACCTGTGCCCAATGTGTCAAAGTTGGCCACAACCGTGATGCCTGCCAAAAAAGGAGAAATCCCCATTATGTGCCACCTGTACCGTCTTCAGAAAACCGGCTTCCCACAAAACTGGAACTCAAGACTACCCTGCCCGCCAAGCTGCTGAGAGACGTGAACTTTCTAGGATAATTTTTTTAGGTTGAACCTGAAGAATCGTTCTGTGAATAATTCCTTCTAGTCCAGTCAATAAATGCTCCAAAAGGAGGTGTAGAGTGCGTGAGCAGGGACCTAAGCGATTCCTTCAGAAACTTGTATAGAGTGCTTAGGGTGTGAACATACTAAAAGTCCTGACGTCTAGGTGGTGAGCTAGGGGGGGAGGGGGAGGGAGAGGTCCCAATTTTCGGGTTTCCGTTTATATCTCAAAAACGGTCCACCGCAGAGGAAAATTTTTTGAGGATAAGTAAAAGCTCATAAAATTATCTACAACTTTTATTTTTTACGTAATTTTCGAAATCCCAGCCATTTTTGAGTTACACGCTCCACAAATGTAGATATTTTCGAAAAAAATCATTTTACCTCACATTTTTCATCAAACATTCCTTCACTTCGTCTAAAATATTCATCAAAGAAAGAAATTTACTTTAAAAAAGTTGTAAAAGATTTAATTTTCTTTTAGAATATATAGACAAATGTAAATTTATCTTCAACCGGTCAACATTTAGAGCAATTTTAAGTTTTTTCGTAAAATGTTGTCATTTTCAGAAAGAGCTGTTTTTATCTTATTACTGACACAAATCTTGTTCGTTCGCCTTATAATATGTGTAACCACACTAAAGCCAGTTATTAAATAAAATAGATAAAAATTATATTACTTGAAAAATTTATTATTGTATTTTACAATCATAATGATAATTATCTCACTATAATTTTATTCTATTTCGTTACATTAAGCACATAAAATTACAGACATTGTAATCACTGTTCTCAATAACATCATGTTACACTCTCATCCTCCTTGGACGTGGGGGTCCTGGCAAGCGTTTTTCATCCATGGCATCTTCATCCTCAGTAGTGGATGGTTCTTGCTGAATGGGCTCTATGTCGTCGTCATCTTCTTACAAACCAGATGACATACATAGTCCAGTCAAGGAAGGGGGTGTAGAGTGTGTGAGCAGGAACCTAAGCAATTCCTTCAGGACTTGTTTAGGGAGCTTAGGGTGTGAAAGTACTAAAAGTCCTGACGTCTAGGTGGTGAGCAAGGGGGGGGGGGGGGGAGGTCCCGATTTTCGGGTTTCCGTTTATATCTCGAAAACGGTGCGTCGCAGAGGAAAACTAACTTTTATTATATACGTAATTTTGGAAATCCCAGCCGTTTTTGAGTTACACGCTCCACAAATGTTGATATTTTCGAAAAAAATCATTTTACCTCACATTTTTCATCAAAAATTCCTTCAAATCGTCTAAAGTATTCATCAAAGAAAGAATTTTTTTTGAAAAAAGTTGTAAATAATTTAATTCTCTTTTAGAATATATTATGCAAATAAATCTCCAACCAATAAATATTTACAGCAATTTTAAGTTTTTTCGTAAAAGCCGTTTTCAAGTAAAATGTTTTCATCTTATTTCTGACACACAAATTTTGTTTGTTCGCCTAATAATATGTGTGATCACACTTTAAAGCCAGTTATTAAATAAAGTAAACAAAAATCATATAACTTGAAAATTTTAAATTTTATAATGATTTTAAAATTTATGATGATAATGATGAAATCTCATTATAATTTTATTCTACTTCGTTTTATTAAGTACATACAATTATAAACCTCAATGTTATCACTGTTCTCAATAACATCATGTTACACAGTTACACTCTCAACTTTATATGGCTTCACGTTTTCATCCTCTTTGGAAGTGAGGGTCCTGGCAAGCGTTGTTCATCCATGGCATCGTCATTCTCAGTGGTGGATGGTTCTTCTTGCTGAATGGGCTCTACGTCGTCTTCATCGTCATCCTCGGCAACAGGAACGCTATTGAGGCATCTCCCTTGACAGTGAAGGCACGCTGCAGAACAGGTCAGCATTGCTTTTCGGCATCCACATTTGCCAATTGCACAATCCTTGGTGCAGCGGCAAAATATCATTTTCAGAAGGACCTCCGGTGCTGGAGGATCTTCTGTTTTAATTGGCACCAGGGTTTCTCCTTCGTGTTTCCACCCCCATTCTTCAGGGGGCAGCTCAATCCCGAGCCACTGCTGAACTTGGTGGTATGTCCGCCAAGAATGCTGTTTAGCTGCACTCTCTGTTGGAGGGAGGGAGCTGATGTCAGGCTTCATATTTGCCACGGACCTTGTAAACGACTGGAAGCGGTACTGGTTAAGGGAGGTCTGTCTTTTTGCGCCGCATACCATTTGTCTTCACCCACCCACGTTAAAAGCCCACCTTGCTTCTCCTAAAAGTTGCAGTGGTTGTAATCGCATCCGGTAATTTAATGTAAAAATAGGATGTGTTCAAATCCACGATGCTGCATCTCTTAGATGGACAGTGCCATTGTTTTGGTTTTCCATCGTCCGGGTTTCAGCAGCAGAATATCTTAGGTGGGAGGATGGAAGCAATCAAAAGGACAGTGAGGTCCACATCCTCACAAAATTGAGAAAGGATAGTTCCACAGCATTCTTCACAATAAGGACGTCAGCATCATCGGTGGCCTGAAGAATCTGTATCCCATTCTCCCGAAATTTTGTCTGCAGTAAGGAGATGAAGTTACTTTTGTTGGTAGGATTGGATAAAAAATCTTCGTGTTTAACGGGTATAGATGTGTTCCTTATCAAATTGATGTCCGCTGACCTTCTCAGTCTGTATCGTCGCATCTGTTCTTGTGATTTCGTACTATTGGCTGGGTTTGCGTACCCATCAAATACCACAGTGCGAGTCATTCCAGGATAGTGGTGGTTTACATAGGTGATATAACGATCACAAATTGCGGCAACGGAGGCATCTTTTTGTCAAATTACTCTGTGTAGTAGAAATTCTCCGTCCACAACTAGGTATGTTCATCTGAGACAGTAGAACAGTTTTTTGGTAGGCTCGAATAAGCTATACAGAACAGATTTAGTTGTCTTTCGCATTCCACTTTCATTATATAGCGCCAAGGGAAATGGGGCCAACTCATATTCAAAGAATTTCATCAAATCCTCATCTGATCGTTTTCTTATACACATCCGCTGAAAGAGCAATGTTGGATCAACTGCAACCTTTTTATCGAGAATTTTTATCGATGAGCTGACAAAAGACATTGGGAATGCCCAATCTTTGCGGGAAAACTTGATGTCTGAGAATGTCAAGCCCACTATCGCATTCATTGCCTTTTCACCAACTCAAACAGTATCGTAGCACCTTATTGTAGCATCTCCGACGACTAACCTAATCACCCATCACAATAATAATGATTATAAAATGAATTCCACTAATCATCTTTTCGAAAACAACTTACCTGCTTTCTTGTGTTCAAAAATTAATAAGGAATTTCCCATGAAGAAAAAACCCGTCTTAATAATTTGGTAAGAAAAAACAGCTTTTTCTGAAAATGATGACATTTTACGAAAAAATTTAAAATTTGCTGTAAATATTTACTGGTTGAAGATTTATTTACATATGTATATATATTCTAAAAGGTAATTTATTTACAACTTCTTTCATGTAAATTTCTTTCTTGGATAATTATTTTAAACGATATGTTGAAGGAATGTTTGATGAAAAATGTGAGATAAAATGATTTTCTTCCAAAATATTGACATTTTGTGGAGCTTATAACTCAAAAACGGCTGGGATTTTCAAAATTACATATGGAATAAAAGTTGTAGATAATTTTATGAGCTTTTACTAATTTTAAAAGGTTTCCCTCTGCGACGCACCGTTTTTGGGATATAAACGGAAATCCGAAAATCAGGATCTTCCCCCTCCCCCTCTCCCCCCCTAGTTCACCACCTAGACGTCAGGACTTTTAGTATGTTCACGCCCTAAGCACCCTAAACAAGTTTCTGAAGGAATCGCTTAGGTTCCTGCTCCCGCACTCTACAACTCCTTTTGGACCATTCGTTTACTGGACTATTGATAATTTTTAATAACTTTCTTTTTTCCGGATAGATATGAGTCATCCTTGCGTAATTCATTGTTTGATTTTCCTTAATTTAGAACTAAGTTGATTATTTATAAAGGTTGTACAGTCTGCGATATGAGAATTTAATGTTTCTTCAAGGAAGTTTGCGCACGTGTCTGGGATTTGGCAGTTTAGTATTGAGGACCAAGATTCCTTTCGTAATTTATTATTTAATTTTAAATAGTTCAGTTTGGAAATTATGTTGATATTTTTTCTTGTGTCATTTAATCCTGAGTTTTTATTTAAATCATAAACAAATAAATTTGTATGGTGATCTGTTATATCATTTTTCCATGTAATGGATTTAATTTTTTCTGTGTGTTTAATATTGCTCCATATGTGGTCCAGGCATGATGGCGATTGGTTTGCAAATTATCTTGTGAATTTATTTACACGAGATGATATAAAGCTCATTTCCTTCATAGCATTTATATAATCTATTTTATTTTTACCGTGGTTATTTGGACCAATATTAATATTTAAATCACCTATTACGATACAATTTAGATAGTTTTTGTTACGTAGTATTTTTTTAAATTTTTCTGTAAATAGGGGTATATCAGAGCTGTTCGTTCGATAAATTGTGATTATATTGTGAATGGCATATTATTTAAAACGAAATTAACAGACAAACAGTTAGCATTGCTATGGGTATTTTGGTAATATTGGTATCAGTAAATTTTTCTTTAGCGTATACTACAATTCCACTTTATTTATTAATCTGATAATTTGTATTGTAATGTTTGTAGTTTGAGATGATTGATATATTCGTGTTTGCATGTATGTGCGCCTCGGATAGTATTATGAAATCTGGTTGTGAACATAATGTATTTAGGGATAACAGAAGTTCATCCATGTTTCTATTTATACTTCTTATATTTAGGTGCAAGATTGTTAGTCTATTTATTGTATTATATTGTTATATGAATTCGCTGGCTGTTTCACATACGTATTCTTCTATATTTAAATTACTATCAATTTCGTTTAAGTTAAAATTTTCCATTGCTTTTATTTAGGTGTAATAAAATATGTATACATAATTCTATGAAAAAATGAATAAATAATAGTGCTCATAATTTGTGTTACGGTATTCTTGTTCGATTCCAGTTCATATCTAAAATTGTAAGTTTTAATTTTTTCTATAAGATTTATTTTATGTTCAGATAATTCTCGGAGATGAATATTATTACTCGAGTGTTTGTTTAATTGACAGCAAAAATTAATTTGTTTCGTTCTTCTTTTGATAATGATTTCTATATAAAATAGTGTATGAATGAATATATCGATAGTTTTTTTTTTTTTTAAAGGTACCGGTAACCCGGGCGTTTATTAATATCAATAGTTATTTACAAGTATAGTACAAGTAAACATTTACTGTAGAGATTTATTGTATACATAACTAGCAGACCCGGCCACACGTTGCTGTGGCAAACGAAATATAACGCCATTACCCAACCTTTATAAAAACCACACCACCAGCTTGCCAGCTGCCCGCTGCCTGAATCGAATATTTAAATTTCTCGGCTTTTCTCTACTATAATTAGCATGTATAATACATATAATCCTTCCTCATGAATAACTCTATCTATTGGTGAAAATCGCATGAAAATCCGTTGGGTAGTTTAAAAGATCTACGCGCAGATACATTTTGAGCGTCTTTATTTTATACTATACTAGCTGGTACCCGGCATGCGTTGTTATGCCATTTAATAACGAAATTGTTTCTCCCTGCGCGTCCTTTTCCATTCGTCCCGTTCACCTTCCTCCTCCCCTTCCTCTCCCGCGTCCCCTTCCCCTATCGCGTTCCCACTCCTCGTCCACCGTCCTTCTCCTCACTCTTCTCCCCCCCTTTCCCGTCCGCGAACCCCCCTCCCATAATCACCTCCTCCCTCCCGCGGATCCCCTTCTTAAGCTCCCCTCTTCCCTCCCGAGTTCCCCTCGTCCCTCCCGGGTTCCTCTCTTCCCTCCTGCATTCCATATATTCATTCCCGATACATTCAGTTCTAATACAGCTCGTGTGCCACTTATTGCAATTTTATTATATAAATTTCATGATGCCAAAGCTCGTGTCTTTTCCCATTCGTCCCGTTCCCCTTCTGCCTCCCCTTCCTCTCCCACTTCCCCTTCCTCTCTTGCGTTCCCACTCCACCTTTTCTGCCTTCACTCTCCTCACTCCCCTCACCTGCTTCCCCTATCCCTTAACCCCCCCCCCCCCCTCCCATGTTCCTCTCCCCCCTCCCGAGTTCCCCTCCCTCCCTTCCCTCATTATTCCCTCCCCTCCCTTTCCTCATTATTCACCCCTCTCCCATCCGACACCCCCTCCCGCATTCCATACATTCAGTCCCGGTACATTCAGTTTTCAAACATTTCGCGTGGCACTAATTGCAATTTTATATACAAATCTCACAAGTATATATAGAAACCTTTGCGGGCATGCTCACAACAACTCATCAAAGTTTCATCGCAATCGGATGAACGGTTAGCAATTCACAGAAAAATTGGTAGAACAGTTTATATGGGAAAATGAAATTGTTGTTTTTACTATCTTCCTCGCAATTTATCCATATTTTCTCAACGTTTGAACCTTCCCTGGACTACGATAACCATTTCTAAACCAAAATCAGCTAAATCGGCCCAGCCGTTCTTGAGTTTTAGCGAGACTAACGAACAGCAATTGATTTTTATATATAAGATTTCAACCCATTTACACAAAACCGTGAAAAATTAAATAGTAGTTGGAAGTTCAAACAACCAACCCACCGTCGCCGTAAGAGCTGCGTTCGTCCGAAAAAGCCGACTAAGAAATTCTTAAATGTAATGATATGGACTATAGTTATTCGTTGGTTTCATTCGTGTACTCGATGACTTAAAACTTACTATTTTTTACCCCACTTTGACGCCGGCTGCCTGCGAACGTGCCAGGCTGCCGATTGGCAGACCTGCTTTTTTATCATTTTTTAATCGACCTTTATCATATGAGACCATTCCCGTTCGTGTACTCGATGACGTAATTATTTCGAAAAAAATCGCTGACTATTTCCATGACTGCGCGGCTCCTGCCAAGAGGCGCACCGGCAGACCAGCTTTTTTAAGGTTTTCTAAATGTCCATTATGACTACAAAGTAGTTCCATTCGTGTACTCGATGACGTAGGGTTTACCTATCTCGCCTCCCAGTCTATAATGGGTATAGTAAGCTATCCGTAAAAGATAGATATATGCCTTTGCGGACTTTTTTGTAGATCTATAAAAGAGAAATATCCCACCATGCATTGTTTTGTTATATCCTAAATGGATTAGGCAGCGTTTTCGATGAAAGCTACCAGGCGGCTCGATTTTTTCCGATACTTCTGACAATTATCGTGATGTTTCAACCAATTTACACAAATCCTTAACAAATCACATACTTAAACCTTTCTGACAAAACACTCTATCTATTGGTGAAAACCGCATGAAAATCCTTTCAGTAGTTTTCGAGTTTACGGCGCGGGGGACTTTTCTTTATAATATGATAATGATAATATTGGTAGCGTGAGATATGGGTTAGTAATGTAGATAATAATATTTTTGAAAATCATATTTCTATAATTAGCCTTTAGTAGTCTATAATTCATTAGCCTTCGATAACCGTCGCTGTGTATTGGTATTGTATTATCTATTTTCAGGTAGAAATATTGAAATGTAGAATGAAGATGTAATGTAATATAAATATGTAGTATGTAGAAAATATTCAGGTTTTTTATCATTAATACAGAGTATAAGTTAGAGATTTTAGTTTTAAATATATGTAAATATATATATATATAATTATATATATAAATTCTGATTTTATAGTACGTAGAATAATGAAAGTTATGTCGTTTTTTAATGTAAGAATTAATAATTTTTATATCTTGTGGATATTCAGAAGTACATATATGTAAGACATTGAGAATAGACATGAGATATTTTTATAAACTTCTCTAAAATTTTCAACGACATTCAACGGAAATAATAATAATTTTACAATAATAAATGTATAAATAAAGATTTTCTGAATATGATTTTTTAAGTATTTGTGTTATCGAGAAAAGAATATTATTATTTTGTATCATCAATATATATATAATGGCTTAGTGTTTTTAGTTTTTATAACATTTATACTGATTTATTGTTTGTAGACTGAGAGATATCCAGTTTATGAAATGAATAGGTGTAACATAAAATGATTAGGTTTTAACGCGCTTAGAAGATAATCAGTTTTACATAGATAAGATATTGAGAAAGGACATGAAATACTTTTAATGATATATCTAGTAATCAATTTTTTGTAGCGCAAATGCGAGCATTTTTTTGTAATATTTACAGTTAGTTTTATCGTTCGCATTATGATTGACGGGAAACGACAGTTTAAATCTATTATTTTGATCGATGCAGTTGGCACAGTTTGGCGAAGTTGCAATATTTACGCAGTCCTTATGTTGAAGGGCTAGTCCGCAGTGCGAGCAGGTGGGCGAATCCTTTTCTCCGTCTGTATGCAGGTACGCGTACTGTGTCCGAAACGTAAGCAGTGGTAACATTGAATTACCGGAGTAGCATCGAAAACGGTGATACGTTGGTAACCAATGTTTATTTTTTCTTTGTTTAGTAGAATATTCCTGGTCGTCTTGTCTACTTCGACTATATAGTTTGCGGCATAATTATATTTGGTTTTATTTTTGCCTTTATATTGATTTTTTTTAATCCATTTCTTGTGTTAGGATTTTGATGTCTTCATTATGTTCTACGACATCGTCAGTAAAATCTTCTTTGGTATAATCATTGTAAATTCCCTTGAAAATCATCGTCGATTTTTTCTTTGTTAACTCTTTGCTTTCAATATCCTGGATGTCTTTTGAGATTGTTGTTTGTAATTTTGTCGCGTCATCTTTTTTTGCACATTTAATTATGATCCTGTTGCGGGAGATTTTTTTAATACCTTCGATGTGTATTCTTAGTTCGCTACTTTTGACGTGTCTTTGAATGTTTTTCTGTATTTCCGTGGATGTTTCTTTTTTTGATGTGATTAAGATGCAGTACTTGTTTTTGATAGCTTTTTTTTTCCAATATCATTATTTTTAGAGTTTTGCCATGGTTGGGGATGATGCGATTTGCTTTTCAGGGCATATAGTTCACCCTCGAGCGATGCCATTTTAACAGCCAGTTTATGTAGTTATTGTTTCCAGTATTTCATTAGTTTTGGGAAAAATTTTGGAAAAAAATCGGTTTATGGGCGAAATTCCTCAAAAATAAAACTAGTTATCTTTATACTAACTTTGGGCCGGGGAATCCGAATCTGAAAGAATTAGGTTGGGGCAAGAAAATATAAACTGAATAACACGACTTAAAAATGTTCAATTCATACCCAGTTTACAGGCCATTTTGACGTTTTTGATACAATCAACAATGCCAAAGAAAAAACCAAAGATATTTTATGTTCAACCACAGATAATTAAGTGTTGCCATAAGCAATAATATCAATAACGTAAAACTTTCAGACACGATACTTCCTCACATGATAATTCATCACATAACTCACATTAACCTGATGAATTATGACTATCTCAACGGCCGTATTCTTAGACCAAAAGTGTGAAAATTCGTAGTCCCCCTTCGTAGCGCCTACTCGCGTCACGGCAAAAAAACATCCCAGTTTTCAAGTAGTTTAGCGGCTACGCTAGGTTTGTGTAACATGGTTTGTGATAGAAAAGAAAGTACCCCCTTCGTAGCGCCTACTCACGTCACGGCAAAAAACATTCCAGTTTTCAAGTAGTTTAGCGGCTACGCTAGGTTTGTGTAACATGGTTTGTGATACAAAAGTGAATAAAATTTATAAAAAATAATTACTGAAATTATAAACATGTTTTTTTACGTTATTGATATTATTGCTTAATGGCAACATTTAATTTTATGTGGTAATATGTTATCTTTAGTTTTTTCTATGATCTTTATTCTAAAAAAAAATGGCCTGTTTGTTATGAAACTATTTCATATTTTCCAACAATTGTGGTCAGGTACTGTGTTACCTTTAAGTTATGGTTGTTTATGGTCTGTTTGAACAGCCATACACACCGGCGGTGTAGGTAGTTTTGGTTTTTCGAGAAAAGGGGCGGGAACTTCCCGTTTGAGCCCGGGAGGGGCGACCGGACTCAGACGGGACGGCAGTGCTATTTTTGAGGAGAATCAAATATTCAAATATGAAGCGGTAATTATTTTGGAGCGTAACGATCGTTACTTTAACGGATTCAAATGACAAAATAAAGTTCGTGATCGGTTCGCGGGTAAATTACAGAGGACGCGTGAAGCAAGTCCGGAGTTGTAAAAAAGAAACGCGAGACGGTGTAATCCGAAAGGTGAAAATTAGTTTCCGAAGAATCGATGCGAGAGAACGTGGATCCGCGCTCGTTCCGAACCTGTTGGTGGACAGATTTGACGACAATCGTCGATATTATCGATCGGAGGTTATATTTGGGAGATTTACCGCGCTATTCAAACTCTGCCAAGCACGCGGTTGCGCGTAATGAATGTCGCCCTTGCTGACGAGTACCTGATTGCCGGGATCAACCGGCCGAGTACTAGATGACCCGGACGCACGTGACTGAACGAGATTCGGAGCTGGCTGGCTTGCCGCTCCGAGCTGATGAAACCGAGCATCCATGGAGGAAGGCGTCCCCGTGCTTCCGCATTTTAGAGTAGATAGTATAGTTTACAATTCGGTCTGGGGGGTAAGTCATTCCAACATCTAACTGTATCTATTATCATCAAATAGAAGTCTATATGATTGTGAACCACTCTTTTATTCAAAATACAACCCATCCACATGTAATTGCGGGGTTATATCTTATGCCCATCTCTGAGAAGGGGTTCTCATGTCATTCCGCAGGGTACAGCATACGTTTGCTGGAACAGGCAAATGTTTGGCGTCCGAGTCTCGTTTGGAGACAAAGCTGGACACTGCGAGGTAGGTATCTGGTTTACACCTGAACAATTTGGCACCCTACTGCCCTACACACAATTCAATATAACTAATTGAAGATGGATTGCATGCATTCCGCAGCATCCGCAATATAAGGATAACAAATGCCAACCGTACACGCAGCATCTGTAACATGGCATTAACTTATCAATGTAGTGGTTATAACACAAGAAATTAAAATACTTATATGCTAAGATATTATAAACGCAATAGACGTTACTTATTACGAAAACACTTTTTGTTTTTCTATTTTTTTCCTTTACCAGAGCCTATATAGGCAACACTTTTAGATGGTGTACCATCTGCACTTTTCACTGATTTTACTTCCATAGAGGAAAAAAAACTTTCTTCGAATAATATCCCTAACTATACTTCCTATAGTCGGTCTTTCGGGGGTTATGAATAATAAACCTATTATACATCAGTACCAGTCTAAACATTATACCCTTTTTTTTATATAAAAATCATGGTTTGGATCATACTTAAATGAAACAATGTAAACAACCATCGCCAATGAATGGTGCCAAAAAGTATACAACCATTGAGAATGAATGGTGTCAAAAAGTAAACAACCATTGCCAACGAATGGTGCCAAAAAGTAAACAACCATTGCCAATGAATGGTGCCAAAAAGTAAGTTATGTAGACCCTTGATGGAGGGTACAATTGATAATGTAAATTGTTTGACATATACAAATATTAAGGTTTTATACAAACCTAATAGTATCTGATTAGATTTTATGCGTCGCTTAAGACGCTAATCTTTAATTAATATAATAATATCCCGTACAAGGGGAATATGAAGGGGAAACATAATAAATAATAATGTACATATTACTATCTTAATACTAGCTTGTGCGGATATAACATATTTTTAAATATTTTATGTAAAACAAAAATTTAGGCCATCGCTATGCATAGCAGTTAAACAGGCAATTGTTCATTAAGTGATGAATGTACATACTTATAACATAAGATCTCATAATACAGGAAGACTGAAAATTGGAACATAAAGAAATAATGGGCAATTATTTCTGCATGCTCCAATTATATTTTCCAAAGATTTACAGTGAGGAACATGAAGAAATGATGGGCTGTCATCCCTGCATGTTCTAACTATGGTTTCACAAAGCTTACAATATAAAACAAACATTTTTCTTTTGCTTGGAATACAAGAGGGTATATACAATATCGTCGTATATTCCAAGTTGACTTTACTTAAACTAAAATATAATGTGCTATTTTTCTTTTTGTTTCCCTGTGCAAGCGTTCCACAATCCAAATTACAGAGGTGTATAACAATATATTTAACTTAAATTTTATTTCAGATGTGTATACAGAACTGATGTTCCTTTCTCAACTCGGGTTTCGAACCAGAGTTAGAAAAAAAAAATTAATTATATACTCTTTAGGAGATATATAATATGAAGTATTTATCGGAATCTGACTTATTGATCAAATATTGACCACCCCAATTCGATTGATCAAGTCGAATTGAATGGTCCAAGGATTATTTATTTAGTTAATGAAGTCAGCCCTTGCAAAGATGGCCAGTCCCTACAAGGTACTGAAGGTAATGAGACTAAATAGGAATATTGTCCGATTTCACAATGTCTTTCACGTGAAAGTCACCGGTTTCTTTACCATTAAGATCTGCGAGCGTATATACAAGATCTGATTTCTTTCTCACAACTATATTTTTAACAAATCGCGGAGCTAATTTCTGAGCGAAGTAGTTCAATGAATTCGATTGGACGAAGTTTCTACGCCAAACCACATCCCCAACCTGGTAAGTAACGTTTTTCCTCCGTAGGTTGTAATGATTAGCTCCCTTCTGGTAGGCTTTAAGAAGTGCATTCGAGACTTGTTCATATACTGCCGATAATTTATCTAATCTCTGAGCATAAACTACCGGTTGGAGACCTATCTGTGAATTAGTATCTCCGTCTGCTAATGGATTACGGTGGAGATCTCCGTCAATTATCTGCTCCCTACCATGCATCAAAAAGAAAGGAGTATATCCTGTAGCGCAGTTGACAGTATTGTTCATAGCCGATTGAACTTGAGGAAGAAATTTAGACCAATTCCTGTGATCCGATTCAACTAAAATAGATAGAGCTGTTCCCAATGTTTGATTATAACGCTCAATTACATTATTTTGAGGAGTATATAGTGAGTTGTAAAAAGGTTGAGGTACGTTATAATTACGTAGTAATTCTTTAAACTCCTTCGCGATGAATTGACGACCATTATCGCAGACTACAGTGCGTGGTACTCCATGAACTAGGAAGATGTTCTCTTCTAATTTTTTTACGATGCTTTTCGCGGAGCCATTGCGCAGCGGAAAGAGCCAAGTAAACTTAGTAAAGACGTCCACACATGACAAAATTACAGTAAAACCGGAGTAGCTTCTAGGCAAAGGACCTACCAAATCTAAGGATAACATTTGCATAGGTCTTGTAACTCGTTTAGGGTTTGAGGATATACCATTAGGAGGGGCTGTACTAATTTTATGCGCTTTACAGGTTTGACAACTATTCACAAAATTCTTTGCGTCTCTATACATATTAGGCCAATAGTATCGCAACTGCAATTTTTTATACGTTTTAAATACACCAGGATGACAAGCTCGAAGAGATTCGTGTATATTTGATAAAATCCCTTTTCTAAGTTCTTGCGGGATAACTTTTTTCCAAGATGTATCTTCGCGGAGAGGTGAATCGGCTTTACTATGACGGAATAATTCGTTGTCGTGTACTTGAAAATTTTGAAACCGTTGTGGGAACTTCTGACAACCTTCCCAAACTTTAATATACCATTCGTCACTGGTGTTATTTGGAACGGTTCCTGATATTAAAGCTAAGTCCATTCGCGAAAGTACGTCCGGTACAACGTGTTGAGTTCCCTTTCGATGAATTATATCGAAAGAAAATTGTGATAATCTTGAGCTCCATCGTGCAAGACGGCCACTAGGGTTAGATAAAGACCCCAGCCACTTCAAACTGGAGTGGTCGGTGACAACCTTAAAATGTGCACCTTCTATATACGGTCTAAAATGTGTAACTGAATCTAAAACAGCCAAAAGTTCGCGTTCCGTGATGCCGTAGTTGCGTTCGTGAGTATTTAAACAACGCGAATAGTAAGCTATAGGGTGTTCTAGTCCATCTATGGTTTGGACCAAAACTCCACCTATTCCACTTGAGCTGGCGTCACAGTGTATTGCAAAGGGTTTTGTGAAATCCGGGCAACTTAAAACCGGGGCTGAAGTTAAGGCCTTTTTTAAATCACCAAATGCGGTCTCAGCTTCTGGGGACCATGCAAAGTTGCTGATACCGTTTTTGGAGCCGGTGAGTCTTGTAAGAGGGGCGGCAATGCTTGAAAAGCCTTTTATAAATCTCCTGAAGTAACCACATAAACCAACGAAGGCTCGTATTTGCTTTGCGTTTTTGGGTACCGGGAAGTTTTGAATACTTTCTATTTTTATTGGGTCCGTACGTAGACCTTGAGAATCAACCATATAACCAAGGTATTTGAGCTCGGCTTTGCAGAACTCAGATTTTTTTAGGTTTATGGTTAATCCTGCATCTCTTAGTCGTTCATAGACACGGTTTAATAAATTGAGATGAGACTGTAAGTCTTCTGACACCAAGATTAGATCGTCTAAATAACAGAACGCATTGTCATCGAATTCAGGTCCGAATAAGGCGTCAGCCAGTCTTTGGAGCTCGCTTGCTGCGTTTTTGAGTCCAAAAGGCATACGAGTGAATTCGAATAGTCCTCGACCAGGAACCACGAAAGCTGTCTTCTGACAGGAGTCTTCATCCAAGGCAATCTGCCAGAACGCCTTGGATAGGTCAATGGACGAGACATACCTAGCTCCGCCAAGCTTATCTAGGATCCTTGATATATATGGCAAGGGATAGGAATCGCGAATTGTTACATTGTTGATTTTACGCGAGTCCAAACAAAAACGACCCGTACCGTCTTTTTTAGTTACTATCAATACCGGACTAGACCAAGGAGAACGAGAGGGACGGATGACTCCTAATTTCAACATCTCATCTACTTCTGCTTCAAGCTGTTTTTGTCTAGCGGGGGACAAAGGGTAGTACCTTTGTTTTATTGGAGGACCTGTGGTAACGATTTACAAGATGAGTCTTCCCTAAGCCTTTTTTCTCAAAAGAAATCGATTCAAACTTTTTTACTATTTCTAATAAACTTTTGTTTTCTTTAGGAGTCAAAGATGAGGCTGGCCGGATCGCCCTTACCTCATTAACTTGTCCTGCCCGTGTTGGGCTGGGCACTCTTGGAAACAGTTCCGGCGCGATTTGGAACTGCTTCCAAAAGTTCACCCCCAAAATGTAATCAGGCGACAATGACGGAATGACATAAAAAAGAATGTCCTGAGTGATTCCTTTGTACGTCGCCGGCAACGTCATTGTCCCTAGCACATTTTGTCTAGTACCGTCTGCTGTTGAGACGTTAAAATCTACTTTAACTAACTGAAAACCTAAATTTAAAAAATATTTATAGGAATCCCCCCCTATGCAAGATAGAGAAGCGCCACTGTCAAGTAACGCCCTACATATTTTGTTAACAATACAAATTTCGGCGTACGGCCGATTATCCCTTTCTATCTCCGAATTCTGTGGCAGTGGGCCCACTGCGTTAGAATCGGGAGCAGAAAGAAACTTTCTTACCAGTCGGAGCCAACTCCGCCACTCACGTCTTCCCTGCGCATGGGAAGGTGCGTGTCTAGAGCGACTCCGTCCTAGTTTTCCGCATCCTTGTTTGTATTATTACCTAGAGACCCTACTTTGGAAGCGTAACTGTCGGAAGCTTTCTTCCTACAGTCCGACATTTTGTGCCCCATTTTCTTGCAATAGTTACAAAATAATCCTATTGTTTAAAGGAGCCTGTGGTGCATGACCCGACTCTTTTTGTTTATTATCAATGGAAGGTCCCTGTTGATACTGTTTTGCAGAATTTGTATTTTTACCAAAAGTAGATTGGTTGTTATATGTCGATCGATTGTAATATTTATTATTATATAAAGGAGGACTTTGATTATTCATGAATTTATTACTAGGATATCGATTGAAATGTTGTTTGTTGAATTTTGAATTATCATTTTGATATCCCTTGTTTGCGTAAGAAGTCGAGGGAGTAGGTTGCTTTGCCGATTCAGATGTCGAGAATGATTCAAATTTTTTTGTCGCATCATTCAACTCTTCGAAGCTATTTATCTCCCGAGACGCAAGTAAGGTAGTGTACTTAGGTAACAAGGCTCTCATGGCTAATTGGAGCAACTCCCTATCTGATAGTTTAGAGTCGAGCATATTGTTATGCGCCTTCATCCTAAGGACAAATTCAAAAGCCGACATATCGTTTGATTGCTTCATATTGAACAGATCTATTTTTAGGGCTATTTGTCTATTGCTATCTTCAAATTGTCTGATTAATAGTAGTTTCAGGCTATCCCAGGTAAGGTCAGGGGTGTAAATGGACCTAAACCATAATAGAGCTAGGCCCTCTAAAATATCCGGAAAACACCTAACTATATCTTTATAATTGACGTTTCTAGTCCTACATTTTTCATCAATTTGTTGAATAAGTTCTCGAACACAGGTTGAACCATTGAATTTTATATTCCAATTATTTATTGTGACTGTTGGAGCATGCGATTCATTATAAATGATTTTTGTATATTTTATAACGTTGGTACCGGAGTCGTTGTCCTGATCTGTATTTATGTCGTCTTCAACTTGTTCAACAATTTCAGCTACTTTTAATGACTTATTATGGTTTCTAGCCTGCAAACGCATTTCCTCTAATGTGTTGGCCGGTATTATATTTCGTATAGTTAATTCTACATTTAAATCGTCCTTCGATCTCCCGTTGATGTTCTCTATTGGCCCCGACATATTGAAATTTAAGCGTGTGATAAAATTAAATAAAAAAAACTTTTAATAAAAAAAAAAAAAATTTTGACAACCCTGTTTTTTTTTTTTTTGAAAAAAAGTTAAAGTTAAGTTTTTTTAAATAAAGTTGAATAAACTTTCAAATTTGTGGCAACCCTAATTTATGTTGAGAAGAAAAAAAAAAATGAATTGATTTTGCGGCAACCTTGATTTCAAAATAAAAGTTTTTGCGGCAACCCTGCCTTTATGTTAGTGATAGTTATAGAGATATTTTGTATATTCAATGAAATGTTAAGTCTTGTAGGTACCACTCCGTAGGTAATAATAGTTTAATATACGATGACGTGTGCATTAGTTATCACAGACATACACATGAAATATTTGTCGAGTCTTTCATTGTATTTCGGATTTCAAACCCGTGTTAAAAATGTAAATAACCGTCTATAGTATGTAGAAACGTCAAGTTTGGCATATAAATAATAACCAATAAATATAATATCTGTAACACATATCAGCCTTTATGTAAGTAAGTGACGTATCTTGTAATTATTTATAAGTACTTTGATAATATGACATTGAATAATGTAGGCACTTTCTTTGCAACGGAAATTAACATTAGTATTCATAACATTTATGTATGTTTAAACTATTATGTTTGCAATGTTAAATGCTAAATTAAAAAATAATTTTAAATGTGTACCGGCATTAATGTAATGGAAAGGTATGTATTGCGTATCTTTTAAAATACCTGCAAAGTTGTTTGTTGTTTATTTTGACAGTTGCCAATGTCATAGATATTTTTGTAGACAATCCATTGTCATGGATTAATGTATTATTTACTTAATAACCACTATTGCCTGGTATCAAGATAGGCACTACCTACACAATTTCTACCATCAGAGAAGTATTGTCTATCAACAAATTTTGTGACCGATCCGATCGTTGTTTGTGGAACAAACACAAATGAATTGAGGTTATGTTGATTATTATTGTCCGACTGGTAGAAATGAATGAGGTTATGAAACATTTGAAAATCAAGTACTTTCGACACTAACATGACAATACCATTTTATGTGTGGAACACTAGCACATGGAAGTTACATTTTAACCAAAGCATCCAGATGTAATTGCAGTGTTATTGCGTGCCAAAACACATTGGTGCGCCATTTGTTATCCTTATATTGCGGATGCTGCGGAATGCATGCAATCCATCTTCAATTTGTTATATTGAATTGTGTGTAGGGCAGTAGGGTGCCAAATTGTTCAGGTGTAAACCAGATACCTACCTCGCAGTGTCCAGCTTTGTCTCCAAACGAGACTCGGACGCCAAACATTTGCCTGTTCCAGCAAACGTATGCTGTACCCTGCGGAATGACATGAGAACCCCTTCTCAGAGATGGGCATAAGATATAACCCCGCAATTACATGTGGATGGGTTGTATTTTGAATAAAAGAGTGGTTCACAATCATATAGACTTCTATTTGATGATAATAGATACAGTTAGATGTTGGAATGACTTACCCCCCAGACCGAATTGTAAACTATACTATCTACTCTAAAACGCGGAAGCACGGGGACGCCTTCCTCCATGGATGCTCGGTTTCATCAGCTCGGAGCGGCAAGCCAGCCAGCTCCGAATCTCGTTCAGTCACGTGCGTCCGGGTCATCTAGTACTCGGCCGGTTGATCCCGGCAATCAGGTACTCGTCAGCAAGGGCGACATTCATTACGCGCAACCGCGTGCTTGGCAGAGTTTGAATAGCGCGGTAAATCTCCCAAATATAACCTCCGATCGATAATATCGACGATTGTCGTCAAATCTGTCCACCAACAGGTTCGGAACGAGCGCGGATCCACGTTCTCTCGCATCGATTCTTCGGAAACTAATTTTCACCTTTCGGATTACACCGTCTCGCGTTTCTTTTTTACAACTCCGGACTTGCTTCACGCGTCCTCTGTAATTTACCCGCGAACCGATCACGAACTTTATTTTGTCATTTGAATCCGTTAAAGTAACGATCGTTACGCTCCAAAATAATTACCGCTTCATATTTGAATATTTGATTCTCCTCAAAAATAGCACTGCCGTCCCGTCTGAGTCCGGTCGCCCCTCCCGGGCTCAAACGGGAAGTTCCCGCCCCTTTTCTCGAAAAACCAAAACTACCTACACCGCCGGTGTGTATGGCTGTTCAAACAGACCATAAACAACCATAACTTAAAGGTAACACAGTACCTGACCACAATTGTTGGAAAATATGAAATAGTTTCATAACATGTTGTATTGTGTGTAACTTCAAAATTGTACAGTCGTTTAACTCAGTTAATATTGCCGAGTGTAACCTAATTTTTTCAGATTCGGATTTCCCAGCCCAAAGTTAGTATAAAGATAATTAAATTTCTTCTTTCGGAGTATAAAATACTTTCAAATAATCAATATGGATTTCAAAAAAACAAAAGTACATCAGATGCCATTGCTAGTGTGACAGACTTCATTGTAAAAAGCCTCGATAAAGGAAATAAATGTATCTCAATCTTTTTAGACCTTTCTAAGGCTTTTGATACAATATCGCATTTAAAACTAATTAAAAAACTAGAGAAAATCGGCATTACAGACAAAGAGCTAAATTTCTTCAAAAGCTACCTAAATGGACGCCAACAACAGGTTAAAATACAGAATACGAATAAAGTAAATAAATAAAGAATAATAGGAAGCGTTTGGGACCGACTCTGTTCTTACTGTATATTAACAACTTTTGCAACCTTGAAATTCAGGGACATATTGTTAGCTTTGCAGACGATACTGTCTTATTATTCGAAGATAAAAATTGGTCAGCTGTATTTAAAAAAGCTGAAGAAAATATTAACTTCATAAAAAAATGGTTAGATATCAACACACTTACCCTTAATACGAAGAAAACAAAATATGTCACTTCAAGCATCAATACTACAGGCCAACCTAATGATGATTACTTCATAAAAATTCATAGCTGTACGAATTCCAATGAATGTAATGAGTGCCCCAGTATAGAGCGCACTTCACAGATGAAGTTCCTCGGCCTCACTATTGACCCATACCTCAAATGGAACCTACACACCCGGATCATTGCAAATAAAATTAGAAAAACAATACACTTTTTCAGATCCATAAGGAACTTTCTTAACTTACAACTCCTAAAAACGATTTATTTTGCAATCACCCAATCTATCATTGAGTATGGTATCATTGCATGGAGAGGGGGCACTTCATCAGCTCTAGATCTTGTCGAAAAGGCGCAGAAAACAATCATGAAAATTATTCTCAAACTTCCTCTAACTGCAAACAGTGACCTAATTTTCAAAACAATGAGAGTATTTGATGTTCGACAAATCTATGTAAAAACTATCCTCATTCCTCATACATCTCTTTAAAAACAAACATGTGCTTTACGAAAAAAAAATAAACTTAAGATTTACACGTAAATCCAATAAAGACATTTTGCAAGTTCCAGCGCTCTTTTCCACCTTTGGTCAACGTAGCTTTAGATACTTTGCCACGAAAATATTTAACATTCTTCCAGAAAACATCAAACTGAGTCAAACACAGAAAGAGTTAAAAAAATATGTTAAAATATGGATATATTCTAACGACCGAGCCTATACTGGTGCCCTAACCCAAACGCCCTGTCCTGTCATTGACAGTTATTATTGTAGTTTTTGCAACCTTGCAGTTTTTGTATTGTGTATATGCAAACAATGATGTAAACTCAAATAAAGTTTTTGCTGTATAGAAACCTACATTATACTTTTATAAAAAACCATAGATAAAATTGTAAGAAACATTTAACAAAAAATTCTGCCTCAATACAGGTTCAACCTAGTGAGGTAGGCTATGCACAACTAAAAATATTGTATAATTATGCTACTTCTGTATAACCGTTCTTACATTACTTTCTATTTTTTAATTTTTTTGTACTGATGTAATCTACATTGAATGTGTACTTTTTTAGTTGTAATGTTGCCAATTTAATTGAATAAAGAAATATTATTATTATTATTAGTTTACTATACCCATTCTATCTTCTAAAAAAATGGTCACGTATATTTCGGTAATTGAAAAGTTATTTAGACGGATACAGTATTAATCCTTATTAACTTAAATACATTAGTTACCCCAAACATTTCATGCACATTATTATAATCTTTCACACCATCTCTACGTATTATAAATTAAAGTCCTCCGCGGCATCTGTCTGTCTCTTTGCGATAAACTCAAAGACGGCGGTGGTTATTAAGGTTGGATAACCATCCAGTAGATGACCTTGTGTTTTATTAGCCGCAGCAACGCGTGGCCGGGTCAGCTAGTTATTTACATAAAAGCTGCCTCTTTGCAAAAACTAACTGGCATCCAGCGGGTTAGGAGAGTTATTCATGAATAATTTACATACGGGAGAGAAAAATTGTTATCTTTTGTGTGACTCCGAGTCCAAATATACTGATTTTAATATGAAAGCAAAGCTCATTTGATCACAGTTGGAGTTCAACTCTTCGAGTGATAATAACAATAGAAGTTTTTTAAATAAATTCGGTGTGGTAAAATTATTTTCAAAATGAAATACCTGGAAATTGTGTTAACGGTTTTAGTGGTGGCAAAATTCGTGGGAGCACAGAGGGAAGGTAAGAATATTTTCCATTCTTTACAAATATTCACACTTCATAATATTAAAGTTAAATAGGTATTTAAAATCAGAATATTTGTGTTTTTTAAATATATATTATACTGTTTGATTATGCTTTGGAAGGCGAAATAGCTGCCACGCGTCATAATAACAAAATTAATAGCAGAACTAGTTGATATATTAATTAAATTAAACTGATTTTATTTTGGTTACGTTTTTGGATTTTCACGACCAAAAGTATTTTCGTAATTTGTTTTAGGGTTGTAATGCCGTGTTGCGCTACCTTCTTCTTCAGCCAAACGTTTCGGACAGCATTGCAGTGTCCATCATCAGGGCAGATCCGGCTTTCTCCTGATGGTGGACACTGAAATGGTTCGAGTCCCCAGTTGCCAAAATTATCTTTAAAACATTTCTGTGTCTTGTTCTTTTTCACATTTTGTTTAGATTTTTAGTATTCTCTTCTTCTTCAATGAAGTTATAAAGTTTATCAAATTAGAAGCACGCTGTTTTTTTAAATCATTATTTAAAAATAATAAAAAAATCGTGTCGGTATATTTGTCAAGAAACCTTAAAACAGTTAACAAAAAAATATTATTACATTAATTTATTAATCCAATGTATCAGGACTTATAATATTATGCAAGTATTGGAAGAGATGTACTTTTTCTTAATCCATTTTTTTTCAATTTTATATTAATAGGTACATTTCAAAATGTTATGAAAATATGCTTTGCATTTTTATTCATTTTAATTTCGATATTCTTTGTAAGAACGTGTGAAATGGTCAACTTTAAATAGTTCCAACGCATAATACCTATAAGTTCTGGATATTTCGTGTTTTTTCATGGCCCCTTTACCAATAGCGGACTAACGGGGGGGGGGTTGAAGGGCCCTCCAAACGCCTCCTTGTTCCCTTAATCAAATCGTTAACAAGGCGTTAAGAGGGAGGGGGGGGGGGGGGGTAAGGTCTTAAAACTTTTTTTCTGATTTTTTTTCTAAATGTAAAACATGTCAGTATATTGGGTTTTGCGTCCAAATTTCAAGTAAATCAATGAAAAACTAACAAAGGTACAGCGTTTCAAGCGACCGGCCCTCATGCCCGATTCGAGTATATTTCAAGTAGAAAATATTTTAAATCGGTTTTCTCGCAAACAATATTTCTGAAGTTTGTGAAAATCATAACTCAAAAACCTTGACTTGACTTGGCCGATACCTTTGAAATTTTGTACACTATTTCTACACATAAATCAATAGGTTTTTTTCAAATCAACAGGGAGTTTTTTTACTATTTTATAATAACAAATTAACCGAAATTTTTTAGCAAAAATCGCGTTTTTCACTTCAAAACGCTGCCAAAAATAAAAAAAAAATCGAAAAAACTTCCTCTGATTAGCTAGAAAAACCTATTGCCTTTTAAGCGCATTTTGATTTTTTTTGTTTCAAATGATCCAGTGATGAGTTACGGAGTTCAACGCATAACAATTTTTTTTCGAGGCGCCCCGGGAGATTCGCTCTCACGGACTTATTTATTAATATTTTTAATTGAAAATTTTTTCAAAGATACTTCAGATGTTATACTATAAAATGTATATAAAATAAATAAAACCAACATTATTCATATCTAAAAAACAATCATGACAATATGCCCCCTTAAGGCACCAGGACACTATAAAAAATACTTTAGTATTTTTTTTTAATTTACTTATTTTTCTGAAAGATGCATTTGTTGAAAATGTTCTGACCAAATTTTTTAAAGAAATTCGAAGGATTGGCGGAGATACAACATTTTATGTGAAACTATTTGAAACAGTTTGTAGGTATGTTGAATTATCCTTCAGCAAACTTTGAATGCGTTTTTCTCGAAACTTTTTAAGCACGTTTTTCAACCTGGTTGACAACATATTAAAAAAAACTATACATTTTATTTGCATGCACCAAGTATTAATCTGTTCAAAAATCTTCAGAATTTAATTTTCGATTTTTTTATGGAAAATTTTCATGGTTCATAAAAAATAGACCTTAATAAAAAAATCCCGAAGTTTTGCCATCGTGACTGGATTTTCTAACTGTTTAAGACTGAGTGCTTGCAATTCGGATACATAGTTTTTCTAATATGTTGTCAACCAGGTTGAAAAACCAGGTTTTAGTTTCGATAAAAACGCTTAAAAAGTTTTGCTGAGAATAATTCAACATACAAACTGTTTAAAACGGTTTAATATAAAATTCTGTATCTTCGTCAATTTTAACAATTTCCTCAAATGGTGAGAGCATTATTAACAAATGCATCTTTCAGAAAATGAATAAAAAATATCAATTTTTTGCAGTGTCCTTAAAGCCTTGTTTAGGATTTGATCAAGGGAACATGGAGGCGTTTGGAGGCCCCCAGAGTTAGAGGCCCGTGTGAACTAAATAAAAAACTTGTAAAATTACATCAACTTCAGTAAGGGGGGGGGGGGGGGGGGGGGTCATTCAAATTTGCCGCCCCGGGCTTCTGCCGGGCTTAGTCCGCCACTGCTCTTTACCCTTTTCTAACTTTCAAAAAAAAAATTCCACACAAAACATAATTTTATTCATAATTACTCTGTTATTTTACTACACTACGAATGCCATCACCCCATTCAATAAAAAACAAATACAATACAATAACCCTTTATTGCGCATAAAAGGACACATACATATAAACAAAAAAATATATATTATTAAAAAAAAACATTACAATGAGCCGTCTTGTCACTAAAGTGATCTCTTCCAGACAACCATTCCCAAAGAATTTTAGCAAGCAGATAGGCAGTGCATACTGAAGCTTGTTTTTTAAACATATAATTAAAAATAAAACAAAACAAATGCCAAATAAACCACACACGGCTCCATCAATCACTTCAGATACTTAGTAATTTTGCAACAAATAGGAGGAAAGAAAAGTAAAATACAACTATGTTTAATATGTTTATATATTTGTTTTAATTATAGACTTTTTATTTATTACTAGCTGGTTCCCGGCATGCGTTGCTATGCCATTTAATAAACTTTCTCTCCCAGGTTCCACTCCCCCATCCCGCCGGGTTGCCCCCCCCCCCCTCCCGCGAACCCCCTATTCGAGTTCCCCTCCCGCATTCCATACATATTCAGCACCGGTACATTCAGTTTTCCAACAGCTCGCGTGCCACGCATTTTATTTTTTTAATACAAATTTCATAATACCAGAGCTAACCGGTAGTTTTATACAAACCTTGTCCTGACAATAACAAACACAAAAAACAAAGAATTATCCAATTTGGTGCAGTCGTTCGGAAGTTATGCGCGTACATACATTTTGGCGATTCATTTTTATTAATATAGAAGATTTATGCATGAGTGAACATTAGTAAAGTTATAGATTGGGTTACAACCTAATTATTATAATTTCTTGTTTTAATTAATGCGTGTACCTTAATGTTATTACCCTGTAAATGTTCCTAATAAAATAATTAAAACATCTTGAAAGCTGACTTTTTCCGAAACTTCGTTGCTCACTAATTGAAGCAAGTCATTTTTCTCGGGAAGCGGGGCCCCTAACCGATGCGAGGCCCCTAGGCAGTTGCCTACTCTGCAATAGGGATAATCCAGTACTGGTTCGTACTAACCATTCCAAACAGGAACGCACATGGAATATTATATTTAAGCTTTTGGAACAATATGGCGGTTGAAAAAATACATCTTAACAAATTTACACGAAAAAAGAGAATTTCCGAGTACTTTCTGTTTTTGTAGCATTCTTTGATTATTGCAATGCTTCAAGTGAGTTGGTATTCTATTTTTAGAGCCAAATGATTGATTTAATGAAACACTTCAAACGGCATTTTCAAAATATATAATCAAACACGGAGCGTCAGTTACTGTCAGCAGAGGCTTCTCTCCCGGAATGAGTAAAAAATCTTGAAATGTGTTGAAATTTGGTGCAAAATTAAGTATTTATTTAAACTTTAATATCCACAGATATCATAACGATAATAAAAAGCCATACTTCTATAGATGTATGTAATATGTACACATTTTAAATAATAAAAAAAATTGTTTATAATCATTATTAATGCAATACTTAATCATAGATCGAAGTTTTATACGTGGGTTGTATGGTGTATCAATATTTTTTTTATGGTCAAATGCCTACATTAATTACAAAAAAAATAGCAGATTGAAAAATAATAGTCCATTATTTGGTAAAAAAATATCAAGTCTGAGTATAACATCCGAGAGGTAGTATTAGGCTGTTTTAGCGAGCCGTTTTTCAGCAAATAACCATTCTGCCCCCATAACCCACTGTTTGTTGAACATTTATTTAAACAATTCTAGACCCTCTAATGTCCATGCATACGGGGTTAGTAAGCAGTATGCAAGTAATTACATTAATATCATACAAAATATGAATAGAAGTAGCAGCCCATTGATTAATTCTTCTGAAATAGGAATGAATATTAATATAAATATGTAAGTAATAAGGTTAATAAAAAAAAGAAAAATAATGGCTATAACCAGTCGAAGAAACCCTCTGAAAATAAAAGAATTAACGAGGAAAATAAACATCATTAACATACGACTGGTCAGTGGTTGAGTGGGCATAGCGCTTGGGTCTCACCCGAGTGTCGGGTGTTCGATTCCTCTGCTGGCTAAGTCCTCCATCACAACACAAGCAACATTTTCGGCTTTCTGTGGTGGTAGTAGGAGATTTTCAAACATTGTTGGGTTATTCGTAACCCGGGAATGTTTGTCATTATTTAAAAAAAAAATCATATAATGTAAGTAATTACTATAATAGCAGAAAGAAAAAAAAATATATATATATATCAAAAGAAAAGAATAGCCAGAGAAGGTATTCCACAGACCACCGGGTAGTCCCAATGAGAATGCGTATAGCTATCGGCATAACCTCGCATGATGCTTGAAGTCCGCACCCTTTAGCCGGCTCCCCGATTTTTCCTCGAAGAAATGTACTTGGGAGAGAAGGGGAAGTTTTTGAAGACCTTGAGGAAAAGATGAGCATCGGGCAATCGGAGGGGGGGGGGGAGCGGAAAGGCATCGAGACCGCGTGGTTACACCTCAGAACTACGCATGTCGTTGGGGGAGGCGCGGGCGTGTCACGGGAAAACCGCTCCGGTGTGTGTTCGCCTGGCAATGTGCATGGACAGGATCTGTCCCACTCCATTTTATGGGGGAACGACTATAAATAATATGTACAGTTCAGTTGCGCCACCAAAGAATGGAAACCAAAAGTAATAAAGAAAAATATAAAAGAATAAGAGCATTTATATATGTGAAACATTATTACAGAATCAATTCAGAAGTGGGCGATAGTGTCATCACTACCATCGCTCACCAAGATAGAACATTACCTGTCGAGGTAAAAACATAAATAATTGTTAGCGAGAGACCAGAGAAAATAACAGTTAAACGTAATCAGTAATTTATAGGTCACTTAAGTTATATTACAAATAGTTCAAAGCATATACAATAAATAAAGCGTAATAGAGAAGGATCGAAGGAGACGCCGGAGACGGGAGCAATACGTATAGCACCTGAAACAATAATGAATTTAGTGCAGATCGGCGACTCTAAGTACAGGCCATCTCTCTACCCAGGACTTGACAAACTTTTTCAAGAACTCGAAATTCTTTTTGTTCAACACACAAGGTCAGCATTCCACGCTGGTCTTATGGAAAGTATCACCACATGCGCAGTTTGGATGAAGAGAAACGGCCAAGCTATTAAGCCGACCCCTGAATTTTCCATGCCCAGAAAGTATCTGCGTCATATAGTGATCCAGTTTAATGTATACCCCCTTCCATTCTAAATTTAGGGAAGAAAGAGAAAGTCCATCTGCCCTTCGTCGACCTATCTCACCGCCCTTACCATACACTCAGCGTCCTTTCGATATCAGCTCGACTCCCAGATGGACAACAGCCCTGCCTCGAATAAATTCCTTTTTGGTCAGTATTTTCCTAATTTCAAGATCAATCGCTGGCCAGAACTGGTAATGCATATGAGGCCACAGTCTTATAAGCGCTCAAAAGCGCCAACAGGGGAGTCCACTGGCCCCATTTAAAAGCTGAGTTTATCAAGACATTATCCTAGCGATGCTCCCATACAGAGGTAGCATATGAGACTTGCGACGCATATGCCCCTCTGTACAGTAGGCAAATCGCGGAGAGCGCAATCCCCACTCGGCTGTTGAGAGTCTTCTCAGTTTCCGAAACAGTGCCCTGTCGGAGACGTTCTTGACGTGGGTTGGGAACGAAGAAGATCTATCTAGTTTTCTGCAAATCGGATGGAAAAGACTCCTATTCTGATGAAGAGGTTCCTGCCTCGGCTGAGCATGCCCTTCATGAAGAGACCCACGGTCTTGTGGGGCTCTTTCCCCATTCAAAGATCACATGTAAACCTTCTTTAGCCTTAGATAAAAGGGAAACATGTAAAATATTGATAAATCTTATAAAAAATGTACTTAATCTTACAAATGTATATAAAAAAACGTTAATTCCTTTGATACTTTCGGGTAACCCTATACATTTCAAGTTACGTATTATTAAAGCACTAAAATCTTTGTTTTTTCTTCAAAAAGCAACTAGGTAACTAAAAAGTTTTTTGATGTTGGTACTTGATCTTCATGGTGAAAAATTTCTTATTTGGACCTTTTTTATCAATTTTAGCGAAATCATAACACAATGAAGTCAAAATATTGCTTAGAGGAACGCCGCGGGCACGTCTTATCGCTCCCGCGTTCTAGCAGTTAATCGGGGATGGCTTTGAATTTTTGTGGTTTCGAGGCAGCAATAAACTGCTTAAACGCATGACGTAAGAAAAAATATTTACCTGCTCTCTCTTATAATTATTTTTTTTATTTTTGTTCGTTATCAGTAATTTAAGCAATCGTCTGAATCACTCAACATAATTTATAATAGTTAAAAATTTAGAAAAAACTTTTATTTTTTTTATTCATGATAACGCAATCTTCCGAACAGGCCCTCCATTGATATGCTTGGTGTAACCCTAAGTGACCAGCTCAGGTATGGGGGCTCCATCGAAGCCAGAGTAAAGTTAGCCTCCCAAAAACTGGGCGTACTGTACAGGGCCCGCAGATACTTTAATAGTACACAACTGCTAACCCTGTACAAATCGCAAGTGCGCCCCACGGTTGAATTTGGCAGCCACCTCTGGTCTGGAGCTCCAAAATACCTGAAAAATACCCTCGACTCTGTGCAGAAACGGGCGGTCCGTTTGATAGATTCTCCCATCTTAACAGACGGATTGCAATCTTTAGAGCACAGGCGTCGGGTGGGAATGCTATCCTTGTTCTACCGGTATTACAATGGAAGATGCTCCGAGGAACTAGCATCATTGTTCTCTTCGGCACCGGCGCATAGTCGGGAAACACGCCAAACGCGTGCCCAACATTTGTACACAGTTGACATTTGTCACATGAGAACGGGTCGTTTCTTCGACACGTTCTTGTGTTCAACAGCTCGGCTGTGGAATGATTTGCCGGCCTCTGTGTTTCCTCCTTCCTACAACATGGGTCTCTTCAAGACCAATGTTTGGCCACTACAACACGGGCATGTGCCTAGTGTAATGGCCAAAAAATTATCCATTTACTGTAATGTATAAACTTTACTGAATAAAGAACATTAAAAAAAAAAAAAAAAAATGTTCATTCCTTCCTCTCCTCAAAAAGACCCTCCACACAGCATTAGGGCGTGTCATACCTGGTATTACCGGTATACGATGGACGCCCGAAGTCTAAAACGTGTCTCCACCATGAAGGACCTTGGAATCATGTTTGATAGCAGGCTGACATTTCATACTCATATTCAGATGGCTTGTAGCACTTCATTGAGAATGCTGGGCTTTGTTCTGCGTACTGCAAGGAATTTCAAAGACACCCGGGTTCTCATAATTCTATTCAATTCCTTAGTAAGAAGTAGACTTGAAAGTGGGTCGATAATTTGGAGTCCACACCAAGTAAAATATTCCCTCATTCAGAGTTCAGAAATTTTTTTTGAGATTTCTGTACATGAGGGAGTACGGCTATTACCCGTGGCTCTATCCTACCGACTTTCTTTTGGGTATGCTCGGAATGAACCATCTACGTGTCAGAAGGGATGTACACCTTGCTACGCATTTCTTCAGATTGATTCGCGGATGGTTTGAAAACTCAGCTATCGTGGAGAACATTCATTTTTATGTTCCCGATGGTTATCTTCGCCATCGACAGCATAGGCTGTTCTATCTTCCGGCCTACAAGACTAACTTGCCAATGGTCATGCCGGTCGGGAGAGCAATCTTGCTGTTGAACAGAATTAATTCGGATATCGACATATTTAGCGTCAGTGAAGCTGCCTTTAAAAGGCAAGCCCAATTGATGCTAATATAGTTTTTTTTTTTGCCTACCATATATATTTATGTTTAATGTAATACTGTTACAAATATATTTTATACGCATTAAAATTTTAAATTTTGTAATGTTTTTGAAAGAATAAATAAATTGAATTGAATAAATAAATTGAATCCCAGATGACATAGGCCCTGAGGGAAATTATTTTCCTCAGGGCCTCCTGTGTGGAGTTAATGTAAAAAAAAACGCATAGGTAAATATAAACTTATGATTTACACGCGTCATGGGTACATGTCTTTAATCATTTCTTCTTCTTCTTCGATGGCGCTACAGCCCATATCGAGCTTTGGCCTCCTGCAATAGTCGCCTCCAACTCCTCCTGTCCTCAGCGGCTGACTTCCAATTTGGTACCTGGAGAAGCTGTGCTGCATCCCCTCTTACTTCGTCTTCCCACCTCAGTCTGGGTCTTCCCACTTTTCTCTTTCCACCTGGGTGTCCAGTCAAAACTCCTTTTGGGACGCGTGTATCCAGCATTCTCTGTACATGCCCAGCCCATCTCAGCCTGAGGAGTCTCATATGTGCTGAGATGCTAGGGCCTTATATATATCATACAATTCTGTATTGTGCCGGATGCGCCACTGTTCACCCTCTTTAACGGGTCTACATATTCTTCTCAGCACTTTTCTTTCAAAAGTATCCAACATTTCAGGCATCTTTACCGTCAGTGTCAGCGCCTCACATCCATATGCCAATACAGTTCTAACAATGGTCTTGTATATGGTTATTTTGGTTTTTCTGTGGACACTACGTGACTTAAACACTGGCAGCAAAGAGAAGTATGTTTTGTTGGCTGCTGTGATTCTCCTTCTGATTTCTGCTGGATCCTCAATGTTTTCTGTCAGCCCAGGTAGGTGAATTGATCGACCACTTCGTATGAGTAGTTGTCTTTAAATTGTGCACTACTTCTTCTTCTGTGTGAAGGGTTCCTGCTCTGTATCATTTTCGTTTTGTTAACATTAACCCGCAGTCCTATTTCCCGTGCCGCTGTTTCTAAAGGATTGAAGACCTCCTTATTGGCTGAAATTGATCTTCCAACAACGTTAATGTCATCCGCATATCCGACAACTTGACTGCTCTTGAAACAAATATTGGAGCCAGTGTCTATTAGCGTTTATCTTATTACATGTTCGAGCACAATGTTGAAGAGAGTGGGAGCCAGACCGTCCCCCTGTTTTAGTCCCTGCGATACTGTGAATTCTTCCGATAATTCCCCATCTTTTTTGACCTGACATCTTGAGTCTATAATCATTGAGCTCGTTCATTTTTTAACATTTTTATAACGTCTCCTTTTCACTGTTATAAATATAAATAAAAAATATGATTTATTATTATTAACGGTTTCCCGTAGACATAAATACAAATTCCCCGTAGCAAATGGATTTGGCAGATGTATTTCGATGAGTACTAATCGAATCAATTTTAATCTTAAATTCGCACAAAATGAGTAATGTGCTGTTAGAATTAATAGAACGTTAAATTACATGTACACTGTACAGGGAAAAATATAAAAATTAGACAATTTGCCAAAGTATTTTCTTATTTTCCTTTCTTCATTACTTATTTTTCTATATTCTTTGTACGGAAATGTGTAATGGGTTATAACCTATTGTAGTTAATGTGATACAACTGAACAGTTCAACCTTTATCTTCAAACCACTCAAATTGTGCGAGCTGCGCTGGTATTGCTCGTTTATACGTTCCGAAATATTAATGCCTCGTCCATTCAAGCATAGTTCCATGGACACTATTCTCTTCTTTCTTTGTATAAAACTGTTATGTTATGTTACAGGTGATCCATGCACCGTGGTCAAAACTGGACAGGTCGGCTCGTGCCTGCATTTATCAATGTGCCCCACAGTCCTGGCAGAAGCCTACCGGAATATTTCTCCCCAGGTAATATAAACGCAATATTAACACTGCATCTAAAGTCTACACCAAATTTACATGTTGTTTAGTGTGAATATACTATCTATAGGTATATTATATAATATCTATCTATCTATATCCATAATCAATTAATATTGCCTGTTTTTAAACAAACCTTCTAAAACATTATTTTAAACTATTCATTTGTATCTCTGTAAAAGTCAGGAAAATTTCATATCTGGGTCATATACTTCGAGGGGAGAAGTATCACTTGCTCCATTTGATATTAAAAGGCAAGATAGAGGGTCGCCGAGGGCCTGGTAGGAGACAAATGTCTTGGCTGCGTAATATACGAGAGTGGACCGGCATTAGAAGTGTGGAGGAGCTATTCCGGGCAGCGCAAGACAGGGAGACATTCTCAAGAGTGATCGCCAACGTCGGGGGGACCTGATACGGCACTCAAAGAAGAAGATTTGTATCTCAAATTAATAATATTATAATGTTTAGAGGAAAGATACATGTATAAGAAAGTTAAAAGTTTGATCTTTAGCAAAACGGTTTAGATGCATTCCTCCTGGAAAGAGGAGAGGTCCCGGAATTGATTCGCTTTATGAGTAGATCTTATCTTTATATATTATAATATCTTAGGTATTCTACGTATCTTATTTCAATTGTATTAAAACCACAATAAAGATATAAAAGCGGTGGCGGTTTACGTCATGTTGTCGAATATCTCTGGCCTGGTCCTCTTAGGTTCCTAGTTTACGGATATTAGATAGTAGTAAATTATATGACAGTATGGCGAAAAATAAAATTCCTATTTCCAAGAGCGCTCGTGATAAAAAGTTTTCTTAGGTCTTTAATGTTAATAAAAAATAAAATATTATTATCGTTTTTAGGTTCCCCGAAGCGATCGAAAAATGATTAAAAAATATATGTTGTGAATTATTCCCAAGTAATAAGATAATGAAAGACTTGAAACTACAACATTCGCTATAACAATTTATTTAATATTAAAACAGTTACAACATTAAGAAATACAGTCATAATGTTATTTTAATCATAAAGAATTAAATGTGGTCAATTACTCCGGTGGAAAATCACGCTTTGTTTCAATTTTGGCATATTTTTTCAGGATATTATGGTTGTAGTAATAAGTAATAAGGCCTTCCCTGTTCTTCTTGCCACACTTTAGAAGATGTTTCAGTCACAACCTTTACACAACGTTTTGTGTACGATAGGTGAACCTGTCAAAGATGATGAAAATGGAGCTGACTTCCAAAGTTAGGTTAAGTTACTCTAATTCTTATTTCGTTACATCTTCCAAAATGGGGGGATATGTGATTGGCGTATCTTGTCAAGATATCATATCAATATAGGATTGTGAGTCAAAATTCAATAAGGGTAGGTACTATAAATGTTCGGTGTTATGTCCCTAATAATTCTCTTGCTTTCAATAATCGCCTTATCCTAAGTTCTTTGAACGTAGGTGATTCATCGGTTATTATTGACACGAGTATATTTACAGGGTGAGCGAAGTAAGCGTTTCGCTGTATCACAGATTTAATTGATCGATTTCCACTCCGATTGCTCTCACTCAAAACATTTTTCAAAACTTCTTCGTACATGGGCAACATATCGTCTTTGAACACCTTAAAAGTACCAATTATAGGGTACGTGGTTAACAGCTTGGTATTAATTTTGTTTAAAAAAAATTGAAATTAAAACACTTTTTAACTTATTATTATTATTAATTTTGTTCATTTTTACACTGGAAATATTTTTGTACCCAAAAAATTATTCGAATAAAGAACAGTCAGGCAAGGGCGGGCTTGGGGACTGCGGGTGGTAGTGATTTAGTCCAAAATTACTACAAAAATAATAAATGGTACTTATATAATGTATACCGAAGCGATAGACTTTATTTAATAAGATCTCATAAATGAACATCTTTAAACTATTTCACAATATTTTATGTCGAGGCTGATAACATGGAAATATTAAGATATGTCTAGCTGTCTGTTTTCGGACTTCGTATCCCTCAAGATGTGCCCAGGAAATTGGTGAAGTCATTACATGTGACCGCTCCAAATCGGCCAACTACTAGTTCTGTGATCGGTGCGGTGATCTTCTCGCGTATGTGATGCATATTTAGGGGCGGTGCCTGGAACGTTTCGGTGAGACCAAACGGTTGCACTGGATATTTCCAAGGCTTTTGATCGGTTTTGGCACGGAGGACTTGTCAACAAACTGCCCTGCGTACTTGCCTGTGTAAGTGGATCGCTGACTTTTTGAGGGAGAGATCAATTCAGACCGTAGCCGATGGTTTCATCTCTTCCTCACACTCAATAAATGCTGGCGTCCCACATGGATAGGGTCTGCCTCCGAATTTGTTTTTGTTGCACATCAACGACCTTTTGTCATGTGCACCAATTCATTGTTACGCGGATGACAGTACAGTTCATGATAGTTTTTTGTTTGACAAGCCCCCAAAGGTCTCATCACAAACTCTAATGGTTCGGAGGTCTTTAAGCGAAGTATTTTCTTTTGAGGTAAAAATAATCTCTTTGAATTCAATGTTTCAAAGATCCATTCATGTCTGATTACGTCTAAAAGGGATCGAAATGAAAACCTAGTCTCCTTCAACAGAAGCAATCTTCCGAACAGGCCCTCCATTGATATGCTTGGTGTAACCCTTTGTGTACACAACTGCTAACCCTGTACAAATCACAAGTGACCCTCACGGTTGAATTTAGCAGCCACCTCTGGTCTGGAGCTCCAAAATACCTGAAAAATACCCCCGACTCCGTGCAAAAACTGACGGTCCGTTTGATAGATTCTCCAATCTTAACAGACGGATTGCAATCTTTGATCCCTTCAGCACCTGTGCATAGTCGGGAAACAAGTCAAACGCGTGCCCAACATATCTACACAGTTGATATTTGTCACATGAGAACGTGTCACTTCTTCGACTCGTTCCTGTGTTCAACAGCTCGGCTGTGGAACGATTTGCCGGCGTCTGTGATTCCTCCTTCCTACAATATGGGTTTCTTAAAAACCAATGTTCATTCCTTCCTCTCCTCAAAAAGACCCTCCTCACAGTATCTCAGATGACATAGACCCTGAGGGAAATTATTTTCCTCAGGTCCTTCCGTGTGAAGTTAATGTAAAAAAAAAACCTGAAACTTCAAAAGACCCCGGAACCTTAAGAGCCTTTTGATTTTTTTTAAACTTAATTATTTTGATGTTTATGTAGATACGCAGGCAACTTTTCATTACTAGCGCCAGAAGGAATTCTGAAAAAAAAAATCGGCCAACGCTAATATACATAAACCAAATCCAGGAGGGGGGGGGGGTTTGTGTTCTTTCATTTAGAATGCGAGATCTGTTTTCTCTCACAGTCGCGGTGTGTCAGTTATCATTCTGCAACACTTCTGCTCATTTTGTAATGATAAAAGGTATCTGATTTAAGGTAAGTAAGATAAATCTCTGTAATTGTGATAGCTCAAAAGATAGCATAATAAATTAGTCGACCAACAATGTAACTGAAATAAAATGCATTATTAAAGAATATTAATTTAATCGATTCTCAAGTAACAAATAATAATTTCAATAAATATTTTAAAATAACTCAGGGCCGTGAAGTAGTTGTTCCAAGAAAACAACTTTAGCCATAAAACACGTCACATGTTTAAGGTGAAATGAGATCTTTAGTGGATGAGTGAATTTAGATTAGTTTTACGGCCGCCAGACAATATTTAATATAAATATAGGTACTGCATATTTGACAAGTGGAGATGGAGTTAATAAGTAAACCAAAAGGTAAAAACCAATAAAATAAAGTGGATCACGTAATGTCGTAGTCTGCCATGGTTACGTTCTTCGTGACAGTTGCTCTTTCCTGTTTGCGTGCATCTCACTGACTCTCACTGACGCATAAATATACTAATCCCACTGACGTCAGCAGCAACTCTCCGAACTAATTAGCCAATCTCACTGCGAGGCTAGGAATCCTGAAGTCAAACGAGTAGCGGCTGTAAAATATTTCGGGTAGGAACTCTTGAAGCAAGTAGCAACCTGCTACAATTTAAATGGTTGAATAAATATAGAAACATATTCGTGTTCCGTGCGTATTTATAAAAGTCAAGATGCAGACTGTATGTTACAAAGTTTGCAGCAAAACAAAAAGGTGCAATGATAATTTTTGCCGGTGGACTGGTGGACTGGTGGACCCGCATGCAGATACCAGTCTCATGTGTGGAATGGAATATAAACAAGTTATTTTTGCGAATCCATCTTCTGGCGCATTTCAATTCTAAGTATATTAACTAAGTATTTAATTAAATGAAAATCTGAAAACATCTGGGACTCAAACCCAGGACTTCGGGTTTATGGGCCGTAACTCTACCAACTGAGCTAATGATTCGGTCATTTTTAACTGCTATCTTTATGTATGATTGCAAGATCCCAGATGAACCCATATCTTTTTCTGTTTTCAGATTTTTGCTTGAGTTTCGCTAATGTTGTCATCATTTAATTAAATATTACAATTAGAGGTTTTACTCATAAAGTTGAACAAAAACTATATTAATAAAATTCTAGTTGCAGACTTTCTACCGCAGTCTGATAAAAACCATTTCTGTGTTCTGGATGTACATTTATTCAAGCTGGGGACTCGCATACCGATTCGATCCTTAGTTAAAAGCAGTTATGTGTTCCGAATGCCATTACAAAATTCCAGTTTCCTGTTCATCTGCTGACGCATTTCGAATGTTCTAAGTGTAGTAAATAAATGCTGGGATTCGCACACAAATTAGTTTTGTGTTCCAAATGTAAAAATTAAATTCCAGTTTGGATTTATCTGCTAACTATTTCGACAGAAACTATTCTTAAGTCCCGAGTAAAATTATAAAATTAGTTGATTGAAAATCAATTACAAAGATAAAGAAAACCATTTGTTTGCTTCGGTGTTACAATATTTAAGTGGACTTTTATGCAGAATCATTCATGTTTTAACCAGTCTTGTGTTCCGAATGAAAATTTAAAATGTTTGCATTTCAGAGGAAACAGTTCTGATGTTCCGAGTGATTCGTTCAACATATCTGGCGTTCTATGTGCAGCATAAGTCCAGTATGAGCTGAGTTGGCAACATTGAAGCTGAACGAGTCAAAGTTCGTTCGACGGCTCCATCTTAGAAGGCTAAATGAGTGGAGTGAAATTGAAGTCCATGTCTGAAGATAAGCAATAGCCCATACAAAGAGTCACATCCAGCACTAATGTTGTAGAGTCTGGGGTACCACTAGTTCTAGCGTGACATAATTCCTTTCCCGTGTTCAGTAGATGCAACTGCCGCGGCCGTCCTGAAATCAAAACGAGTTTTGTGTAGTGATAACCCCAACGACTCTTTGTCCATTTGATCTCCAGTAATGCCCGGGCTTGTATCGCAAAAGTAATCCGTTGGCACGATCAGTGTTCAGTGGACTACTCTGACATCCTGAAGACGACGCATTGTAGTAATTAGGGGCCGTTCAAGTAGGGAATGGGACGTTTCTACGCCGCCGGTTCTTCGCCGCCAGTTCATCGCCGCCGTTTCTACGCCGGGACGGTTCTACACCGGCCGTTTCTACACCGGCCGTTTCTACGCCAGCCGATTCTACGCCGCATTCAAATTAAATTAACAATTACAATTAAACTTTATTGTTTAAACACATACATACAGTCATAGAAAATAAAATAGAAAATACAAAAATTATCGAATCATTTAAAAAGTAGCATTAACATTTATTTTAATTTAAAAGATATTTTGTACATGCAAGTTACAATCGCCGCACAGTGGCTGAAATTGGAGCGCTGGCTGGCGCGACATCCCTCTCGGCGTTCGACCATTTGGTTGTTTATTGTTGTTTTTAAGTGTTTATATGAAATATTACAAAATTTTTGAAAGATTCTCTATAATAACTTCATAAATTGAAGGAGAATCCCAAACAATAAACATAACATTGTTAATCGATGTACATAGCAATAATACTTAGGATTTTCCAGACAGTGGGGAATAACGTTAAATAATGATAATTGGGGGTAGAATGGTTTAATGGGGGTAATTAGTGTAATTACACACAATAGGTAATCTAATTATATATTAACTCCTGCTAAAAATGCTCACACGCAAATTGAATGTATTTATAAACATTTTATAGTTGGCAGGTACCTACTTAAAAATATATTATACATTTAATGACATGCGCATTAAAATAACCAAACGGAAAAGACTCCAAAAGATAGTACAGGGTATTTTATATTTATGTAATAACATAAATTAAAAAATATGTTATTACATAAATTACAGAATAATTAACTTTCTGATGTTATTTTCAATGAAATTTTTAATTTTAGTGACTAATTGAAAATAAAATTCATTTTGACGTTTTATTAGTTATAGTAATAAAGGTAACATTATGTTAATCTTTCTTAGACATAAAGGAATCAAAGATTGAATTCAAAAAAATAATTGATGAAAAATACAATCATTCCTTAAAAATGCAATTACTGGAGTGGCTGGTGACGGCTGGTGATAATTTTTATTGTTCCATGTACAAAAAAGATACATCAATAATATTCTTTTAAAATTAGAGTGGAGAATCGTGGAGTTTTTTTTCCTACTCCATTAAAGAAAATAAATTTGAAAAAAAAATTTGGAAAAAAGACGTCAACTTTAAATCAAGATTTCCGATATAATTTATGACATAAATATCTTTTTACTGTTACTTTACTAAAGCTCATACCTTTAAAAATATTTTAAATGAATTTATAAAAAAAAAAATCGATAATAAGTACACAAACAGCTAGATTCTGCACACCTTCAAACTCACCTAAATACAGCAGCGTAAAAGTGCGCCCAATAATCCTCTGTTCTGCGACTAATTACAGAATAATTAAGTTTCAGATGTAATTTTCAATGAAATTTTTAATTTAAGTGAGTAACTGAGAATAAATTCATTTTGACGTTTTATTGGTCATAGTATCAATGGTAACATTAGGTTAATCTTTCTTAGACATAAAGGAATCAAAGATTGAATTCTAAAAAAAAATTGATAAAAAATACAATCATTCCTTATAAATGCATTTTGGGAACATGCTGATCAGGGGCCGGTGACGCGCCAGCGTTCCAATTTCAGCCACAGAGCGCCGGGATTACCAGATTGGGACCCATTGACAAAGCAGGTAAGCAGAAGTTTTAATCCGGGTTATCTTAATGGTGTTATCAACACAGGCCCATTAGCACAAAGGAGGTAATGAGAAGTTTTAATCCGCTTAAAATTCTAAAAACTGTTTAACAGTATTTGTTATAAATATGGGGCAGGAGCCCTTAACACATCACTCTAAGTGTATTCGTCACAAAGTAATCATTACGTTAGTTAACAGTGATCTTAATAATGGAACCAGCAGTTCTCAGCAAGAAAGGAAACGAGAAGTTTTCATATAACGGATATTTGTACGTTTTCGACAAAGTTAGTAAAAGAGATGCTAGTTTAAAATTTTGGCGGTGCGAAGAAGTGGGTCGCTGTAAAGGAAGAATTCACACGAGGGCTGGAGAAGTGGTCAACGAAATCAACAATCATTCTCACCCTTCCTCGGCAGCAGCCATACAATCAGCAACTGTTTGCACTAACATGAAACGTCGTGCAGAAGAAACTATGGAGGGCACAAGTGTAGTTATAAATCAGTGTATAGTCGACGTGCCTGAAGCTGTTTTAGCATCGATTCCAAATAATGCAGCCCTGAGAAAAATAATCAGAAGAAAACGGAATCAAATTAATGCTGCACCTGCTGATCCCGCAGACCTAAACGATTTGGTGTTGCCAAATCGATATAAGCTATATGTGCCTCAACCAGGAACAGAAGAAACTTTTTTGCTAAGCGACGATGGAGAGGGAGCAAACAGAATTTTAATTTTTGGAAGAGGGAGCTGGTTGCAGCATTTGCATAATGCCAATACATGGTACACTGATGGTACCTTCGCAATAGCACCGAGGCTATTTTCGCAAGTTTATATTGTTATGGCAACAAAACACGGAGGAGTGCATCCTATAGTGTATGCTCTGTTACCTAACAAGCAGCGTGTTACATACACACGTATGTTCGAACTAATTAAAACACTAGTGCCAAATTTAAGTCCAGGATCTATCATTTGTGATTATGAATATGCAGCTTTTAGTGCCATGAAAGATTGCTTTCCTGAAGTAAATGTAAAAGGTTGCTTCTTCCATTTAGCACAAAATATGAGGAAGCATTTAGCTCAGATTGGTGTTATTAGTCAATACAACAATGATGCTGAATTTGCATTGAGAGCTAAAATGGTCATTGCATTAGCATTTGTGCCAATAGCTGATTTAGATGAATACATTGATGCTTTAGCAAATGATTTGCCAGTAGAACTTCAGCCGCTTCTAAATTGGTTTGAAGACAGCTATGTTGGCCGTTTAAATCGACGCGGGAATGGTAGGCGCCCGCCTATGTTTCATCCAACAATGTGGAATTTATACCAGAGAATAATCGATGGAGAAGATCGCACCAATAATCATGCAGAGGCAGCCAATCGTCGATTGCGTTCTGAATTTTGTATGCATCACCCAACTATTTGGAAATTTATAGATGGATTGCGAAAAGTACAAAAAGGACGAGACGCTTATTTTGAGCAACTTATCGCCGGACATTTACCACCGATGAAGCTGAAAAAATACCGTGACGCTGATGAACGTATTCGAAGAATTGTCTTAGATTATGAAAACAGGGAACCTCTAGATTATTTACGTGGCCTAGCACACAATTACCAAATGACGCAATAATCTTATTTTTCCTATTTATTCTTTTAATTTAAAATAAATGTTAATGCTACTTTTTAAATGATTCGATAGTTTTTGTATTTTCTATTTTATTTTCTATGACTGTATGTATGTGTTAAAACAATAAAGTTTAATTGTAATTGTTAATTTAATTTGAATGCGGCGTAGAATCGGCTGGCGTAGAAACGGCCTGTGTAGAAACGGCCGGTGTAGAACCGTCTCGGCGTAGAAACGGCGGCGATGAACTGGCGGCGAAGAACCGGCGGCGTAGAAACGTCCTAGACCCTTCAAGTATTACATAACGCCCTTTGCAGGGGGGAGGGTCTTGTAAAACGTTACTGTGCGTCACCGGGGAGGGAGGGGGGGGGGGGTTATAAAAAGTTAGGGAATTAAAAATTTCCGAGTTGGCAATCCTTTTCGTATATGTTGTACGGGGAATCCCTCGACCGTATTGTACGTCATTTTTTATTTTATTTTAATCGAATTTCAGTACTTTTCGCAACTTAATTGTGACTTTTAGGTAAAAATTGTCAATTGGATTTTACGTAACGTTTAGGTGGTGGAGGGGGGAGGGGGTACGGAAAACGTTAGGGTGGTACATGGGGGGAGGGAGGGTCAAAAATCTTCAAAAATTGCGTTACGTAATACTTGAACGCCCCTTTATCTTGACTCGCAGTGTTCGCCGCGTGATTGACTAAAATCACGCATGCGTATTTGTTGGTCAACAAATGGTCGTTGTACAAAAGCGTGTTGAACTGAAATACGGTAATAATTAATAATAAAAGAGATGTTTTGATAATTTCCAAACTTGTAATAAGAAAATCAAAAAGCTAAATGCAAAAATATTTCTATAATATTTATCGATAATTTTTTTTTTGATGATTCCAATTCTACCGTTTTTTTAGGAAAATTTTAATTTTTTGAACATAAAAAATGTCCAAAATTCACATGCTATCAAAAAGATATAAAATATTTCGATATATTTCCCAATAAATCTTATGATTTTCCCTTAAATAAACTATAAAAAAATCGAAAAGAAAATATCCAAAACCAAATTTCCAGGATCAGGAATTTCCACTCACTTTGGTGGATAGGCCTATTTCAGGTATACTGAAATATTATGCGGTTGCACTCCAAGTGGTTCGCTACATTTGGTGACTTAGCAGAGGTGCTCGGGTTCATGGGATGAGGTATGTCTAGGTCTTGGCGGTCATGCGTCTGCCCACCTGCTGTGTGGCGGGCCGGATCGACTGATTGAGGGAAACCTTTTGACCTATCTGGCAGGACTCTCTTGGAACATTGCCTTGCACCGCAGTTGAAGAGTTGGATTCGTACCTCCGTCACTTCTGGACATTCTGACCCCCAGATTGATAACCACCCTCTCCACACAGCATCCCCTAAGATGAAATAGGACCTTAGTGATTTTTTTCCTTAGGACCTCCTATGTGGAGCAAGCGTAAAAAAAGCTGCCACTCTTGGAATAAAGCGCGATAATAAACATTTTTTTTAAATGATAATAATTTATTTCAGATATGCGGTATGGCGGGTACCGTTCCGATTGTGTGCTGCCCTTCGGTGTCGGTATTGGAAGGTAGGTACAGTACCGGGAATATTAACATCATTCATCAACAACAACAAAAATTATATATATTTTGGTGTAACTATTGACTGCTACACATAATGTCTATAGGCTTTTTTGGGTAGAATTTATGTATAATGTCTGAAGTTATTCATAAATAACAGAGAGCCGAATTCATTTATAAGATTTTTATTGACACTGTTAACAAGATCAAGGTCGTACATCAAGTGAAGCGACAGACCTACCAACCGTCAGCACATGACAGCTGATGTATTACGATTACCAATATGACAGATACATAACATCCTTTCCGCCTTCCATTTTTTAATTATTTTTATATCAAACCAAATAACATTGGTAAACAAACTAAAGAGTAATCACTATGACTACAGGGGGATTTCACAACTCTGCCAGACCTAGTTATAACATCATTATTTCCACTAGTGCTGGGTAAAGGTTCAATAACAATTTTATTTTCCTGACTTCTAAAGTCATGCCATTCATTGGGATTCTCATAACTTGATTTTGAATTAAGACAACTTTTTTTTATTCGGTTTACATGAATCTTTTTCACCTCTCCTTCAATCAATATTTGCTTCCAGACATTCTGAGAGATTTTTTGCTTCCATGACAATTTTCGCCATTTGATTCTATACGAGGTAAGCATCAATCTGGCCAATTTTGAAGTCAAAACATTGTTGCGTCCGTATATCAGACGCCGTAAGTCGGTGGTCGCAGCAATGCTATGGAGTTTTTAGGGGGTGGACGTAATAAATGTAGCAGGATATGTATGTACACATTTAGTAAAATTGTTAATGTTTATTCTTATATAATAAAAATCAACTTTAAAAAGTCACGTAAGTATCTACTGTTGATGGGTCAAAGAGGCCCGCAAAAAAAAATGAAATGAATTTACTTACAGAAATTTAACTTTAAAAATTTAAAATTTAAAACTTACGGCTCTGGCGTCCACTGGAAGCGGCATATGCGTCACGCGCGGGGGAGGGGAGTATTTCGGTGTTATTATTATTGCTGGGCCTGAACCGCCCCACGTCAGCAGTTAAAGGTTAATTTAGATAACAAATCCGAATATTTAGTATTTTTCATGTAAAAACATTCCACCCACTTTGAATATGAGTCGCAAACTAATAAGTTTTTGTAACCTTTTAAATAAAAAATCCAAATGAACTCTTTTCCATGGACTTTCAGCAACAGGACAACTGTGACGTACATTTTTGTTAACATTTTGTACAGACTGACACATTTCACATCTAGAAATAACTTCTTCAATATTTTGATTCATACCTCATACCAACCATTAAACATATGAACGGGCAAGAATTTTTGATCTGACTATTCCAGGATGACCATAATGTATTAAATTTATTTTATACTTAAGAGATTCTAGATTTACAATTCTGTCACCAAATAAAATACATTTTCCTTTGACCGACAGTACATTTTAGAACTTGAAATATTTTTTAATTTCTGGTCTTGACAAGTTTTCAATTCAACCGATTGAACATACTTAATGACTTTACATAATGTTTCATCTTTTTCAGAATGACTTTCAACTTCTGAGAATAGAATTAAAGGTGTTGACATGTATACAAAATTACATTCCTCAGTATTGAATTTTCGTTTACTTTTCAAAGTGACATTACATCTGCTTAAGGAATTTTCAATCCTTTTTAATATTCTAATTTATAATTGTACGCAGACAATATTATGGACCATCTTTGATCTGACTATTCCAGGATGACCATAATGTATTTAGTTCTTTATAGTCTGTTATGAAAATAAGTACGGCGAATATTTTTTTTTATTTTTGTCTATGGTTTCTTTTAACAACCACACTTTGGGTGCAACAGGTTGGTAGGAATGATTTCCGTTTTTGGGTTGGCTTCACTTTCCGGTAGGGCCTCCACAGGGCAGGAGACCTTACCGGGACGTGACAGCGCCATGTTTTAAGTTTTTAAAATAATAATTGTGAAACGATCGCGGGATGACAGTTTGTCGGAATATTTTTACCAATCTGGAATTTTAAAGATCAAGGATCAATCTTGAGTGAATGCCGTGGTGGTTTCCGCGTTAATTAAAGTCGCGATTCATAATGAACGCGCATGTGATATTATAGCCTGTCGGCCTTAAATTGACTAATCCGTTAGCGACACGCGAATCCTCGCTCGCTCCGCGACCAAAGCCTGTTAAATTACGAATATAAGGATTTTAGTTGGGACTAGCCTGTTATTTGCGTCCCACTCACTTTGCCACGTTGACTGGTACCGAACTTCCCTTGGGTAAGGGCCATAAATAAACCAATCATACGGACTACCTGGACCAACAACCGTGACGGGCCCTCCTTGACTTGGGCCGGCTACGCCCTGGCGGGCATTGACGAGATCCTGCAGCACCCGTGGACCGGAGGCCTTGGGATGGCTCCGTCCAGATGTCTCCGAAGAACTTCGCCGTCGGCCATCCTTATGCACGTCAGTGAGATTTAGTTAGGATTAGTAGCTTTATAACGGTCTGAACCTGGGGTGAGTCATAACACGTAAATTAATCACCATAATCTTGTCCAAAATTCAAATATAGATGTTATACTGTTATTTTCAAAACATAACTCTTTTATTTAAAGTTTCCCGTCATACCCTATGTCATTGCAATTTAAAGTATTGTGCCCATGTTCCTTGAAAAGAGACCTCATATTTGCTCTACGGATGGTTTTCGTCCCCCCAACATATCTTGTCACCAAAGTGACAAGATTTGGCGCGTAGCGTAGGAAGCTACAAAGTTGGATGGACGATTGCAAATGGATTGCAACCCCTTCCTCATTAAAAACTCACCTGCATACCACAAAAACATAATGTTACAAAATGTTACAAACCGGGCCGTGTATCGCCCGTAACAAAATGGCGCCCCAACGTGATTGGGTTCGTCTTTAACTTTAAAATGCAATGGCATCAGTTCGACGGCAGGTTAATTTAAAATGTATGTTCCCATGTGTCGGCGTTCTACGTAATTAATTGTACAATTTAAAAAAAAAAGTCAATTCGTTAACTATAATTACGTGAACATGACTTTCACATATGCGAGTTTCAAATTTTAGTGATTGTTTATTTGTCACAGGATGCGACAAATTATCAAAATTTAAATGTCACAAATGTATTCTGGATGTTTTGCACATCATAATATAAACATACGGTTTCGGTCACTATTGTTTACGATAATATCAGCTGACGCTTGTCCATGTGTTGCCGATCAGCTGTGTTTACATTCTACAAATATTTGACGTTTCTACATAATATACTTCCTGATACAAGGATCATAGTGCGGTAACGGTATTGTTTAATGTTTCAAATAGGTAGTATTGTAATCAATTTTCCATGTGCCGGCACCTTTCGTATTTATATTGACAGTTCTAAATGTCAAAAGCATTTGATTTCACAGTATTTCAATAAGTACTTGTTATAATTTAAAATATTTGAATTCGTGGTAAATTCAGTCAGATATTTTGATAAATATTTTTAGTGGCGCAAATATTATGTCAACTTCATACTTTTTATGATATATCTGTCTTTCCACGTAATGATGTTTATATTCTGCTTAGTATGGTTTGACGTTTCTATACTATAGGTAAATTTTTGCTTATTGCCCATGCTGACATATGTCTTCGTATACAATCAATGTTATAATAATAGGTTTAATGAAAGGAACCGATGTCAAACTATAATACATTTGAGATAAGAACAATTTTTGTAATTATTATACATTTTAAAGGTAGGGTTGCCGTCAAGTTTTTAACTCTAAGCAATACAATACAATTTAGAAATCATTAAATTTTATACCAACTATTATCAAGGTTGTCACAAATTTATTAATTTTTTTTAGGCTGAGTGAATCAAGGTTGCCACAATTAAAAGTTTATTCAACTTTTTTAAATCAGGGTTGATAATTTTTCTTTATTAATCAAATTTTTTTTTTCATTTATCATCATCATCAGCAACAATTATTATTATTTTTTTTCTTTCGCACATTGTTCATGATGTCGGCTCCCATAGAAAACATTAATGGAAAATCGAAAGATGATTTGACAATCGACCTAACCTCTAGGAATTTGATACCAGCAAATACTCTGGAAGAGATGCGTATTCAAGCCAGACGTTTTAATAAAGGTATTAAAATCGCTCAACTCGCAGAACAACATGAAACGGACACCGATACGGATGAAGACAGTGACTCAGGTGCTAAGGTTATTAAGTACACTAAAGTAATTTATAATGAAACACATGCTCCGACTAGCTCAATTAATACTTGGAACATTAAATACAATGGTTCAACCTGCGTCCGGGATTTCATTCTACAAATTAATGAAAAATGTAGAACAAGGAACGTTAAGCATAAAGACCTTGTTAAATGTTTTCCAGATATCCTTGAGGGTTTAGCCTTATTATGGTATAGGTCCATTTATACCCCTGATCTAACATGGGATGATCTGTCATCGCTCCTAATTAAACAGTTTGAAGGAGGTCATAGACAGATTTCACTTAAGACAGAACTCTTTAACATGAAACAACCTACTGGCATGACCGCTTTCGAGTTCATATTGAGAATGAAAGCACATAACAACATGCTTGATTCTAAATTATCGGAAAATGAGTTACTACAACTGTGCATGAGAGCTTTGCTCCCAATGTATATTAATTTACTTGCGTCTCGCGACATCACCACTTTTGAACAATTAACGGAGGTAACTAGAAAATTCGAGTCTTACTCAACACCAACAAACCAACCTTCACCTTCTCCTTCTTACACGGGCAAGTCATATTCTAGCAATAATTTTAAAAATTCTAACTATAATAAACAAAACTATCATAATTATTCAAATAATAATAATAATTCAAACAATCGTGGTACTTCTTCATATAATAACAAATATTACAACCGGTCTGCAGATTATCAACCGAGTCACAACATAAGTAATCAAAATAATTTTGGTCATACTTCAAATTTTAACAACGATCGTAATATCTCTAAACAGTACCGAAAGGGGTTTTCTAATAATAATGATAATAAGGAAAAGGAGATAAGCCATCCATCTAAAATTCCTTCGGACAAAAGGATTGTGTGTAATTACTGTAATAGAATTGGCCATACAATTTCGGATTGCAGGAAGAGAGCTTCCGACACTTCTAAGCCTAAAATAAATACTATTAAAAAAAATAACACAAAAAAGGATTCGGAAAACTAGGACGGAGTCGCTCCAGTCACGCACCTTCTCTTGCGCAGGGGAAACGTGAGTGGCGGAGTTGGCTCCGACTGGTTAGACAATTTCTTTCTACCCCGGTTTCTGATGTAGTGGGCCCACTGCCGCAGGATTCTGGGATAGAAAGAGATAATCGTCCGTATGCCAATATTTGTATTAAGGGCAAAAACTACAAAGCACTGCTTGACAGTGGGGCTTCGCTTTCATGTATAGGAGGAGAAACCTATAAATATTTTGTTAATTTAGGCGTAGAACTAGTTAAGGTAGATTTCGATGTTTCGACAGCGGACGGTACGAAACAACTTGTGTTGGGAACGATGACGTTGCCGGTGACGTACAATTTAATAACACAGGATATTATTTTTTACGTCATTCCCTCGTTATCCCCGGACTATATTTTGGGAGTTAACTTTTGGAAGCAGTTCCAAATCGCGCCGGAACTGTTTACAAAGGTTACCAGCCCACCGCAGGCAGGACAAATTAATGAGGTGAGGGCAATTCGGCCAGCCTCTTCTTTGACTCCTACAGAAAATAGGAGTTTATTAAAAATTATAAAAAAATTTGAATCTATTTCATATGAGAAAAAAGGCTTAGGATTAACTCATCTTGTAAAACATAAAATTATTACTACCGGGCCGCCGATTAAACAGAGGTACTACCCGCTTTCGCCTGCGAGACAGAAACAATTGGACAACGAAGTAGATGAGATGCTTAAATTGGGAGTAATCCGTCCTTCGCGCTCACCATGGTCTAGTCCAGTCTTAATTGTTACGAAAAAGGATGGTACGGGTAGGTTCTGCCTTGATTCGAGAAAAATTAACAATGTAACCACTCGTGATTCGTACCCGTTACCATACATATCGCGCATACTTGACAAGCTTGGCGGCGCCAGATTTGTCTCTTCAATAGACCTTAGTAAAGCTTTTTGGCAAATTGCCTTGGATAAAGATTCGTGTGAGAAAACAGCATTTGTCGTTCCAGGTCGGGGCCTCTTCGAATTTACTCGGATGCCATTCGGTTTGAAAAACGCACCAAGCGAGCTTCAAAGACTTGCTGACGCTCTCTTTGGGCCTGAGTTCGATGAAAATGCGTTTTGTTATCTTGATGATCTAATTTTAGTATCAGAAGATTTGGAGTCACACTTTAAATTGTTAACCAAAGTATACGAACGGTTACGAGACGCGGGTCTCACCATTAACCTTAAAAAATGTGAGTTCTGTAAAGCCGAGCTCAAATACCTAGGATATATGGTGGATTCCAAAGGTCTTCGAACTGATCCGGTTAAGATAGAATGCATCAAGGAATTTCCAATTCCGAAAAACGCAAAAGGAATACGGGCTTTCCTTGGACTTTGCGGATATTTTAGACGCTTTATTAAAGGATTTTCTAGTATAGCAGCACCACTATCGAAACTCACGGGTTCAAAAAACGGTATTAGTAAATTTATTTGGACACAAGAAGCTGAGAAGGCTTTCAAGGACTTAAAGCAAGCACTTACGACAGCTCCGGTCTTAAGTTGTCCCGACTTCACCAAACCATTTTCGATACACTGTGACGCGAGCTCGGTTGGAATTGGGGGGGTTTTAATTCAAGTAATAGACGGCACCGAGCACCCAGTTGCCTATTATTCACGGTGTTTGAATACGCATGAGAGAAATTATGGTATTACTGAACGAGAGCTCTTGGCAGTTCTAGACTCAGTAACACATTTCAGACCTTACATAGAGGGTGCACATTTTACAGTCGTCACTGACCACTCAAGTCTAAAATGGTTAGGGTCACTGTCCAACCCTAGTGGTCGACTTGCGCGTTGGAGTTCTCGTCTCTCACAATTTTCTTTCGATGTCATCCATCGTAAAGGTACTCAACACATCGTACCAGATGTCCTTTCACGTATGGATCTCGCTAATATTTCAAGTTTAGATTCGGATTTAACTACAGATGAGTGGTACTCTAAAATTTGGAAAGGTTGTCAGGAATTCCCGCAGAGGTTCCTAAATTTCCAGATAAAAGAAAACGAATTGTACCGCCATTCTAAAACACAGTTAGCTTTACAGGAGGATACGGCTTGGAAAAAAGTAATTAAACAGGAACAAAGATTAAAAATATTATCTGAGTCACATGAGTCGACTCGTTCTTGTCATCCGGGTGTTTTCAAAACATATAAAAAGATACAACTCCGTTATTACTGGCCAAATATGTACAAGGATGTAAAGCAGTTTATTAACCGTTGTTCTATATGTAAAGCCCACAAAATTAGTACAGCCGCGCCTAACGGTATCTCAGTAAATTCAAAAAAGGTCACAAGGCCAATGCAAATGCTATCTTTAGATTTGGTAGGTCCTTTACCTAGAAGTTATGCGGGGTTCACTGTTATATTGTCTTGTGTCGACGTATTCTCTAAGTATACGTGGCTTTTTCCACTGCGTAAGGGCACCGCGAAAAGCATTGTCAAAAATTTAGAGGAGAACATCTTTCTCATACACGGCGTACCACGTACCATTGTCTGCGATAATGGGCGACAATTCATATCTAAGGAATTTAAGGATTTGTTAAAAAATTATAATATACCTCCTCCTTTTTATAATTCATTATATACGCCACAAAACAATGTTGTAGAAAGGTACAATCAAACCTTAGGCACGGCATTATCTATTTTGGTAGAATCTGATCACCGGACGTGGTCCAAATTTCTTCCTCAAGTGCAATCAGCCATGAACAATTCTGTTAACTGCACTACAGGTTTTACGCCCTACTTTTTAATGCATGGTAGAGAACAAATAATAGATGGAGATTTGCATCGTAACCCATTAGCAGACGATAATTCTGATTCGCATGACTCCGCTCATCATTTAGTTTATGCACAAAAGCTTAAAGAATTGTCCACGGTTTACGAACAAGTCTCAAACGCACTCCTTAAAGCCTACCAAAAGGGAGCGAATCACTATAACCTACGTAGAAAACACGTTACTTACCAGGTTGGAGACGTTGTTTGGCGTAGAAACTTCGTCCAATCAAATGCATTCAATTACTTTGCACAAAAGTTAGCTCCACGTTTCGTTAAAAATATTATAGTAAAAAAGAAATCAGATCTAATATGCATACTCGCCGACCTGAATGGTAAGGAAACCGGTGACTTTCACGTCAAAGACATTGTTAAATCTGACAATATTCCTATATAGTTCTTTCATCTTCAGTACCTTGTGGGGTCTGGCCATCCTTACAAGGACTGACATAATTATTAGAATATACTATGCTCGGACACTTCAATCCGGACTGATCAACCGAATTGTGGTGGCCAGTATTTCAACATTAAATCAAATCTTAATTATCTTGCACTGTATTGCCTTCTAAAGATAATTATTTTTAATGGGTTTACTCCAGTTCAAGACTCGAGTAGTATAAAAACATTAATCGCAGATTAATTAATTTATTTTTTACATACCCTTGTAATTGAATTCGTGGACGTTTGCACATGGAAACATACTCATATTTAAAAACTTAAACATGGTATTTTTTATTTTTTTTGTTAGATTTTAAGCATATGTAAACTTGGAATATACGACGATATAATATTGAAAAACATACCCTCTTGTATTCCAAGCAAATTATAATATGACCTGTGTTCATTTTTTTTTTTTTGTGTTGTAAACCTCGTGAAATTATAACCCGAACATACAGAAATACCAGCCCATTATTTCTCTATGTTCCAAGTTAAAATATGTTATTTTAAGCATTTTTTGATTTTATCATGTATCATATATGCAGCATGCCCAGTTGCATATGTGAGTACTACTCAAAATAATTTCCACAATTTATTATGTCACAAAAAGTTTGTTAACCAAATCTGCTATTACCTCAAAGATAGTTTTAAAAATAATAGTACATAAGAATCTCTCATTTTTCCCTGTCCGGGATATTATACTGTTGTTAATTAATAAGCGTCTTAAGCGGCGCATAATAATCTAGTTTTATACATAAATAGGTTGTGTGAAACCTCAATAATTGTTTATAACAAACATATTACCTTTCCAACTGCACCCTTTAACAGGCGTTTGCTTACATTTTATTTGGCACCATTCATTGGCGATGGTAGTTGACATCTTATTTGGCACCATTCATTGGCAATGGTAGTTGACATCTTATTTGGCACCATTCATTGGCGATGGTAGTTGACATCTTATTTGGCACCATTCATTGGCGATGGTAGTTGACATCTTATTTGGCACCATTCAAAGGCGATGGTTGTTTTCATTGTGTACATTAAAAAAATGATCAAAATCATGATTATCTTTTACAATACTAAAGTAAAACTAATATGTTATTTGAACTATATTTTTGGTTTTATTTATTTATTTATTTATTTTATTTAAGTTTTTATTCCAGCAGGGCTGGGAGGGTAGTGCAATCCCAGTCTGCCATATTACATAAAAAATGAAAATAAAATTCGAACATGAATAATAATAATAAAAATTAATCACAAAATTAAAAACAAAATAAAATTAAACAAAAATAAAACAGAAATTAAAAATTTTATAATAATATATAATATATATAATAATATCCCCCAAAAGACCGAGGTTAGGGAGTATAGTTAGGTGTATTCTTCAAAGGAAGAATATATTTTTTTTCCTAAAAAGAAGTAGAGTCAGTGAAAGTGTGGATGGTACGCCATCATCAGTGTTGCCTATTTTGGCTATTTATGAAAAAAAATATTAAAAAAAAAAAACAGTGTGTTCGAACTGTGATGCTTTAGGCATAAACAAGGTTTTGTTGCATTTAAAGGTGTTGTTTTGGTATTAATTTATGATGTATTCTAGTTTAAGTAAATATAACTAATTTATAAAATATAACTAATTTAATTAAGCAATATTATCCTATTACAGATGATACGTCTACGGTTGTCCTCGACGAGAGTCAGTATTACAACACCCAGCGTATTAGATGCTGTGGGTGCTTGCGGACCCCGTCCACGTAACACCTTATTGATTTTGTTTATATTTTTAGTTTTAGTATTCTAAGTTATGATTTTTCTATTGTCAGCACTTCAGATGAGTGCGTCGCAAACTCATCCACCATGCCTTACGTATGGTGGGCGCGATTGATGTTGCGACGCAATCATTTGTAAGCTATTTATTCGCATCATTTGCCTATTTTTCTGAATATTTTTATTATGGCGATGCCTTCTCTATAATGATGTATATTTGTTCCCCCTTCAGACCAAGATAGATAGTTAGTACAGCAGTTTTTTTAGCTTTTTAGTTGTGTTTGAGGGCAAACACGTTCGGAGCGAGCGGGGTATTGTTATGAAAATAAGTACGGCGAATATTTTTTTTATTTTTGTCTATGGTTTCTTTTAACAACCACACTTTGGGTGCAACAGGTTGGTAGGAATGATTTCCGTTTTTGGGTTGGCTTCACTTTCCGGTAGGGCCTCCACAGGGCAGGAGACCTTACCGGGACGTGACAGCGCCATGTTTTAAGTTTTTAAAATAATAATTGTGAAACGATCGCGGGATGACAGTTTGTCGGAATATTTTTACCAATCTGGAATTTTAAAGATCAAGGATCAATCTTGAGTGAATGCCGTGGTGGTTTCCGCGTTAATTAAAGTCGCGATTCATAATGAACGCGCATGTGATATTATAGCCTGTCGGCCTTAAATTGACTAATCCTTTAGCGACACGCGAATCCTCGCTCGCTCCGCGACCAAAGCCTGTTAAATTACGAATATAAGGATTTTAGTTGGGACTAGCCTGTTATTTGCGTCCCACTCACTTTGCCACGTTGACTGGTACCGAACTTCCCTTGGGTAAGGGCCATAAATAAACCAATCATACGGACTACCTGGACCAACAACCGTGACGGGCCCTCCTTGACTTGGGCCGGCTACGCCCTGGCGGGCATTGACGAGATCCTGCAGCACCCGTGGACCGGAGGCCTTGGGATGGCTCCGTCCAGATGTCTCCGAAGAACTTCGCCGTCGGCCATCCTTATGCACGTCAGTGAGATTTAGTTAGGATTAGTAGCTTTATAACGGTCTGAACCTGGGGTGAGTCATAACACGTAAATTAATCACCATAATCTTGTCCAAAATTCAAATATAGATGTTATACTGTTATTTTCAAAACATAACTCTTTTATTTAAAGTTTCCCGTCATACCCTATGTCATTGCAATTTAAAGTATTGTGCCCATGTTCCTTGAAAAGAGACCTCATATTTGCTCTACGGATGGTTTTCGTCCCCCCAACATATCTTGTCACCAAAGTGACAAGATTTGGCGCGTAGCGTAGGAAGCTACAAAGTTGGATGGACGATTGCAAATGGATTGCAACCCCTTCCTCATTAAAAACTCACCTGCATACCACAAAAACATAATGTTACAAAATGTTACAAACCGGGCCGTGTATCGCCCGTAACAAGTCTGCTGCTAAAACCGGGACTTTTTTGTTTTCGGCAAATAAAAACAACAATGGAGCATGATCAGTATATATTGTAAAATGACGACCAATTAAATATTTGTGAAATTTCTTAGTTCCAAAAATAATAGCAAGGGTTTCTTTGTGAAATTGGCTATAATTTCTTTTAGCTGAATTCAATGTTGCAGACTCAAAAGCTATAGGAAATTCTTGATTCTTTACGACATAACTTAAGACATACCCAATCAGTGGCATAGCTAGCATGGATGGCACCCAGTGCGTAAATCGTGGTGTCACCCTTCCCCCCTAAGTTTACTTTGAGAAATTCAAAACGCAAATTTCGCCTTCCTAAAATATAAAAACATTGAACAAATATAAAACATTAGCAGCTAAGAATTCAAATATCTAAACCAAAATTTCGTAATCCTCAAAAAACACTTACAAAAACACGGAGAATACCAACTTTTCAACAATCAATAAGTAATAATTCCCTTCATGAGTTCCCATCAATTACAATGTACGAAAGAAATGAGAGTGACTCTGGCGATAAGCAAGGAATATTTCAGGGAATCCCCAACCGAGTAATAGTAAGAGCTAGGAACGAAAATAAAACAGAATTTTAGTCATAGAGCTTCGAAAATATTAATAACACCGTAAATAGACCGTGTTCATGAGTAAAATATTTTTGTGGCATTATTCTATTTCGTAATTTTTTTCCACTGTCGGAAGTCACGCCCTATCTGGTGGCACTGAACTAATTAGCTCGTACGCAAATTTAGTTGTAACCAGTTTTGTGTTCAGAATTTTAAAAAAAATATCTAGTTGCGGAATCGCTTATTGTCTCATCTATTTATATATATTGTTAGCGGACCTACATGGGGGTCCCTACATTCTGCCGACAGACTAGCTCAGGTTTTAGTCAGCAGAGCGGGAGAGGCCCTCACCACCAGGGTGGTAGGATCTGTGAGGCGTGTGTGTGGCTTCCCTGAAATAAAGCTCAAATTTCTACGGGCTGGGGGAAGGCAGTGAAACCAGTAACCAGGGTAAACAACAGTTGTATTGGGTAAAACACCTGCGTAAACACAATATCACAATAATGCATACAGAGTAATTCAGGGTAGCAACAACAGTTATATCTAAAATGGAGGAATCTGTCCCTATAATCTCTCTGGAAGGGCTATTTATCTCCGCGGTGAATTTACTGTGAACACACGCAAATATGGGGGTATATAACAGCTTGGGTACTCACAGTGAGCGTTTGGACTCTTGTATCTTCCGTGTCGGGAAAGAATTCGGCCATTCTTGGTGTCCTAGTGTATCACTTAGCAAAAACACGTTCCATGCTTCCGCGTGGAACTTTCTGGAATAGGCGCGGAGCGGTCCACACGTTATGCGTGCGCACTAGACCGGGGGCTGCAGGGAAGTGGCGGTTGGCCGCTGGCTATCGACGGTCGCTTGGGTTCCGCCGCCGATAGCGCGCCGGCAAGCTAGCGGAGGGGGAGTGAAACTGTAGTTTGCGCAGTGGCGTGCGCTACAACTTGGGAGGAAGGGCCGAGTAATTTGCAGGGGCGTATTTGTGTATCGTAACAATATCAAAGCTATTAACAAACTTTTTGTTTACAGGAAGTCAGTGCACACTAAATGACACTACGCCGGGAGTGTGCAAAGCTTTCTCCAACTGCCCAAGAGCGATGAATGCCGCAGTTAGAGGCGTTGTACCAAAGGTATTGTTCTTTCATTTTTATGTGTCTGACAAAAACAAGGTGTTTACTTACGCGACCCTAACATGAGCTTTCTTTGATTACAGAAATGTGACTTAACTGATAATGAGTCGGAGTTGGTGTGTTGCGCGGAGACTGTCTGTCCGCCGCTGCCGAAGGGACTTGTCACTCAACTGCCGGTTGGCTCCAAGGCCGCGGACTGTGAGTTTCACAAAACCAGAACTGAAATGTTCTTAAATTTTAATGATATATTTCAATATTATACTCTACCTAAAGTGCTCCTTTGAACATCTGTTACTTTATAAGAGAGGGCTTTGAAAAAAAAATCACTGATTTGTTATAAATAAACCTAAAACGTAGAATAAAATTTAAAAAGTTATATCCGCAAATTTCAAACTATGTAGTAGGATGATTTACGCCAGAAATGTTAGTTTATTTATTTTCAAGGTTCTCTTCTGTAATCAAACAGATTTTATAAATATAATACTTTACATAGGACAAGTCGATTTATTCTCTTGAGACCTCAGACTAAACCACACATCATTAAAAATAAATAAGTTACATAATTTTCCCTTTATTAACTAACTAACCATCACGCCGTTTCCCGCAGGGGTGGGCAGAGAGGAAGGACCGCCAAACAACTCGATCTTGGCAAACACTCTTTGCCTCACTCACATTCATACATCGTCTCATACATTCTCTTCTATTATTTTGACTTTTGACACAGCCCGACTCAAGTATCTGATTCACTTGGTCGTGCCATGTCTTCCTTGGGCGTCCCCGACTTCTTTTACCATTCACATTCGCGTCGTATATTCTTCTTACACTACTTTCTTCGTTCATTCGCTCTACATGCCCAAACCATCTGAGGGTCCCTTTCTTAATCTTACTCATTATGCTTTCATCAGCCTTACGTTCTTTGCGGATATCCACATTTCTCACACGATCATACATTGTTTTACCACACATACGTCTCAGGGATCTTATTTCAACGGCATTCAGTTTACTTTCATCCTTCCTCTGCCAGTTCCATGCCTTACTGCCATGCATCAGGGTAGGTACCAGGACTTCATTGTGGACTGCTAGCTTCGCTTCTTTTGACGGTTTTTTTTATTAGCGCCAACGGCATTCAGTCCACCATTAATGGAGTTACCGGCATTCACCCATCTTTCAATATCTCTATCAGCCTTCCCATCTCTGGTAAACATACTACCCAGATACACAAACTCATCCACCTGCTCCAAGTATTCATCATTCACAACTATGTTGCATACTGTTTTCGTACTCTCTCTTTCAAATACCATGACTTTAGACTTACTTACATTCATCATTAACTCATTCTATATACATACTTCCTTCATCCTAGACACAAGAGACTGTAGATCTTCCATACTGTTAGAAATCAGCACCGCATCATCAGCATACAACAGGCAACATATTTTCAGATTACTCAATTTCGCGCCCAATCCCACCTCTTTCAATTCTTTCATACAATTATCCATGTATAGATTGAATAACCATGGTGACATTGCGCAGCCTTGCTTGACACCTTTTGTGATAACAAATCACCCCGTAAACCCACCGTTAACCCTAACACACGCAACGCTTTCCTCATACAGAGACGCAATTCCCATTATTGAAAGGGTAAAAAGTATTTTTTTGATTAAAAAATGATGTGTTATATTTACTGTGGTAAAAGATATATGTTGGTGTATAATACATATGTTTAAATATATCAAATCAACAATACTTAACTCTTACAAAGTATACACAGGAAAATCGTTTTCACTGGACTTGCATATTGTGTAAAGTTGTGAGGCTGACAGAGAAAACGAAGCGAGGAGGAACTACCTGGCTATCCATATCTGCTAGAAATATCTTCCACTCTATGAGTTACTTAGTCTCATGAATAACTGTAGGTACTTGAAACGCTTATTTGTAATGTTTTGTTTCCTCTACAGACTGCATAGAGCTGGCAGAGAAGATTCACCCGTGCCAAGAAACCAGCTCCGGTTGGACTCGGGGGGATTTGTGTCCTCTACTCACACCAGACTCTAATATAGTACATCACAAGACTCCTATAACAAATACAGCGGAGGCTCCTTACTATGTAAGTTACAGACATTAGGTAGCTTTATTTAAAACATAAAAATTCATTAATTTATTGAATAACTATTATTATTTTTCACTAACCCAACGCAGGAGGCCCATGGGGAAGATAATCTCTCTCAGAGCCAATGTCATATTTGGGCATGCTGTGTGGAAGTTTTTGGGTAGGAAAAAGGTATGAAGGGTGGGTAGAAATCTAGGGATCAGTGTGTCCAAAAGTGACGGGTGTATGATTCTATCCCTCTCACTGCAGTGCAAGACGATGGGTCGAGAGAGACCAGCTGCAGTGGTCACAGGATCTCTCTAAACTGGTCTCTCTCAGTCCGGCCTGCGACGGAGATGGCGGGCAGGCCACCTGCCACCAAGACTTGAACACACCTCACCCGATGAATCCGGGCACTCTTGCTAAGTCATCAAGTGTAGCGAACCACTTGGGGTGACCTATGGCCGAGAGATTCCATAACAACTTAAAATTATGTCAACTAAACACCTCTTTGAAAAATCTTTAAAAGCTATGAAAAAAATAATTTTAAAATAGCCCATTACCCTAACCTAACGTAAGGGAACGTACCCATACTACGTGACGCACTTTTTGCAATTTTTAACCCCCCCTCCCCCCTCGGTGACCACGTGTAGTATATTACAAGACCGCCCCCCTCCCCCTACAGTTTTCACATAGTTGTCATAGACATGGTTTTGAATCATTTCTTGTTCACATAAAGTTATTTAGCTTATATTTGTCTTTATTAATACGGCGCTTGCTACGTGACTGCAAGAGTGCATGCATACATATAATTACAGGTGGAAAAAATATTATCAAGATAAAACTTATGTCAAAATTTAGATTTCTAGATTGAATACTTGAAAAAATCTAAGCCCCTCACTGTGATCAAGCGTGGTATTTTGAAGATCCCCCCCCCCCCCCCCTTGAACGGGTCGCATATTTCCAATCCCTAACGCGGTTGGGTCACTCTAGCGACCGAGCCGCGTTAGGGATTGGAAGGCGTAAATCGCCTTACAAACACTACCGCATTTCAGTCGCGCTAGTGACCGAGCCGCGTTAGGGATTGTTATGCATAAATCACCTTACAAAAGCTAAACCGATTCAGTCACCTATGCGCTTCGTTGCTCTATAAGTTTCTGTGAAAATTTATTTTAAGTAAAAAAAAAACGCGCGTTTTTTTTTTACTTAAAATAAATTTTCAATGTAAAAAAAATGCTAACTAAAAAAACGCTGTCCATCCTCTCTGCTAACCTCTCTATAATTACGGTCGTCGCCCTCACAGAAACTTATAGAGCAACGAAGCGCATAGGTGACTGAATCGGTTTAGCTTTTGTAAGGTGATTTATGCATAACAATCCCTAACGCGGCTCGGTCACTAGCGCGACTGAAATGCGGTAGTGTTTGTAAGGCGATTTACGCCTTCCAATCCCTAACGCGGCTCGGTCGCTAGAGTGACCCAACCGCGTTAGGGATTGGAAATACGCGAACGGGTCACGTAATATGGGTACGTTCCCTAACCTATTTCACCAATTTATTATTTTTTTTCATCACTTTTAATAACTTTTCAAAGGAGGTTTTGAGTTGATTTCATTTCGGTCACCGGCGGAGATGTTGGCTATCCAATAAATGGTTCCCGGGGCGGCGCTACCCGCATTCACCTGAGTTGGCCGGTCACCATTTTCAACCCGGTCGTACATGATTTTAGCACACATATATACTTCAGCAATCCGCAAGTTTCCTCACTAGAATAAATCAGGGTTGGTATCAGCACTCCATTGCGGACGGTTAGCATCGCTTGGGAGGCGGGAATGGGTACCGCCGCCCCGGGAACCTTTATAAGATAACCAACACCTCTGCCATAGATCACCCCAAGTGGTTCGCTACGTTTGGTGATTTAGCAGGGGTGCCCGGGTTCATGGGGTGAGGTTTGTCTGAGTCTTGGAGGCGGATGACCAGAACACGCTGAACCCCAGATTCCTACCCACCCCTTAAACCCTTTTTTCTTATCAGAGCTCTCCTCTCCTTCCTTTCCTTAAAAAACCTCCTCTCTTTCCTTTCCTTAAAAAAACCCTCCACACAGCATCCCCAAAGATGATACAGGCCCTGAGGGAAATAATTTTCCTCCGGGCCTTTTGTGTGGAGCTTATGTAAATAAACGACTTTTCTCTGAACACATTTATAGCTTGGTAAAATCCTTGTCTCTGGATTCAGAGGTCACGAGATCGAATACTAATACTAATACTGTGTGTTGAAACATTTTATATTCTATTAATTTTATTATTCCTCACAAATGTTATATGTAATATTGATATCAAACTATTGACGGTTTACCTGCATCACGTTCTAGAGTAGAAGATACTCCCAGTATCGCACTGGTGAACACTCATTCAGAATTAAAAATTGCAAGAGCCGTGTTACCAGATCTGAATAGGCAGACACTCCCAACCTTCACCTTTCTTCTCCACTTCATTCAGTCTCACTTGTTAATCTCCCGGTGCCCTCTTCTATCCTCAGGATAACTCCGAAATGGCGTTTTGACGAAGACCCCCATATTGGAGATGCCTTAATAATAATACTAACAAATTCATTACCGTACAAAAGGCCAACTGCTCTCAACCGTCTGGAGCCAGTACGACTATGGCATCCCTTATTGGGGTATATTACGAGGCTGAAGGTATTGAAATGAGGAAGAGATGGGTAAGAGGAAGGTGAGAAAGATATTGGATATTCAGTTCTGGTCACCAAACAGGGCTAAAGCCATTTCGAGCAAAGTTTACATTCTAAACGATGGCCTTTCACCGGGGTGATACTGAAATGTTTTACGATATTTCACTTCAAATAATGCAGTTTTACTGGCTCTGGGCAGTTAGCATTAAAACAACGGCCTCAGTGGTCGAGGGGTAAAGCTCTCGACTAGTAATAAGGAGGTCGCGGGTATAAATCCTGGGGTGTTTTTTTTTCATTATGTTGTTATTTCGCAATTTTTTTATTTGGGAAGTATGTTTACGAGAGATGGGAAGGCTGATAGAGATATTGAAAGAAGGGTGAATGCAGGTAACTCTATTAATTAGCCGTCCCTAATAGAGTACTGATACCTACCCTGATGTACGGCAGTGAGGCATGGAACTGGCAGAGGAAGGATGAAAGTAGACTGAACGCTGTAGAAATGAGATCCCTGAGGCGAATGTGTGGTAAAACCATGTATGATCGTGTGAGAAATGTGGAAATCCGCAAAGAATGCAAGGCTGACGTATAAGCGTAATGAGTAAGATCAAGAAAGGAACGCTCAGATGGTTTGGGCATGTAGAGCGAATGAACGAGGAAAGGAGTGTAAGGAGAATATATGACGCAAATGTGAATGGTAGATGAAGTTGAGGACGCCCAAGAAAGACATGGCACGACCAAGTAAATCAGATACTTGAGTCGGGCCATGTCAAGAGTCAGAATAATAGAAGAGAATGTATGAGACGTTGTATGAATGTAAACGAGGCAAGGAATGTGTGCCAAGACCGGGATGTTTGGCGGTACGTCCTCTCTGCCTACCCCTGCGGGGAAACGGCGTGATGGTTAGTTAGGTAGTTACGTTTAGATTATTATTGTTATCTTCTTCTTCAATGATGTATTACATTAATGGGAATAATCTTCAAAAGTTATAAAAGGAGAGTTTTTCTTATAAAAATAAAACTTATTTGTGTAATTTGCCTTTTTTCACTAAAATTAATTAATTCATATAAAATAATATACGGTTTAATTGCGGCACGTTCCAAAGTAGAAGATACTCTCAGTATCGCCCTGGTGTAAGACCACCATTCAATATTGAAACGTTGCTTAAAATGGCTTTAGCCGTGTTTGTTAACCAGATCTGAATAACCGGTGCTTCTCCACCTTCCTCTTCCCCATCTCCTTCCCCTCCTCACTACCCTCAACCCCGTTTGGGATATTATAGTCTCACTGGCTCCAGACAGGAGCAGCTGGGGCTGCGACTCTTGTGAGGTATTCACATTTAAAAAAATATAAACATGTAACCGCACAAGAGTCCAAACTGCACCCAACCATGTGGAACCAGTGAGTCTATGGCATCCCAAATTGGGCTACTTTGTGTGACTTAAGGTAGTGGGGAGGGGAAATAGATGGGGAAGAGGAAGGTAGAGAAGTACACGGTTATTCGGATAAAGTTTTGCACCAGGGCGATACTGAGAGTAGGTATATTCCACTTTTGAATAAGTCAAAAATTTATATTATGTTAACTAACTATGATATTCATGAAGATAATATTCATAATAACCTGATGATATTCAACTCGATCTTGGCATACACTCCTTGCCTCCTACACATTCATACATCGTCTCATACATGCTTTTCTATTATTCCGACTCTTCACATGGCCCGACTCAAGTATCTGATTCACTTGGTCGTGCCATGTCTTCCTCGGGCGTCCCCGACTTCTTCTCCATTCACAATTGCGTCTTATATTCTCTTTACACTCCTTTCCTCGTTCATTCGCTTTTCATGCCCAAACCATCTGAGCGTCCTTTTCTTAATCTTACTCATAACGCTTACATCAGCCTTGCATTCTTCGCGGATCTCCACATTTCTCACACGATCGTATATGGTTTTACCACACATACGCCTCAGGGATCTCATTTCTAAACGTTAATTTGGAAAAGAACAAGACACCGAAAAATAGAAAAAGACAATGGTCGCAACTAGGACTGAAAAATAATTAGTTGAAGATAATTGTTAATTCTAAAATTTGAAACATGAGATTGACTAAAATGACGGTTTGACAGAAGGAGGCAATAGTGAAATTGGTTAACGCGCACGTCCCGGTTAGACGAGAAGTCTGGGTTTGAGTTATTGTCTTTTTCTATTTTTCTGTGTCTTGTTCTCTTTCATATTATCGTTCAGATTATTATTGTTGTCTTCTTCTTCAAAAAAATCAAATTTATTTTCCCACACGGGGATTCGATCCTGCGTCCTTTGGATTGCGGGTCAAGAACCTTAACCCTCGACCACGTTGGCCGTCGTTACATATATGTGATTGTTATAAATGAAAAGCTCCAGTTTATGCAGTAATATTATTAACTCTTTATTAACCATTGGAAACGTACACAAGAGAGTAATAGACAAGAGAGTATGAAACAAGAGAGTACTAAATAAGTGAACATAAACAGTATTGACAACTTAACAATACTAACAGCTACGTTGTAGCCAACCAAAAGATTAATTACGATTTACATTGTCATATTCTAACACCCCTTCTCAATGTAAATACAGTTAAACTAATAATAATTAATTCCTTTTTTTTTTTTTTTTTTTAACATGTGACAAAAGTTGAGCTCATGACACCACACTTATTTAAAATGTTTTACAATCAACTCTCTGCTGCTGGTTGCATATTTGTGTTAATATATCTAACACAAATCTTATTTTCACTAACTAATTCCTTAACAAAATGGTAGCGAATATCTACATGTTTTAATCGCTTTATAGCATCTGTATTTGCATTTATTAATGCCGACTGATTGTCACAAAATATATTTACAGGGCAAACATTTTTAATATCTAGTTCAGTTAGCAGATTTATAATCCATGACACTTCACTAGCAGTCATGCTCATAGATACATATTCTGATTCTGTGGATGACAAAGAAACAGAAGTCTGCTTCTTTGAACTCCATACGACAAGACAATTATAAATCAAAATTATATATCCAGAAGTGGATTTTCTGTCCTTGACATCACCACCCCAGTCAGCGTCCCAATACCCTTCCAAAATCATATCATTACATTTATAAATTAACTTATAATTCAGACTATACATTACATATCTCAACACTCTCTTTAATGCACTTAATAGCTCCTTGTTAGCGCAGGTTTGATACCTACTTAACATAGACACCGGAAAACATAAATCAGGCCTGGTACCTGATGCAGCATACATTAGACATCCTATCATTTGTCTGCACAAATTCTGAATACTGTTGTCTACATCAATACTGTCTTTTAAAAATATTAGTGTTAAAATTAGGGTCCATAGGGGTTGACATAGGCTTACAATTTTGCATATTGAATCTTTTTAAAACATTTTCCAAATATTCTCTTTGATCTAGTTCTGTAATACCAGTTTTCAAATTTTGTTTTACATTTATACCTAGGAAATTTGATATTAGCCCCAAGTCCTTCATTTTAAACGCTTTACATAATATACCCTTAAATTCAGAAATATCTTTCTCATTTGTACCAAAAATTAAAATATCATCGACATAAAGTAAAATAAACATTTTCTCATTTCCATAATACCTTAAATAAGACTTAACAAAACCCTCTCTATTTACTAAAGAATTGAATTTTATGTTCCAACACTTTGGGGAACTCTTTAAACCGTAGAGTGATTTATTTAGTTTTACAATATTATTTCCCTCAGAATAAGCCCCTTCTGGCAATCTAATATAGACTTCTTTGTCTATATCCCCGTACAAAAACGCACCTATTACGTCCATTTGATATATAGGCAAATTTAATTTAGTCGCTATTGCCACAAAAATTCTAAATGTTGATAATTTAGCCACAGGAGCGTAAATTTCACTTAAATCAAAATAACTATTTTGCTCAAACCCCCTTGCAACTAGCCTATCCTTATATTGCTTTTCATTACCATTTCCTTTAAGCTTAAAAACCCATTTGCTACTTACGACCTTTTCGTGTACTGGTGCATTACAAAAATCCCAAGTATTATTCTCTTCTAAAGTTTGTAATTCTCTAATTATTGCTTCTTTCCACCTATGCGCATCGCTTCTTTCCATAGCTTCTTTGTATGTCACTGGCTCATTTGCTTCACTTAAAACATTTTGACATTGATAGAATGTTGTCGGTTTCCTCACTCGCTTGCTTCTTACATTTTGAGGTAACAATGTTTCATCTAAGTCTGATAGTCCATCACTGCATGGCTCATATTCAGTGTGGCTTTCACTTTCGCATAAAGAACTGTTTTCACGGAGACTTGTACGATTGTCATTTTGGGTAACTTGAGTTTCCTCACGTTCAGCAACCGTTTGTTCTTCCACTGTTTCTTCTGACCCCAACAAACTTTGAGTATTTAGGTCTGACACAACCTCATTTTCCTCTGATTCCTCTTGACGTAAGAAAATAACATCTTTCTTTACATTATCCGACACCACCTCATTTTCTTCTGTTTCATCTTGACTTAAGAAAATGACATCTCTCTTTACATCCCATGTTTTTGTGCTGACATGCTCACTTCTCTTAAATGGTAGACGGTGTATCTTTCCTTTCAAGTAACTCTCACATTGGGGTACGTCAGTTTGTTTTACCTCAATGTTATTTTTCTGCAATACTTTCTTCACATAATCAAAGTTTTGATATGCGAATTTCTCGTCATTTTTCAAAGTTTTAGCAACACTTGCGACCTCGCATTTGAAACGAAAATCCAAATAGTATGAACTGTCAACTCGACTGGCTATCGCACAAACAACGCCATTTTTATAGAATAAACACGAACTGTCATTCGTCACAACAGTATACCCGCGATCAGCTGCGCGGTTTACAGAGAATAAATTTGACTTTAGATCCGGAACAAACAAAACATTGTTTATTGTTGTATTTATCCATTCACTGCCATTGTAGACTTGTACCTCCATCTGTCCGCAACCCAAAACACTGATGATTGCTCCATTGCCGACAATTACGGACTTTTGCGGAACACTTGAAAATGATGAAAATAATGTGCGGTCATAACACATGTGCTCACTCGCTCCAGAGTCGATTAAAAACTTTGATTGTTCATAATTTTTATACGCTGAATTCGACACTACAAACGCATTACTTGTCTTCTTATTAGTAGCGCTTCGATTATTTTCCTTTGACTTTTTAAAACGACACTGTGCCTTAAAATGTCCGAATTTTCCACAAAAAAAGCATTTTTGCTCGTTCAACTTTTTCTCATTGTCTCGATTACTTCTGCACTGAGTTTGAAAATGTCCAGCTTTTCCACATTTGTAACACTTTAGATTTCTTTTAGCTACAAACGCCGACGAGGATGAAGTTTCTTGCATTTCATATTTTCTCTCTTTCACTCTTTCTTCTTCAATTAATAATCTGGCAATTAAATTATCGAACGTTTGTTTGTCGTCAGGCGCCGATTCCCACGCCGATATTAAATGTTTATATTCATCCGGCAAGCTCATTAATACTTTGGTTATTATAAATTTATCCGATACAATCTCGCCCATTTGATTCAACTGACTTTGCATCTCTTGAATTTTAGAGAGAAATACTGACATTTCGATGTTTTTGTCATATTTATATTGAAAGAATCTTTGTTGGATAATATGGATGCTGGTTTCTGACTTTTGTTCATATACACTTAGAAGCTTTCTCCACATTGCAGCCGAAGTTGTGCATGATATGATATGTAGCATAACGTCTTCCGACATTCTCGTAACCAGTAATGTCTGAGCTTTAGCATCTTTTGTCTCCCAAGTGGTTTGTGCGATAATATCTTCAGGTTTCACAGCGCGCCCCTCTACAATGTCCAGGCATCCTTGTCCTCTCAATAAAACTATCGTTTGAAACTTCCAAATATTCCAATTCCTTGTCCCTTCCAACTTCAATGCATTGGTAGTCATCACGTTTCCTTCCATTTGCTTCCTGCCCTGCCTGATCAGATTTATCAATGGTTTTTATCCTTCTCAGCGAAAATTTTCTGCACGCGTTCCGGCAACTTAACCTCACTTTTCGCTGATATTCAGTCCTGCTTGATTTCACTTTGCGTACTTGATCTCGATTAACAGATAAGCGAATCTGGGCCCATAACCTGGGGGCCAAGTCTCTATCTTTTATTGTTTACTAACAGCCTGTTACTTAACATTAATTACGTCACAAACACGTATTTTGACCTTAACGCATAGCGTTAAGGTCAAAATAGAGAGACTTGGCCCCCTGTGATTGTTATAAATGAAAAGCTCCAGTTTATGCAGTAATATTATTAACTCTTTATTAACCATTGGAAACGTACACAATACTACACAAGAGAGTATGAAACAAGAGAGTACTAAATAAGTGAACATAAACAGTATTGACAACTTAACAATACTAACAGCTACGTTGTAGCCAACCAAAAGATTTATTACGATTTACATTGTCATATTCTAACAATATAAAAGAAAAGAAAGAAGAAGATGAAATAACAAAATCAGCAAGTTAATTAATAGCAATAAGAGCAATAATGAAAACAACGCTTGCTTAGAGAATAATATTTGTATGTCGTGTTGTGTTCCCAGGGATATATTGGATCAGGTCAGAGAGGAGACATTACCTGGCATAGGCATGGTCCTGTAAGTCTAGTGAGTGACCAGTGGGTGTTGTGTACTGCAGCAGTCATTGAATGGACTGGGTGAGTTTATTGTTTCTTGTTAATAAAATTCAACTCGTCCTTGAAATAATGAACACAATGGTGAACATAGACAAACGTATTGCTTCGATATTTAATCAATTAAGCCTTAAAAATTTGAACGCCTTTGTGGTGTAATGTCACAAAAACTGGCGTTATACACGGTGTCTGGAAACTCGTGGTATAAGCGGGCAACTGGTGAATCTACTTCACCAACGGCCGGCGTAGTCCAGCGGTAAGGATCGTGACTAGCACTCCCAAGGTCGCGGGATTGAATTCCGGCGTGGCTAATGAATTTTATTTGATTAATTTGTGTTATTTCACAATTTATTCATTTAAAATAATGTATAGTATATTTGCGGCACGTTCCAGAGTGGAAGATACTCTCAGTATAGCCCTGATGTAAGACCACCATTCAGAATTGAAACGACCAGATCTGAATAGCCAGGAACTTCCCCACCTTCCTCTTCCCCATCTCCTTCCCCTCCCCATTACCTTCAGTAACATACCCCAATTGGGGATGCCATAGTCCCACTAGCTCCAGACGAGAGCAATTGGGACTCTTGTGCGGTATACATGTAAAAAAAAAACATAATTATTGACTGAGCGTAGCGAAGTTCTGTGATAAGTCCACAATTTTGTATTTCGTCTGTATGAACATTTGTTTGTACTTTCCGTTTCTGGTTCAAAATGGTGGCTATTAATGATTATTTAAGGATTACATTTTGAAATGTGAAATCGTCGTGAATTATTTTGTATTTTCATATTCGCATTTGTTCAATAGTATATGTCCTACCTGCCTAGAGAAAATTAGAAAAAAGAATTATCCTTGAGGTAGTTACGTTTCCTTGAACAAAATGTTAATTATTCTTTATTTGAAATTTAAGAATGTTACATAAAGTGAACGGTTCATAATAAAGTAGATGTTTGAGTACCTACTTATAAAAATTAAAATTTTAGATGAAATTACGGAATTTATTTATTAATTTGGAATAAATTAGAAACTCGCTTTTTGGACGGAGGTCTATTGTTACAGAATTACATACCTACTGCTACTAGTATAGTCATGAGAAAACAATAAATATAATCAATTTTATCGACTTAAGAATTGTTTTTTATAATAAATATATTTTGTCACCTACTTTAGAGTTAAGAAACTATTGGGGTCTGGTCAAGGCTTCAACGCATTTTATATGTTAGTAGACAGCTGAAAGTAACATTAACCACAATTTGGGAAGCGGGTGTGGGTACCGCCACCCCGGGAACCATTTATTTCCCTCCAAGTGGATTGCTACATTTGATGACTTAGCAGGGGTAACTGGGTCCATCGGGTAATGATTGTCCGGGTCTTGACGGCTGATGCATCTGCATCTGCCCACCAACTGCGTGGCCAGGCCGAATCGAGAGAGACCGGTTGAGGGAGACATTTTGACCTCTCCAGCAGAGCTCTCTGGAAACATCGCAGTGAGAGGGATGGATACATTCAGCCGTCACTCCTGAACACACCGACCCCCAGATTCCTACCCACCCTCATATTTTTTAATTCCCAGAACCTTATCTTCTTCATTTCATTAATAACAACCCCCACACAGCATCCCCAAAAGATGACGCAGGCCCTGGAGGGAATTATTTTCTCCAGGGCCTCCTGTGTTGAACTAATGTAAAAAAAAACTTCTGAAAAAAACTAATTTCTAGAGTGGTATCTATTATTACTGTCATCTTGGTGAAGGACCACCATTCAGATCGAACATGTTTATTTGTTTGCTGTGTTGCGTGACTAGATCTGAATAGCCAGGTATGTACCTGCTTCTCTATAATCCAATTTAACATGTACTTCCTCTCCCCACCTTTAAGTCATTCAACATTCCCCAAATCGGAATGCCATAGTCCCATTGGATGCGGGCAGTTGGTACTCTTGTGTTGTAATCACATAAAACATTCGAAATAATGTGAAGCTGTCAATGCCACGGCGATTTCAAAGATTATGTTGAAAGGCTGAAGGGGTTATGCAGTTGGGGAGGCAAGGAGATAGGGTAGAGGAAGGTCGGGAAGTATTTCTCCATTCAGATAAGGTTACCAAAAATGGCTAAATCCATTTCAAGCCATTCTGAACAGTGTTGTTTCACCAGGGCGATACCGACAGTAGATACCGTTCTATCGCTCTAGAACAGTGGTTCCCAACCAGTGGTTCACGAAACATTTATTCATTAATACAAAAACCGAATAAAAAGATATCCAAAAGTTGATTTGTAACCCTTTTGGTATTAGTGATGGAGAGGTAGCTGAAGAAGGCCAAGAAGAGCACATCGAATTGCAAAATGATAGTAATTGCAAGGACGCGTTTAAAAGTTTACCATTATTGTTCCTTGTGGTCCCTGTGAGAACAAATAAATGTAATAGTGGTCCCTGATCAAAAAAAGGTTGGGAACCACTGCTCTAGAACATCCTGTACACTGTAGTTTAGTGAACAGTATATCTCGCGTCAAAAACAGTTTCACCAGGGCGATACTGACAGTACCTATCTATTTCTCTAGAACATCCTGTACACTGTAGTTCTGTGAACAGTAGACCTCGCGTCCAAAACAGTTTCACCAGGGCGATACTGACAATACCTATCTATCTCTCTAGAACATCCTGTACACTGTAGTTCTGTGAACAGTAGACCTCGCGTCCAAAACAGTTTCACCAGGGCGATACTGACAATACCTATCTATCTCTCTAGAACATCCTGTACACTGTAGTTCTGTGAACAGTAGACCTCGCGTCCAAAACAGTTTCACCAGGGCGATACTGACAATACCTATCTATCTCTCTAGAACATCCTGTACACTGTAGTTCTGTGAACAGTAGACCTCGCGTCCAAAACAGTTTCACCAGGGCGATACTGACAATACCTATCTATCTCTCTAGAACATCCTGTACACTGTAGTTCTGTGAACAGTAGACCTCGCGTCCAAAACAGTTTCACCAGGGCGATACTGACAATACCTATCTATCTCTCTAGAACATCCTGTACACTGTAGTTCTGTGAACAGTAGACCTCGCGTCCAAAATAGTTTCACCAGGGCGATACTGACAATACCTGTCTATCTCTCTAGAACATCCTGTACACTGTAGTTCTGTGAACAGTAGACCTCGCGTCCAAAACAGTTTCACCAGAGCGATACTGACATTCCCTATCTATCACTCTCGAACATTCTGTATTCTGTAGTTTTGTGAATAATAGACCTCGCGTATAAAATCCATTTACCAATATTCTCTTATTTAATAAATTATATACAAAATTTCCTCAAAATCATGAGATTTGTAAGTAGGTTCCTAAATACCTACTTACGTAATTATAAACCACTTATTTTATGTAAAAAAAAATATTTCGTATAACGATGTAGAAAATTTGCACTATCTCAATGGCAACTAAATTCTTTAGTTTATTGAAAAAAATGCAAATAACAAAAATAAACAAGAGGATTTTACATTTTTAAATAATCTTTTCTTATAAAACGGCCGCCAACTTGTACCGGAAACGGAACACATATGTTAAAAACTGAACAGACAGACGAAATGCAATCAATTATTAGTGATTTGGATTTGCTCAAATTTGAACTAAAGATCAAAAAATAATGGCTGAAATTTTCCAAACCATAAAATAGCTTTGAAAAAAGATTTACAAAATACCTAGAGGTAAAAACTGAACTGAACTGCAAAACTGAGGGTAATTCAAAGAAAAATAATATTTAAAAATTATGAAATGGGGAATTTAACGATTTAAAAAAAAAACATCTTTTCACGGCTGTAATTCATTATACAGGGTGTTAAGGGACGTACTTCTCTTACTTACTTCCAGTGATTCCACACAATATTTGGAATAAAAATGTACTTACATTGTGATTTTGTTCTCCAATGACTTTTTTTATTTATTTTTTCAACTTAAATCATAGAAAAATCAATATATATGTATGACAGTTCGGCTCTGGGTTGGGCGGTTACTCGGCTGAGTGATCTGTGAGGACATGCGGAAGGATTTTTTGTTTGTTTGGTTTTACGACAAAATAATTGAAAAAAACCGGAGACATAAATTTCATTAACATTTATTATTCTGTTAAAATGTCGCTCATTTTCATGTTAAAAATTTTCTAGTTTGTCTTCGACAACTTTGTCAAGATCAACCGTTAGAAAATTATTTTGAAAATAACATTTTGGGTCACATCTAAGATCTAATCTAAGACACTATATAAAGAGGTAAGATTTGTTTGTTTGTTTGTTTGTTTGTTTGTTTGCATCGAATAGGCTCCGAAACTACTGAACCGATTTGAAAAATTCTTTCACTGGTAGGAAGCTACACTATCTCCGGGTGACATAGGCTATATTATATTTTCAAAAAAATTAGGGATCCTTACTAAAACTCTCATAATGTAACCCAAGGTGTAAAAAAACTACCTAAAATATTCTTTGCATCGCGTGCGTTGCGAAAACTATTAATGATAGAATAAAATAATGTACTACGACTTTGCAGAAGATATCATTATTTACAAAAAGTGTCGCGACAGCATATGTCTAACTATTATAGTTATGCCACTATAAGTGTTCTTTTATTTGAAAATTTTAATTAAAATGTCGCCGCTTGAAAATGATCTTTATTTGTATCTTGGTTTTAATCCTTATCAAAATAAATTACTTCATAAACAAGACTGCTTTAATACCTTTATTTAACTTTTTGAATTATTCAATTCGGACATACCATTCGAAAGATATCGCGAGTTTAAAAGTGCAAGTATTAGAAAATTTATAAAGTTAGCTAGGAAGGGGACGCGGGAGGGGAACGGGGACGCTCGGGAAGGTGATTCCGGGAGAAAAAAGTATTTATTTGAATATGGCATTGCAACGCATGCCGGGAACCAGCTATATAATATAAAAATGAATCGCTGAATTTGTTGGTAAGCGCAAATCTCGAGAGCAGCTGAACCGATTTTGCTAATTCGTTTTTTAGAATATTCCTTGAAGTACGAGGATGGTTCTTACGGAGTGAAAAATTAAGAAAATTGCGCAGAAAATTGGATAATTTCAGAAAACATCGCACGTTTGACAGATTGCGTGAACAATGTTTATTTATTGAATCAGGATTCTATTTTTGAAAATACTTAGTTGATAAATTTATTTAAAGTAGGTACTCCCCTAATAGTTTTAAAGGAATCAATAATTTTAAATATTTTAAATAGGTACCTATGTTAGGTACCAAAAATGGAAATTTGAATAAAAAATGTAAAAGGTGGCACGCGGGCGGTTTCAAAACTGAATGTCTGGGATTGAATATATGGAACGCGGGAGGAGGGTTGGCGGGACGAGGGAGCGGGAAAGGGAAAGGGTAAGGCGGGGAAGGTGGGAGGGGAACGCGGGAGGGGAAGGGGACGTGTGAGGGGGGAGGGGAACTCGGGAGGGGGTTTCACAGGACGGGGGAAGGGGGTGAGTGGAGTGGGGAGAGGGAAGGTGGAGGTGACGGAGTGGGAACGCGAGAGGGGAAGAGGACGCAGGAGAAGAAGGGGAGGCGGAAGGGGAACGGGACGAGTGGGAAAGGACACTCAGGGAGAAACAATTTCCTTATTAAATGGCATAGCAACGCATGCCGGGACCAGCTAGTTTCATATAAAGCGGCAACCGCAGCAGAGATCACCCGAGGTCGAAAACATGTAATTAATTTTAGAGTACCAACCTTTACCGAATGAAATCAAAATAACTTCTACAATTCTAGACCATCTTTTACAAGGAAGACTACCTTTTTATCTCTACTGACTGGACTATCAGGGGTTGAGCAGAATCAAATTGGCTATCGACATATTTAGCTTTAAAGAACCAGCTTTTAAATAACAATCTTTGTTGCCGCTATTATGGTAACTAATTTTTATAAATATAATTTTATAGTCGCATGTTTAAGAAATTCATTAACTCTACTATTTGTAAACTCTGCTTTATCTTTATAAATAAAAATCTCGCGTCACGATGTATATTCGAGATGAACTACAAAACTATTCAACCGATTTTAATGAAATTTGGCTTACCGTGTGAAATTTGGTCCAACTTAAAAGATAGAAGAGTTTTTATCACGATTATCAATTTGGGAGGCGGGAATGGGTACCGCCGCCCCGAGAACCTTTATTGGATAACCAACACCTCTGCCATAGGTCATCCCAAGTGGTTCGCTACTTTTGGTGATTTAGCAGGTTTGCTTGGGTTCATGGGGTGAGGTTTTTTTTACATTAACTCCACAAAGGAGGCCCTGAGGAAAATAATGTCCCTCAGGGCCTATGTCATCTGGGATGCTGTATAGAGGGTTTGTCTAGGATGATCAGGATACACTGAACCCCAGATTCCTACCCACTCCTTAAACCCTTTTCCTTCCCAGAACTCTCCTATCCTTCCTTTCCCTAAAAAACTCCTCCATACAGCATCCCCAAAGATGACAATGGCCTTGAGCGAAATTATTTTCCTCAGGGCCTCCTGTGTGGAGCTCATGTAAAAAAAAATCAACCTCAATACGAATTAAATATCTATTAAATTTTTGTTTTATGACAATGCTTTGTAATTAAGTTTCTAACAGATGGCGGTGTGAGTTAATTTATCGATACAACACTTAGGTTGGGTAACTATCCAGTAGATGGCGTTGTGTTTCATTAGCCAGCTAGTAGACCGGGTCAGCTAGTATTATATGTGTTCCTTCTTATATGAATACTTTTAAAACGCTTAAAGATAAACAATTTTGTAATGTTTTAAAAGAATTGAAAATTGAATTAAATTGATTTAGCTGTTTTATGTACTTTAAAATATAAACCCATAACATGTATGTTATTCTCAATGGTGTCGCGAAACTGCGACTCCACTGTTAATCGGCAGTAAATGCTGCAGAGCAAAGCCTACGCAGCCCTCGAAGGACCAGTCCCGAAACTACGTGAAATCGCTAAGTTATATGGGACGATTAGATAGCATACACTCGCAAAACCCGATGGATAGTCAGTCGATAATTCAGATCTGGGCTTTTGGAAAATTAGATAAGCCCAGATTGGAATAAGGAAAATAGGACTCACCGTTGCAGATGGGGCCTCACTGAACTCCAGTTTTGGTGCACACTTCTCACTGTTTTATTTAAAAATCGCAATATTCTTACAGTAAGAGGTTACGATACATGCGCCCTGTCTGAGATGTAATTTTGTTCTGAGCAGCAAATCACACTGTCACCTCTCCAAAGTTGAGTATTTCTTGCAACAATTTTTATGGTGACATTTGGGAAGGAAAGATTAGGTAGGTGGGATAAATTCAGGATTTTGACATATCTACCCACCAAGTCTGCGAATGCAATACCCAACCAATCCCATATAAAATGCGCAAACATTCTCCCGGCCTTGGAAGTACCTACCGAAACTGAAGGTACTTTCAAAATAAAGTAAAGAATTATAGTGATAAATAAAAATGTTAAAATTATATATATACGCGATTGATATTACAAAGTTAAGAAAAAATAAAATAAATAGAGATAAAGAAAATTAATAATTATTGTGTAGGCAGGGGACATAATTTCACGACTGGTCGTTTAAAGTTCCCAGAAGGGGTTCTTACGAGTGCCACACGAACCACTCCGTCTTTACCCGGGAATATTTCCTCAACAACTCCCACCGGCCAATAAAGTGGAGACGCATCTTCTTGATGCACCAATACTATAGTACCTACAAGAATGTTATTCGCGGGACTATTCCATTTTTGTCTCATCTGCAGAGAGTGAAGATACTCTATATGCCACTTCTTCCAATAAGATTGAACGAGGTGGTCCAAAAGCTCTTTCCTTTTCAGCAGACTAATGTGTTCCTTAGTCATATCATAAGCGGGCAAATGCTGAATCGGAGAAGACATTAGAAAATGAGCTGGAGTAAGAGCTTCTGGATAATGACAACTGCTTAATAAACATAACGGCCGTGAATTAAGTAAAGCCTCTATTTGTGTCAGAACTATGAGAAGCTCTTCATAACATAAAAGTTGAGTACCCACAACCCTATACATTTAATATTTGATTCCCATAATCCTCCAAAGTGAGGAGCGCGAGGTGGAATCGTTTTCCACTCAATTCTCCGAATGTTAAATTCATTGCGAAGGACTTCATTAGTTAAATTTGCCTCCAAAAATTTATATAAGTCATCAAGACAATTCTTCGCGCCTATGAAGTTTGTCGCATTGTCACTGTACATACACGAAACGGGTCCACGTCTGGATAGAAAACGTTTAAATGCGTTTAAAAAATTGTCCGTGCTTAGATCTGATACCAATTCTATATGTATAGCCTTCGTCGTTAAACAAATAAATAGACATATATATGCCTTTTGACTTTTTACTCCACGACGCCTAGAAAGGGTTATATTTATCGGTCCGGCAAAATCTACACCAGTATGTGTAAATGCTTTTGCTTCTTGAACTCTAGCTGTAGGTAAATCAGCCATTGGCGGTATAATATTAGAAGGTGCGGTTTTAAAACAGAAATTACACGCATGTACTCGTTTGCGTATTAGGTTTCTTCCCGATAAGATCCAATAACGCTGTCTAATTATAGACATAAGGAGATGAGCACCAGTGTGACAATTCACACGATGGTAAAAATCTATAATTATATCGACAATATGATCCTGTCTTGGCAGAAGTACTGGATGTTTGTTTTCATAAGGTATATTCGCGTTTGTTAATCTACCACCTATACGTAACAATCCATTATGATCGACGAACGGGTTTAATTTTCGAATCGAAGATGAACATAATTTTTTCTTCTGTATTAATTGTATATCGGCATAAAAATACTTTTTCTGTAGAGCTTTTAATACATTTATTTCAGCAATATTTAATTCCGTGGAATTTATAACTGTTGAACACGATAACTTCCGCGTAAATCGTAAAATATATACGACAATTCTTAGCAGTTTTGGCCATGAAGAAATTTTTAAAGCAAGATTATATATTGGAGAATTATTCTCTATTGACGTTATCGTGAACGTATGTGACTTTTTTAATTCCAAAGTATTCTCCTCCAGCGCTGAGGGAGAAAAGCTTTTGACAGGCCACTTGGACACTGGGTTCGCAGCCCAGGGTGGACCGTGCCACCAAAGAGGATGATCAATTAGCTGAGCGGGAAATAGTCCACGTGATAAACAATCACTAGGATTGGTAACTCCATCTATATGATAAAAATGTTTCGCAGGTAAATTTTCCTGAATTTCACTAACTCGATTAGCTACAAAAGTTTGCCATTTGTGCGGGGATGAGTGAATCCAAGAAAGTGCTATTTTTGAATCTGAAAAAGCAAATATATCGTTTATAAAAACGCGATTTTTATAAGTATCTATAATAGATTTAACAAGTCTAGATAAAATAAGCGCAGCACATAATTCCAATCGAGCAAGCGAAACTATTTTTAAAGGGGCTACCTTGGATTTCGAACATATCAAATTCATAGTAGCGTTGCCACTCTTATCTGTGACATGAAGATATACTACGCACCCGTATGCTTTCGTACTCGCGTCTGCAAAAGCGATAATATTTATCGTGCAGTCCTCTTTTACTCCCAAATATCGAGGTAAATTTAAATTAGAAAGCATCGGTAATTCTTCCTTGAATTTGATATATCGTTTAACAATACTTTGGGGTAGTTCTTCATCCCATCCTACTTTCTCTAACCACAGCTCTTGCAAAAGTAATTTGGCATATAAAATTACCAGAGCAACCAAACCTAATACATCAAATAAACGTGCTATTGTGGAAAGAATTGATCTTTTACATATAGTTTTCTCCTCCGTGGGACATATCATAAAACGAAAACAATCAGATATCGGATCCCATTTTAGTCCTAAAATGCTACAATTATCCGAGAAATCCATCGTAGCGCGGTGCGACTCTGGTAATTGAGCGAGCAAATGAGCAGAATTACTCGACCATTTAACTAATTCAAATCCTCCAGACTTGAACATCGCCATTAATTCTGTAGACAAAGTGACGGCTTCACTTATAGTATTTACAGAATATACAAAATCGTCCATATATAAATCATTAATTGCAACTTCTGCGGCTTTCGGGTGACGATTTCTTTCATCGCTCGCTAGCTTTCTTAAAGTTCGCATCGCAAGGAACGGTGAACAATTTAATCCAAAAGCTAGCGAATTAAATTGATAAACTCCAATTTCTTCATCTTCGTGAAATCTATAAAGAATTTTTTGATATTTACGATGGCTTTCCGTTACCATTATACGTAAATACATTTGCTTAACATCTGCGGTCAATGCTATAGCGAATAAGCGAAATTTAATTAAAAGTGTAAATAAATTAGATTGCAAATTTGGACCAGTATACAAAATATCATTAAGTGACAACCCTGAACTGGTCTTTGTACTGGCATCTAATACAACACGAGTTTTGGTTGTTGCTTTATCTTTACGAATTACTGCATGATGAGGAATGAAATATCCCTCATCAACATTAGATGAAGACGAAACTTCATACCTTATATACCCCTTGTCCAGATATTCAGAAATTACTTCATTATAACTCCGATGCAATTCTGGCGACGCATTAAATTTCCGTTCTAAATATTTATATCTGCGTTGCGCGACACTGAGCGAATTTCCTAAATTATTAGGATCTATCTTAAAAGGTAAAGAAACAATATACCTTCCCGAGTCATCCCGTTGGACGGACTCGACATATATTTTCTCACATTCCGCGTCTTCAGCACTCATCAATGACTTAATAGGCATGTCTTCCATTGTCCAAAATTTGGTTAACGCATTGTATAAATCGACGTTGGTTATGGGGCCGAATGTCCACGAAACGTCCGGCGTACACTTAGGTATTTCACCCATTACAATATATCCGAATACCGTTTGTATAGCGGGTGGTGCATTCGTATCATGTTTAGATAAAACCTTATTTCCTAGCACAATATATGGAAATAACTGAGCACCTAATAAAATATCAACATCGGAAGGAACGTTCCAATTTTCATCCGCTAGATTTAAACCAAGTAAATGCTCACATGACTTTGTGTCAACATATTGTGTAGGGAGCTTGTCCGTAATTTTCTCGACCACTAATAGGCTTATTTTATATTTATCTTCTGAAACACGAGATTTAATTGTTAATGCAACATGCCCCAAAATTGGTGTCTCCACTGAACCTACACTTTTAATAACTGAATTATTTAAAGGAATTATTTTAAGATTCAATTCATTACAAGTATTTAAACTAATCAAATTTTGTTGCGAGGCGCAATCAATTAAACACCTGACGGTTACTTGATTATTTTTAATGTCGTAAGCGAATAACTGCGCGGTTGACAATAGTACATTTGTAGCTAAATTACCCGCAGTAAAATCATTATGATGTTTATTCCTTGTTATTAATGTGACAGCTTCGTTTTTCGAATGACTTTCGTTGTTCACCGTACCCTCAAAATGCAAAGCAGTATGGTGACGTTTTTTACAAATTCTACAATCCGATTTAGATGAACATTTTACCGTCTTGTGTTTATCGCTTAAACAGTTTACACATAAGTTATTTAATTTTACAAACTGAAAGCGAGCCTTTGGCCTCAACTCATTAAATTGTTCACATTTAAACAATTCAACATGATCGCTTCGATTGCATTTCCGGCACTTATTATTATTACTTGTAGTACGATTATTATCAAACGACTTCGGTTCAACCACAGCGAAAGAATGCGAAACCTTATTTTTATTATTATTAACTTTACTTTCTGATCCGGTTCGTTCAAGAATTTTAACATGCGAACGAATATATTCTATTAAATCGGTATATGTAGGTATATCTTTCTCCCGTATGGACATTTCGAAATTTTGCACCAATTGCATATCTAATTTTTTCAGAGCAATATGTAAAATTATAAAGTCGGTTAGGTCATCAATACCTAATTCTTTGAGCGCTGACATGGAAGACGCAAACCATTCAATAAAATTATTTAACTCATTTGAGTTAGAAGGTGCCAATAATTTTAAATTCAAAATATTGTTCAGGTAAAAGGTGCCTAGCACGCGCTTGTCTTGATATTTCTTTTCGAGAGCATTCCAGATTACAAAATAATTTTTTTCATTCGGCAGTACTCCGGCAAACACCGATAATGCCTTTCCTTGGAGTTTTCCTATCAAATATTGCATCTTTTGCGACGTATTCAAATTTTCATTAGAGTGGATGTTTAATTTAAATGCTTCATAAAATACCGACCAATTCTCTTGATTTCCATCGAACGATGGCATATCAATCGCTGGAAGCTTAATAAATTGGGACTTATTTAATTTCTGCGTACCACCTAAATCTTGCTTCGCCACAATACTTTCGCGTATACTAACTACAAAGCAGTACTTATTTTCGAATTTATTCCATAAATCGAAATTTATATTATAGTTTGGATCCTTTTTCAATTGAAGTGAAAGAAATTCATCACAATACGTGTTAAATTGTGAATAATATGTAGCTATATTAACCGTTTGTTTAACGAACTCATCCGAACTCCTTGTCTCCCTATCTGCAATAATTTTCGCTTTCTCGTATAACTCATTGAGACGATTATACATCAAATTAATCTTAGATTCTAGTAATTTGATTTTAACTAGATCCTGAGCCTGAGTACCATCACTCGTCGACATGATTAATTCTATGTAGGAATTTTAATGCAACAATAATTACAAAAGTATGTCAGTACAAATGACTTAACGAAAAGCAAATAATAATTATTTGCAGGTTAAATATATTTTTAATTTATTTTAAATACCCCGTTGGTAATCCGACTCGAAAGAACCAAAAAATGGTGTCGCGAAACTGCGACTCCACTGTTAATCGGCAGTAAATGCTGCAGAGCAAAGCCTACGCAGCCCTCGAAGGACCAGTCCCGAAACTACGTGAAATCGCTAAGTTATATGGGACGATTAGATAGCATACACTCGCAAAACCCGATGGATAGTCAGTCGATAATTCAGATCTGGGCTTTTGGAAAATTAGATAAGCCCAGATTGGAATAAGGAAAATAGGACTCACCGTTGCAGATGGGGCCTCACTGAACTCCAGTTTTGGTGCACACTTCTCACTGTTTTATTTAAAAATCGCAATATTCTTACAGTAAGAGGTTACGATACATGCGCCCTGTCTGAGATGTAATTTTGTTCTGAGCAGCAAATCACACTGTCACCTCTCCAAAGTTGAGTATTTCTTGCAACAATTTTTATGGTGACATTTGGGAAGAAAAGATTAGGTAGGTGGGATAAATTCAGGATTTTGACATATCTACCCACCAAGTCTGCGAATGCAATACCCAACCAATCCCATATAAAATGCGCAAACACTCAACAATCTCAGATGATGTAGTGATTATATTAGACAGTTAGAACAAAATAAGAAGAAATTAATTCACTTTGCAATTTTAATTAAACCTGCACTTATTTTCTTTCAGCTCCAGTAATGTTAAGTTTGTCGGATTGGGTGGGGCCATTACACCCAAGTACAATCCAGAGGAGATATATGGCGTCACAACCACACACATACACCCGCTATACGACCATAGTTACTCTGTAGCGTATAACAGTATCGCCCTCCTTCAGCTTGACAGGCGGTAAGTATTCCATAATTTTATAAAATATTGACAAAATGAAAAGTAAAAATCACACATCAACGAAAAAATAACAGAAAAAGAATACGCCCATAGCCTATAGGACTATAGGTGCTACCGTAATTGTAATTCCAGACCATATGCTATTCGAGCATTTACTATAGCAAGTGATCGCTCTCGTTACTATATTACAAATCTAACAGTCTTCATGGTCGAAGGGTAAGACTCTCAACTAGCAATCCAAATAATTTGGGAGGCGGGTATGGGTACCGCCGCGCCGCCCCGGGAACCATTTATTGGATGACCAATACCTCTGGCTTTGGTCACCTTAAGTGGTTTGATAAGTTTGTTGACTTAGCAGGGGTGACCGGGTTCATGGGGTGAGGTTTGTCCGTGTCTTGTCTCGGATGTATCTGCCCACCAGCTGCATAGCAGGCCGGATCCTTTTCCAGACATACTCACTCGGAACATCGCCTTGCACCGCAGTGGGAGGAATGGATTCATTCGTCTGTCGCTCCTGGACACACTAACCCCCAGATTCCTACCCACCCCTAAACTTCCTCTCCTTTCATTCCTGTAAAGACCCTCCACAAAATTATAATTTAAATTTGGGAGGCGGGAATGGGTACCGCCGCCCCGGGAACCTTTGTTGGATAACCAACATCTCTGCCATCATAGGTCACCCCAAATATTCGCTACGTTTAGTGATTTAGCAGGGGTGCCCGGGTTAATGGGGTGAGGTTTGTCTAGGTCTTGGAAGCGGATGACCAGGACACACTGAACCCCAGATTCCTACCCACCCATTAAACCCTTTTCCTTTCCATAAATCTCCTCTCCTTCCTTTCCTTAAAAAACCCTCCACACATCATTCCCAAAGATGACATAGGCCTGAGGAAAATTATTTTTCTCAGGGCCTCCTGTGTGGAGCTCATGTAAAAAAAAACACAGCATCCCCAAAGACGTTACACGTCCCAAAAAAGGAATTATTTTCTTCAAGGCCTTCTGTGTGAAGCTAATGTGAAAGAAAACGAAATACCGGAGTGTGTAAGTAAATTACACTTGATTAATATGTGTTATTTTACAATTTTAATAATTTTAAATAATATACGAGTATAGTGTATTTACGGCACTTTCCATTGTGGAAGATACTCTCAGTATCGCCCTGGTGTAAGATCACCATTCAGAATTCAGAATTGACATGGCTTCAGCCGTGTTTGCTGACTGGATATGAATAATCAGGTCCTTCCCCACCTTCCTCCTCCTCATCTCCTTTCTCTCCCTCCTTTTTTTTACATTAACTCCACACAGGAGGCCCTGAGGAAAATAATTTCCCTCAGGGTCTATGTCATGGTGTATGGATGCTGTGAGGAGGGTCTTTTTGAGGAGAGGAAGGAGTGAACATTGGTCTTGAAGAGACCCATGTTGTAGGAAGGAGGAAACACAAAGGCCGGAAAATCATTCCACAGCCGAGCTGTTGAAATCAAGAACGAGTCGAAGAAACGACCCGTTCTCATGTGACAAATGTCAACCGTGTACAAATTTTGGGCACGCGTTTGGCGTGTTTCCCGACTATGCACCGGTGCCGAAGGGATCAATGATGCTACTTTCTCGGAGCATCTTCCATTGTAATACCGGCAGAACAAGGATAGCGTTCCCGCCCGACGCCTGTAATCTAAAGATTGCAATCCGTCTGTTAAGATGGGAGAATCTATTAAACGGATCGCCCGTTTCTGCACAGAGTCGAGGGTATTTTTCAGGTATTTTGTGGCTCCAGACCAGAGGTGGCTGCCAAATTCAACCGTGGGGCGCACTTGTGATTTATACAGAGTTAGCAGTTGTTGTGCACTATGTGCAGTATCTGCGGGCCCTGTACAGTACGCCCAGGTTTGGGAGGCTAACTTTACTCTGGCTTCGATGGAGCCCCCATACCTTCAGCCTCAAACATACCCCAATTGCAGATACCATAGTTTCACTGGCTCCAGACGGTTGGGAGCAGTCCCCGGCCTTGCCCGAGCTTTACGCAGAGTATTTCCAATTCTAATGTAATGTAATGACAGTAACCTCACGTTCGTTTTGGAGGGCAAGTGTGCAAAATTTCATCAATATCGGAATAAAACTGTAGATTCTATGGTCACAGACACTCTTCTTTACCTACATAGCACAGACCATTTTTTTTACTTGAGCTCTACAGAGGAGACCCTGAGGAAAATAATTTTCCTCGTGTCATCTTTGGTAATGCTGGATGAAGTGTTTTTTTAGGGAAACAAAGGTGAAGATAGTTCTGGGATGGAAAAGGGTTTTAGGGGTGGGTAGGAATCTGGGGTTCAGTGTATCCTGGTCATCCGCCTCCAAGACCTAGACAAACCTCAAAAATCACTAAACGTAGTGCACCACTTGGGGTGACATATGGCAGAGGTGTTGGTTATTCAATAAAGGTTCCCGGGGCGGCGGTACCCATTTTCGCCTCCCAAATTGAAAATTGTCTAAATTCTCAATAAACCAATTCTGAAAAAAAATCTGTTAAAAATAAAGTGCAGGTAGTTAAAATTCTCCAAAACCCATTTGGTGTTTTGAAAATGATGTCACTTAAATTCATAGCACATATATTTCTAGAGTTCATTGAACTGGAGTTACAGATAGAGTCACTACCGAAATTAGTACCTCTTTTTATTATTATTAAAATTTTATCTATTTACAGACAATAAATAATTCGTACTAAAGTAAAGTAACCATATTTAATATTTTATTTTCAACTAGCAGACCCGGCCACACGTTGTTGTGGCTAACGGAACAAAACGCTATTAGGTACCCATCTTTTATTAAATCCACACCACCCGCTTGCCAGCTGCCCGCTGCCTGAATTGAATATTTGAATTTCTCAGCTTTTCTCTACTATAATAAACATGTTTTATACATTTAAACCTTCCCCTTGAATCACTGTATCTATTGGTGAAAACCGCATGAATATCTGTTGCGTAGTTCAAAAGATCTATGCGCACATACATTTTGAGCGACTTCATCAAAATCAAATACCTACTTACTCTAGGACATCTATTTTCCAATTTCTTCCGTAGAACGAATTTCAAAAGTGACTATAGTACGGCCCGCCAGCCGTTTTAAATTGCACAAAAATATGTTTTCCTTGAATTTCTCGGCTTTTCTCTAATATAATTTACATGTATTATACATATAAACATTTCTCTTCAATCACTCTATCTATTGGTGAAAACCGTATGAAAATCCGTTGCGTAGTTTAAAAGATTAACGCGCACATACGTTTTGAGCGACTTCATTTTATACTATGTAATGATGATGATGATGTCAAATGAACAGTTGACAGGGACACGTGTGGAATGTTCACGTGTGTCATGCCGTAATATCGGCATACCGCACCTAAAGGGTTAAGGGACATTATTGCATCGTTATACAACTTCACAGTTTTTTCTAAAATAAATAATTGTTTTTCAAAGAAAATAACTATAATGCACCATTTGTTTGATTTCAGGGTAACCTTCACAGCCAGAATTCTACCCGCCTGTCTCCACACGGGCACCCCTCTCCCCGACAGTGGCTTCATACAAACTGACCATAACGGAAAGGTTGGAACACTTTTCTCTGTCTTCATGATGAACAATGATGTGATAACGACAAGATTGACAGCTGTCGCCGGTATTAATGTATATTTAAAAAAAGGTGTCTAACAATCACGTCATTTCCCCACAGGGGTAAGCAGGTAGGATGGACCGCCTCACAACTCTGTTTAGACAACACACAACACTTCTTGCTTCATTCACATTCGTACATCGTCTAAGACATGCTCTCTTCTGTTATTATGAATCTTGAGATGACCCAACTCAACTATTAATTATATTTTCCTGGTACTCCCTTCTCTGCCCATCCACTCAACATGTCAAAATCATCTGTGCGTTACCTTCTAAAACTTTTGTCAATTTTTTTTACAGTAGTTCCACACAAGAGGCCCTGAGGGAGAAAATCCCTCAGGGCTTAAATCATCTTTGCGGATGCTGTGTGGAGGGTCTTTTTAAGTTAAGATTGGAGAGGAAGTTGTGGAAATTAAAAAATAATGAGGGGTGGGTAGGAATCTGGGGGTCAATGTGTTCAGGGGTGACGGACATATGAATCCATCTCTCTCACTGCGGTGCAAGGCGATGGGTCGAGAGATTCCGGCTGGAGAGGTCTAGGTCAGGTCTCCCTCAACCAATCTCTCCCGATCCGACCCGCCATCCAATAGGTGGGCAAATGCATTGGCCGCCAAGACCTAGAGAAAACTCACCTCATAAACCCTTGCACCGCTGCTAAGTTACCAAACATTGCAAACCGCTTGAGGTGACCTGTAGAAGGGGTGTTTGATATGTAATAAATGGTTCCTGGCGGGCGGTACTCGTACCCGCCTTCTTAACTGTTTATATATAAAAATATTTACATTATTACATGATTTCCCGATCTCCACATGTTTATGGTTTTTACACCACTCTAAAGAGGTGCAAATATTCAAAAATATTATTTAACTTTATTAAAATTAAATATCAATTAAAGCACAATTAAGCCCCCGCGGTCCAGTGGTTAAGATCCTCGACAACGAATTCAGAGGTAGCGGGTTCAAATCCTAACGAATAATTTCACAATAAATTATTAAATCTTTGAATATGTATTTTTGGCAAATTCCAGAGTGGAAGATACCTTCAGTATCGCCCTGGTGAAAAATTGAAAAAAGAAAGGCTTTAGTCGTGGTTGGTGACCAGATCAAATGAATCAGGTAGTTTCCCACCTTCCTCTACCCCATCTCCTCCCCCTCCCCACTTCCTTCAGCTTCACAACATACCTACATTGGGGGTGCCATAGTCCCACTGGCTCCAGACGGTTAGGAGCAATTGGGAGACTTGTGCTGTATTCACAATAAAAACATATTTCTCACTTCATATTGTAATAGTATAGGGATAGCGCGGTAAAACGTTCTTTGGTTGTTTTTGCTTTGTTATTCCCACTAAGTTCAAAAATTCAGGGTTGATTAGAAGAAAGTGGCAGAAATGCCGCATCACTCCACCATTTAGTGTTAAATCTATTCATTCGATGCGTCAAACGATGCTAAATACACTCATAAATCTAAAAACAAATTAATTATTCATTTATCTGACAGGTATGGGTACCGCCGCCCCGAGAACCATTTATTTAATAACCAATATCGCTGCCGTAGGTCACCCCATTCGATTCGCTACGTTTGGCGACTAAGCAGGGGTGAAGTTTTTGAAGTGGAAAATTATTTAGCACCGTTGTGATTTTAAACTCAATGAAACGAAAAAAGCGACACTAAAAATAATCAAACACATACGCCTATAGGATTACCTGAGAGAATGAGATAGAATAATCGGTCTCCTCTTTGTGCGATGCTTTTAGCCTCCCCTCTCTTATTTAGGTACTTAAGTTTTCTGAAGGTTTCGCTTCTACCACGTGCTAACTGCTCACATGTTTCTGCGTATCCATTTGCCCACCTATTGTTTGGGGGGCCGGATCGCGAGAGACTAGTTGAGGAAGAACTTTTGAACACTCTAGCCGGACTCTCGACCCATCGCCTTGCACCGCAGTGGGAGGGATGGATTCATACGTCCGTCACTCCTGGACAAATTGACCCCAGATTCCTACGCTCCCCTCATACCTTTTTCCTTCCCAGAACTTCCTCTCCTTCCTTTCCCTAAAAGGCCCTCTACACAGCTTCTCCAAAAGCCTTGATGAATTTTTTTTCCTTAAGGCCTCCTTTATGGAGCTATATTTAAAAAAAAGGATGTTTATATTAATTTACTGTTCGTATATTTGTTGCAAAAACTAATGGCACATTTGTTCTTACTGGATAAAACAATCAGTTGGTTTGTTTTTCAACATTTCAGACGACAATGCAGATACTGTTTCAGGAGGAGTGCTCTAGAGTAGTTCCCACTGAGAGGTATATTCACACTGCCGGCGTTAAACATGACCAGGAGATATGCAGCCGCCCAGTCAACACAACTGCGGGGTGTCCGGTATGTAACTCATTGTTAACCAAGCTTTTTATAATATTGATTTTTTTTAAATACTTATGATTATTCCCAATAAACATTGATATAATAAGAAATTTACAGTTTCTCAAATAAGAGGAGAAAACAGGAGGGCGCCACTGTTGTTCAAATGGCATTGCTAAAAATATAAATCACTTGCTTTTTCTCGTGGCTTCGCTCGCATGGTATTATTTAACAATTTGGAAGGCGGCGGTACCCATGTACCGCCGCCCCGGGATCCATTTATTGGATAACCAACACCCCTGCCACAGGTCACCCCAAGCGGTTCGCTACGTTTGGTGACTTAGCAGGGGTGCCCGGGTTCATGGGATGAGGTTTGTCTAGGTCTTGGTGGCGGATACGTTTGCCCAACTACTGCGTGGCGGGCTGGTTCGGAGGGGACTGATTAAGGGAGGCCTTTTGACCTTTTCAGCCGGATTCTCCAGACCCTTCACCTTGCACTGCAGTGTGAGGAATAGATTCATACGTCCGACCCCCAGATTCCTACCCACCCCTCATAACTTTTTCCTTACCATATCTTCTTCTCCTTCCTTTACCTTAAAAAACCCTCCACACAGCATCCTCAAAGATGACATAGGCCCCTAAAGAAATTGTTTTCCTTGGTGCCTCCTGTGTGGAGCTAATGTAAAAAAAGGGGTTTCCCACTCCACCTCCTCCACTTTCCCTCTCCTGGGAGAGAAAACGTATGATAAATAATTTCATAACGCCAGAGCTTACCAATATATATAGCTTATAGATCTCGCAAATAATGTAGCTTTCTATTAATGAAAAGAATTTTAAAATCCATTCATTAGTTTTGGCGTGAAAGAGTTACAAACAAACATCCATTCAAACTTTCGCCTTTATAATATTAGTAGAATGGTGGTAATGAAAAGCTGTGTGTGTAACCAACAATTAAAAAAAATTAAAAAGGCAAAAAAGTGAAATAAATATTTTTTCATTGCAATATAGATAGGTACCCACCAATTTCAAAATTAGAATTAAAAATCAGATTTACATCATTTTGTGTAAACATAATGAAGAATAACTTAATTGTAATAAAGTATACGTATACAGTAATACAGTACAGTTTAGAAATGGCTCTCATTTATTTAATACTAGCTTTAGTACCTAGCGTTGCCCGGGCTTTAGATCATGTCTCTAATTTTAGATTTGAATATATTTAACTCATTCAGATCTACAAGTAGTGTTTTCAAACTCACCATTAGTGGTTCCTTCCTTTGTATACCTGCCGTTAAACTAAAATTTATTTTTAATTAAGTGAAAGCAAATCACATTTTAAAACACCATTAAATCAAATTCATGACATAAAGTAGGTACCTTAACAACGGTGTTTCTTCGATTTTTTTAAAATTTTTTAGAACTAGAAAATGTTTTCTAAATTGTGATTTTCAGTGTTCTACACATTCAGTGTATTTGCGCTTTAAAATAATATTTGAATAGTTAAATTGGTTGTAAGCCTACAAATTTTGTAGTTCCATTTTTAATATTTTCTACTTTTACTTGACAGACTACAACAATAACAAAAAAAGTAGTTACGCAAAGCAGCCGAAGATAGCCGATATGTGACATTCATTATTTGCGTGCGCCAGATAATAAAGAACACAAAAAACGCTCTGTGGGCGTGGTTCATGTTTCAAAAGTCTGACCAGTATTTGCTTAAAATATACTAATACTGCAAAATAAAAAATTCTCCTGTAAAATAACAACAAAAAGTGGCCTGCAAAATAAAGAAATTCAAATAAGATAGCGATATACAATGTGAGACAGAGCGCGTGCTAAACGGGCTAGAACCAAAATATACTAAATCAGTGGCAACCTTGGTTATATCTACATCTGCATTGGAGGTATTTCTAGTGTGGGCGAAAAAAAAATAATTGTCTTTGCTTTTGCATATATAATGTAATTGAAATGATTTTATTAAATTTTAGTGGAAGAGCACCATTCAAATCGAAAAGTTGATTCATAATTAAGTAGGTAAGTATTTAAGTACCTACATAAAAATGTTACGATTTCAGATGAAATCCTGATTACCTAACAGTTGACAGAGCTATTAGTATTAGGTTAGGTTAGATTATGATGTAAGCACCGAAATGCAAATAGAACCATTGAACATGAATGTAAGCACTGACTAACTACCCGTATTATAGGCGAAAAGAAGGGCAAACTTCACTAAATGGATATGGTTTTAAACTGCTGTACGGCTTTGAAAATAACAAATATATTTGGAATTTTGTAGTTTTTATTTTTGGGGTGCTATGCCGTATGTTGTGCTACCCCTTTCTTTAGCCAAGGTTTCGGACAGTGTTACAGTGAACATCGTCACATACCTGTTCTGATGTTTGACACTGTAACGTTCTTCGAAGCGTTGGCTAAAGAAGGAGGAATCGCAACATGGCAAAACACCCCAAAAATAAATAACGATAATTCTTTTGGTGACAAAAATCAAAAATCATATCTGATATTCTGATGTTTTTTAAATATTATTGTCTGAAATGAAAGGCTACTTTGTAAAACGACTCCTGAAACTGAAGTTAAACTCCTTAAAGTAAAGTCAGTGTTGGGCCATTTAGTGGTGTTTTATGTTCAAACAAATGGATGTATTTTAATATTTTATAAATAAATTGGTTTTCACTTTTTTACAAATTTTTATATTTTTTTTATAAGCAAAGTTTTTTTGGTACCTTTACATACAGGTATATACATAATAACAAAAAATATAAATAATAAAAAGAAATCGTTTAAATAAAATTTTAAAAAAATATATATATACATACAAGGTGTTAAGGTACATACAGGTATATACATAATAACAAAAAATATAAATAATAAAAAGAAATCGTTTAAATAAAATTTTAAAAAAATATATATATACATACAAGGTGTTAAGGGACGTACTTGACTTACTTTAACCAGTGATTCCTGAAATTATTTGGAGTAAAAAATGTAAATAAAATTTTGGTCTCCAGTGACATTTTGGGAGTTTTTTTTTATTTATTTTTTCTACAAAAACATACAAAAATGGTAGGTGTTGGACAGTTGGAGGCGGGGTTAGGGGTTGGTCGGTTACTCGGCTGAGTGACCAGTGACGACATGCGGAAGAATTTTTTTTTGTTTGATTTTGAAGAAAAAAAAAATTGAAAAAAAAAAGTCATCCAAGAAGTCACCGGAGACCAAAATGTAATTTACATTTTTTACTCCAAATAATGTCAGGAATCACTGGTTAAAGTAAGTCAAGTACGTCCCTTAACACCCTGCATATATGCATAGTGTCTACAGAGATCAACATGAGTGATTTTACACGAGTTTTAAAAAAATAAAATAAAATGGATCTGCCCTGATGATGTAACTGCAACGCTGTCCGAAACGTTGGCCAAAGAAGGAGGTAGCGCAACACGGCGTTACACCCCAAAAACAAATAACGAAAATAATTTTGGCCGTGAAAATCTTAAAACGTATCATATTTATATATATATACATATATACACATTTACACCCATATATAAATACACACGTATATACGGGTATATATAAAATAAGTTGATAGGTTTAATTCCTTTTTATTAATTTCTAAATAAAACACTTGTGTTGCAAAGTTTTTTTTAACTAAGAAACGATATTTATGTTTATTTATATCAATTTGAATGGTTTTTTCTAACAATCAAATAATAGAATAACAAAGCAAATGAGAATCGATGATTGCATTCTAATTGACATTATAGGATTCAAATTTAAAGGGAATATATTTCCTTTACATATATATATATACTAGCTGACCCGACGAACTTCGTTCCGCCTCAGAATCAAAAACTGTTGTCAACTTATTAACTGAATTGATCTAAATTGTTTCTCCCTGCGTATCCTTTCCCCTCTCCCTCTCCCTCTCCCTCTCCCTCTCCCTCTCCCTCTCCCTCTCCCTCTCCCTCTCCCTCTCCCTCTCCCTCTCCCTCTCCCTCCCTCCCTCTCCCTCTCCCTCTCCCTCACCCTCTCCCTCTCCCTCTCCCTCTCCCTCTCCCTCTCCCTCTCCCTCTCCCTCTCCCTCTCCCTCTCCCTCTCCCTCTCCCTCTCCCTCTCCCTCTCCCTCTCCCTCTCCCTCTCCCTCTCCCTCTCCCTCTCCCTCTCCCTCTCCCTCTCCCTCTCCCTCTCCCTCTCCCTCTCCCTCTCCCTCTCCCTCTCCCTCTCCCTCTCCCTCTCCCTCTCCCTCTCCCTCTCCCTCTCCCTCTCCCTCTCCCTCTCCCTCTCCCTCTCCCTCTCCCTCTCCCTCTCCCTCTCCCTCTCCCTCTCCCTCTCCCTCTCCCTCTCCCTCTCCCTCTCCCTCTCCCTCTCCCTCTCCCTCTCCCTCTCCCTCTCCCTCTCCCTCTCCCTCTCCCTCTCCCTCTCCCTCTCCCTCTCCCTCTCCCTCTCCCTCTCCCTCTCCCTCTCCCTCTCCCTCTCCCTCTCCCTCTCCCTCTCCCTCTCCCTCTCCCTCTCCCTCTCCCTCTCCCTCTCCCTCTCCCTCTCCCCACTCCACTTCTCCCCTTCCCCCGTCCCGCTAACCCCCTTCCTGAGTTCCTCTCCCCCCTCCCCCCTCCGGTTCACAGTTCAATATTATACCCCTTACAATATTGCTGCAGTTATTTCAAAATAGGAGAATTCGTTCCATACAAAATGTATGGGGAAAATAATTTTCTTCGGAGTGGAACACCCTTTACTTTTAGGGGCATGAAAAATAGATGTTGGTCGATTCTCAGACCTACCAGATAAGCACACAAAATTTCATCAAAATTGGTCCAGCCGTTTCGGAGGAGTATGGCAACAAACACCGTGACACTAGAATTTTATATATTAGATTACATTTTTTATTTTAAATATTCAGAAAGACGTAAAAATTATTTCAGTAATACATAAACAGTTTGAATTACAGAAAGAAGTTTTTTATTTTTATTTTTTTTCTTTTCTTTATTCATCATATAAATTTTTACACAGTTTTTACAGGTGGTTCGACTACCACGCTAGGCACATCCCCGTAATATGGTAGTTGAATTATTAATATATAATAATTTATTTATTTATTGAAAAAAATAAGAAGTACATGAGAAACATAAGCTGCATATCTCACTAGGGCATTCCTGTATCGAGATATGCAGTTTTACATTGTAATTTAAACAAAAAACATACATATGAACTTAATAAAAATATAATTATAAACCAACAAAAAATATAACAATAAGCAAATTAAAGATAACATAACAATAAGCAAATTAGATACTATAACAATAAGCAAATTAAAAAGTGCATAATAATATATAAGTTAAGTTATTAAATTTGGATTGTATGAAATATAGCTGAATTCCAGAATGATTTATGATACAAGCGACAACATGGGTAATCCAAAACCATCACTCTCAGTTATTATACATATTTTGACCATTTTCTTGAATAAATGTAATGTACCAATAGTTTTTATTTTTTCATTGAGCATATTATAAAGCAACGGAGCTGTAGGGGCGTGTAAATAGCCCCTGACACGAGGGAATGAATACCCTATGTAAAATTAACGAAAATTGAATTCTTCCCTATGTGACACAAAAACAGTTGACCCAGCAATTCCAAAAACCAAAGTGAAAACAAACAAATACTCACTCAGAGAATGCAGCTCATCCACGATGTCCACACAAAAAGACACTTCTTTTCATTAAAAATGTCAAGGCGGTATTGCATAATCTTAACAGATGTTTCGCACAGCAAGGAAGTTTCAACAATGAATAAATTTGCATATTAATAATACGTGCCAAAAAATCTTATACAACAATAATTCAAGTATTGGATGAATTATTCTTATGACTGAGTAGGAGAGACATCTCTTGGCCTTTTACTGACACTCCCGTCAGAAGTAATTGCCTGATTCACAAAGGTAAGGAAATGCATGAATATACTGCATCTCAAGTCACATAGGTAAATTCAATACAATACACAAACCATAGATGGCGCCCTCATGGTCTTATAGCATAAATTATTAATTTAAAGAAATTAATGCCCAAATGGATCCAAATATATTTATGGCGCGTATCCAGGAGCTTTATATGAAAAACTTCTTTGTCCAAAGGATGTTTTGGTATGTACCGGCTGATACATTAAAGAAGAGCCCAATCTAGTGATGCGCACTTGTTGAGATCTTTTCGCAGTGATAATGTTGTTGAAAAATTTACAGAGAGCCTGTATTATGTACAACTGCCTTATTGTCATAATTTTGCTTTCGCTATATAGTAACTGTGATGAATACATAAAACTTTTCTTGAACATTATTTTTAAAATTAATTTTTGTGCAATATTTAAAGGCTCTAGAGTAGTCTTATGGCAAGAACCCCAACAAATAACGTTATATGAAAGCATTGATTGAACAAGAGCATAGTATACAGTTCTTAGTGTAATTTTGTCCAATATATTTCTTAGAGTCTTGAAGATATAGGCTAGCTTTCTTATTTTTTTTGTTAATATAGTAATATGATTGTTCCATTTTAAATTTTTATCAATAATTAAGCCAAGATATTTGATATTGTTTACTCTTTCCAAAGATTGACAATTACACTCCTGTACACAACAATGTATTTTTAAAGAGCGGTCCAAAGATGGTTGATTTACAGAAGAAATACTAAAAGTAATATATTTAGTTTTGCTCATGTTTAAGGTTAACAAGTTTTGATCAAGCCAATTTTTGACTGCCCTTAATCCTGCCTCGCACTTAGCATACGTATCATCCCAAGTATCACCAGCAAACACTAAAACAGTGTCATCTGCAAATACAATTGAAGAACCAGAAAACGGCAGTTTACAGAGGTCATTAATATATAACGAAAATAAAATTGGACCCAGAACACTACCTTGAGGAACACCATATACAATTGATTTGTTTGAACTAATATGATCATTAATCATTACTCTTTGTGTTCTATTTTCAAGATAAGTTCTGAACCAATCTAGAGCTTTATTAACAATACCCATTGAACTGAGTTTTTTTAATAGTAAACCGTGGGATACGGTATCAAATGCCTTAGACAAGTCTAAGAAGACAGCCATGGCTTTATTGCCAGTATCCAGAGCTTGTACGACTGTGGTTATCATTTTTAATGCAGCATCACTAGTTCCCATGTTCTCTCGAAAGCCAAACTGATTATCTGAAAGAATTTCATATCTTTTTACATAAGACATCAACCTAATTTTAGCTAACTTCTCTATAATTTTTGATAAGGTGTTTAGCAGGGATATAGGTCGATAGTTATTAACGTCTGTATTATCCCCTCCTTTAAACAAAGGAATAATTTTGGCATTTTTGCAGTGATCAGGGAATAAGCCATTCTCAAAGCTAACATTTACAATGTGTGTAATAGGTATTACTAGTTCAGAAGCATTTTGTTTGTAGACCATTGCACTTATACCGTCATTTCCACTCGAAAAACCTGATTTTAGCTCATTAATCACCTTTAAAACTTCATTACAATTCGTTGGATTGAATTCAAAACAGGCATTTTCTATAGATTGTGTTGGATTGCAATTTTTGATTAAACATTCTTCACTGGTGTTATTTGCACTGCACAAAAGATTAGCAAAATTTTGACCTATATATATCACTAAAAAAATCATTTACATGGTTATATAAATGTAAGAATTGTTATTGGTTAATTAATATATAGTTTAGTTAGGTACAATGTTTTTATATAACAACGACTACTTTAAGTGGTTTCAATTAAGTAGATTTATATAATAATAAATATATAAATAAACTATTCTTATTGTAGGCTGCTGTTTCGCTAAATAAAATAGGTACGTAAATACATGATAAGTAGATAAATAAATAATGACTCTACTTGTGGAGATGTTGAAAATAAGTCATCCAAATATAAATATTATGATAATTATCAAAGTTTTTTTTTTTTTTAATTTGAATGCAATTAAAATTAAAAATAATAGTGATAAAGCAAATTTACTAACTTTAAAGTAAACTTAACTCGTTGACTTCAGGCACTCTTTAAAATAGTTCCTCCCCTTTGTAAATAACCAATCCTGTACACTTTTGCTATAAAGCTTATCAGTTTTCGATTTCCTAGTATCAATACTCATTGAGTTGAACATTTTGGGGGCAATATAGGAGAACTGTCGCCGTGCGAAAGTTGTTTTAGTCGTAGGAATTATGCATTTTAGGTGTGACGAGTACCGAGTGTGAATTTTGTTTTGTGTTTTTTCCATCAAATCATTTTTCCATAGGAATATGAGTTACTCAGTTACAAATTATTTTTTACCCAGATTTTAACATGTTTTATATTATACGATCAGATTTTGACCCTTGCTGATGGAGTGGGGTAGGGAATTGAACAATTTTGGGGCAATATAGTTAATGTGTCTTTGGGCCAGCCTGGTTTGCAGTGAGGCACTGTGTACACGCACGTATTATGTCTCTGGCTAGAGCGATTTGTGTTTTTAGTGAAATTGTTAGGACGAGGAAATATATATTTGAGACATTGGATACAGTAGATCTGCCTTAGTTCCATAATTTCAGTTTCTTGAAATAACTGATTGGAGGGATACGTCTTGGCCTTCTGGTACATTGCCTGAAAGATGGATTTCTGAGCAATTTCTGATATTAAAATTTTTAAAGAACTATTAAAAAATAACATAAACAATAAGTGTAAGGATTTATTACCCGTTCTGCGGGTTTCATATATCTTTATTTTGATTAAAAAATTCTTTCACACAAAAGACAAGAAGATTAGAAGATGGAAAAGACCTGTATCACTTCTTTTATACATATACTGGGGACATTTTCAAAGATATTTATGTACAAAATTCACATAAAGTAATGGACGGCAATGTTTTTCTCATAATTCAAGTAGGACCGCGCGAAAAAGGTAGAACTACCCCTCCTGCCGGAAGTGTGTTCAAATGCAGATTAAAATAACTCATTTACAATCTGCCATTTGGAGTGTGTTCACCTTATTCCTTTATTTGTTCTCAGGGCTACTTTAGTGGATCACCGTTGACTTTACAGAATAGTCCCAGGGTGGTCTGTACCCACCTACTGGTGGGATTGCAATCCAGTTCCTATTCATCCTGCACACAGGCCAACACCCGCATATCTTCCTTCATCCCCTGGATAGAGGGTATCGTGTGGCCGGAAAGCGGTGTTGTTGGCTAGGAAGTATTTTTTGGTTATTTTTTTTTTATTATACCTTTTGTTTTTGTTATAAATGTAATGATATTCATACCTATATAAAATTTCACAACAGAGAAAAAAAATAAATACGAATAAGAAAAAAACATTTAAGTATAAAGTTATACATGGTGTCCGGAAACTTATATGGCAAGCAGGAAACTTGCGAATGCACATTTTATCAGAGCATTTTATTTCATTTTTTTTTTTAATTTTAAACTAAATATTAAAAAAAACTACTGGAGCCGGCCTAAAAATTCCAACTTCCGACACAATTAATCCGAAAACGAAAGCTTAAAAAAATCCAATGTCAACGTAATTGGTTCCGTTTGTACTACGAGTTTCCGGAGTAACCTGTATACCAATAAATCCCACATAGACAAGGCCCGTGAGTGGCCATACTTGGCATTATTTGAAGACAGTTCAAAATGACATTATTATGTATTTAATAATTATTTAAATAATTTTATTCAATAATTTCAAGATCATTAAAATTTTTCTTTATTATATGCACTACATGTTCAAACACATTTTATAATATAAAAGAAATATTTTCATAACGTTGTTTCGTGTACAAAACTTAAATACAACAACGGCACGCAGAAAACAACCCCCAATGGCAACTGGTTTTCGGAAATTAAACAAAAAAAATGTTACTCTTCTCAATCTTTATTTTTTTTCACAAAATTGCCCCATCTTATTCGAATTATTATTAATATTGATAATACTAATTATTATTATTAATATATTTAATATTTGGTAGCAGAATTAGGCCATAAACTTTTTTTTTGTAACTCGTATAAGATATATTAATAATACTATTCATTTATCTTATACGTATTACAAAAAAAATTAAAATGTTAATGGGCTAATTCTGCTACCAAATATTAAAAAACAGTTAACTGAAGTTATATAACAAATGTAAAATCAATCATGCAATTGGTTTTGGAGAAATCGTAGTTGCCGATTTGTAAAACTGCTTGTAAAATGAATGTACCATTGGATGAGATTTAAATGAAGTACTTGATAGTTAGCGGCTAATCTGCCAACCCACAGCCAAGAACAACTCGTTCCTCTCTCTTGTAAAATGGATTATGTCAGTTCTTGCTACTTGTTTCCTTCTCAGTAGTTGTCAGTAGAAGCGCGCACCTGACTCTTCCGCCTATACCTCTAACTAATTCTATAACTCTATCATTTTATCAATATATCACTATTCACTTTGTCAGGTGTGTTTAGGAAAGTCTACACTTGTATGCTGATGATACGGTGCTGATTTCTAACAGTATGGAAGATCTACAATCTCTCGTGTCTAGGATGAACGAAGTATGTATGAAGAATGAGTTAATGATGAATATAAGTAAGTCTAAAGTCATGGTATTTGAAAGAGAGAAGACGAAAACAGTATGCAACATAGTTGTGAATGATGAATACTTGGAGCAAGTGGATGAGTTTGTGTATTTGGGTAGTATGTTTACGAGAGAAGGGAAGGCTGAAAGGGATATTGAAAGACTTCGGTAACTCCACTAATGGAGCACTGAATGCCGTTGGCGCTAATAAAAAAATTGTCAAAAGAAGCGAAGCAAGCAGTCCACAATGGAGTCCTGGTACCTACCCTGATATATGGCAGTGAGACATGGCGCTGGCAGAGGAAGGATGAAAGTAAACTGAATGCTGTTAAAATGAAATCCCTGAGGCGTATGTGTGGTAAAACCATATATTATCGTGTGAGATATGTGGTTATCCGCAAAGAATGTAAGGCTGATGTAAGCATAATGAGTAAGATTAAGAAAGGAACCCTCAGATGGTTTGGGCATGTAGAGCGAATGGAAGAAGAAGGTAGTGTTAGAAGAATATATGAAGCAAATGTGAATGGTAGAAGAAGTCGGGGACGCCCGAGGAAGACATGGCACGATCAAGTGAATCAGATTCTTGAGTCGGGCCATGTCAAAAGTTAGAATAATAGAAGAGTATGAATGAGACGATATATGAATGTGAGTGAGGCAAAGAGTGTGTGCCAAGACCGAGTTGTTTGGCGGTCCGTCCTCTCTGCCTACCCCTATAAAACCTTTTCTTTCTAGACAAAAATACCACATTGAGTAAAGTTGGAATGATGGTTAGGTAGAGTGTGTTTAAATACTTAAGAAATATTTTATACAGTGTTTCGTGAACACCTCACTTGGTGAACTTACTATGCCGAGGTGTTCACGTGTTTTAGTTAGAATATGTTTTGTCTTTGAATTATTTACTGTCATATTAATTGTTTAAATTATTTAAATGTAATATTGTACAACATCCGAATAAAATATGTAATACGGTTTTTAATATGATTGATGTTAATAAATTTAAAAAAAAAATCCTTTTGTTTTGATTCAAACTGAAACCTTTTGTTGATTTTTTCTCTATTACAGATATGGTCGATAAAAGCCTTAAGCCTTATTAAGGACCCAGTACTTGCACTAGAGGCGACAGGTCAAATGTCGTCTAGTGTGGTTTTGAGAAAGTGTTATTTGGGAAACGCCTTGCAATCCTATTTTCAACTTTTGTTTTGTAAGAACATTCAGTGTTGTGGACTTTGTTTGTTTGTATTCACTCCACTGAAGAGATATAAGTGTCCTTGTGCCAGAAGTTATCCCAATTTACTCATTTTTACATTAGCTCCTTACTGGAGGCCTTGAGGATGATTATTTCCCATCTTAGCGGATCCTGTGTAGAGCGTTTTTTTAAGAAGAAGAAGAAGTACTGCGAAAGAAATAGGTAAGAGGGTCATGTAGGAATCTGGTGGTCAGTGTTTCCAGGAGTGACGGTGTGTGAATACATGTCATATACTGCGGTGCAAGGTGATGAGTCAAGGGATTCTGGCTTGAGAGGTCAAAAGACATCCTCATCCAGTCACATCGGCCACCAAGGCCTTGACAAACCTCATCCCATGAACCCGGGCACCCCTGTTAAGTCACCAAACATAGCGAACCACTTGGGTGACCTATGGCAGAGGTGTTGTTAATCCAATAAATGGTTACTGGGGCGGCGGTACCCATAACCGCCTCCAAAAATGTAAATTCTTACACAAGAGAAGAGAATCTGTAATTTATTGGATTAACCTATCTGGAGCCACGGAAAGAATGGAAGGCTGATATAAATGTAAGTGATATGAATAAGAATAAGAAGGGGACGCTTATTTACCAAAGATAAGGCTGATACGGATAAGGCTATTGAAAGAAGGGTAAACGCAGGGCTGATCGCAGTTGGCGCTAGCAATAATTTGTCCGTAGAGGCGAAGCTAACAATCCACAATGCAGTGATGGTGCTTACTCTGAATTATGGCAATAAGGCATATATTTAAAAGAGGAACGATGAAAGTGAACTAAACGCGCGCTGTAGAAATGAAATCCATAAGGCGCTTGTGTGATAAATCCGTGAATGATCATGTGAAAAGTTATTCGCAAATAATGTGAAGCTGATGTAACGGGTGCTTAGATGGTTTGGGCATGTAGAGTAGATGAACGAAGAAAGGAATGTAAGGATTATGATGCGAATGCGAATGGTAAAAGAAATCGAGACGCCCAACGAAGACAAGGCACGTGATCAGGTACCATGTAATATCATACTGTCAATGGTTAGAATAACAATAGAGTACGATCGAGACTAATGGGTGAATGTGGTTGAAGCAAAGAGTGTATGCCAAGACCGAGTTGTTTGGTGGTCGATTATCTCTGCCTACTTCTGCGGAGAAGTGACGTGACGGTTAATTAATCATTTACAAATATAATTAAAAAGAAAATGCGAAAAATTGAGGAACTATTGGTCGATTCTGACGGCCGGCGTAGTGCAGCGGTAAGGCGCTTGACTAGCATTCCGAAGGTCGCGGGATCGAATCCCGGCGTGGAAAATAAATTTTATTTGATTAATTTGTGTATTTCACAATTTATTCATTTAAAATAATATATAGTATATTTGCGGCACGTTCCAGAGTGGAAGACACTCTCAGTATCGCCCTGGTGTAAGACCACCATTCAGAATTGAAAAGTTGCTTGAAATGGCTTTAACCGTATTTGGTGACCAGATCTGAATAGCCAGGTACTTCCCCACCTTCCTCTTCCCTATCTCCTTCCCTTCCCCACTACCTTCAGCCTCATAACATACCCCAATTGGGGATGCCATAGTCCCACTGGCTCCAGACGGGAGCAGTTGGGACTCTTGTGCGGTATTCAAATAAAAAAAAAGTCCATCTCATTTGGCGACAAGATCAAAGGGGAAGAAGGTGACATCTTAAGGGAACGGCTGCGCGGCCCGTTTCATTCAAATCATAATTTTGGATTTGATGCCAAAATAGCCAACCAAACTGCAAGTTATTATTGTAATCAAAAGGTTTATCGAATGTCCGATATGAGCTACTTTATTTATTTGTATTATAAATTATAAAATACGGGCAATTAAAGATATCAATATTTCACGATTTAAGAGGCAGTTTGGGCAATTTGTGAGTTAATGATAATTATAATAAAATATATATATTTATTTTTTTATGTGTATACCTCACTAGAGTCCCAACTGCTCCCGTCTGAACTCAGTGGGATTTTGACTTCCCCAATTGGAGTATGTTGTGAGGCTGAAGCGGGCGGGGAAGGAGACATGGAAGAGGAATGTGGGGAAGCACCTGGCTATTTACTTATTTTTTTTACAAAAAACTTTATAGAATACACAAAAACATGTAATTTTTGTAACATTTATTAAATAAACAAAAAAATTCAGATCTGTTCACCAAACACGGCTAAAGCCATTAAGTAACCTTTCAATTCTGAATAGTTGTCTTCCACCGCCACCGGGGCGATACTGAGAGTATCTTACATTTATCTGTAACTTGCCGCAAATATAACATGCATCATTTTAATTAATTTAATTGTGAAGTAACAAATTTTCAAAATGATTACCATAAAATTTTAAGCAATCCAAGAAAAAAGTTTTAAACTCGTCTGTCACTCGAGTGGTTAACAAACGAAAAATGTGAAACAGAATGATAAATATTTAGTGAAATGTGTGAAAACACTATTTTATATTACATCATGAGTCATACCAAAAATTATATATAGATAAATTAAAACTTTTCTTATAGTCTCGCTTGAATGGAATTTAAATAATATTTTTCAATAATTACTTTATCAAAAACATACGCGTAATGTCCTAGAACAGCAGACCTTCCCAGTTGGGCAGTCAAAGCTTCTTTATACTGTTATTGTATTATTTATAACAAAATAAATAAAAAAACTAAACTCCAAACTCCATAAACTCCATTGGTCACCATGAAACAGGCAGCCGCCTAGTATGGTGATTCAATAATCTACTTTATGTAAATGCCACAATTATTAACATGTATTATATAAATAAATAAATAAATAAATAAAATAAAAAATCGACTAACAATGTATTTCGCATGAACGCGTGTAAAGAACTAAGATTTTTAAGACAATATTGTCTGTGATAGTTTGCCTTGGTTGTCTTTTATTTTTAATATGAGTTTATTCACAAAATAATTAGAAACACTTTTGCCGTAAAATAGACCATTTCTAGAATCAAGTTTGCCAAGCAATTATGAAGCCTGCATTTGTGGTGCTACAGGGCACACTAAGAGTATAGGTACATATTTTTGGATTGCGGCTTCTTCGATCTTGCCTTGAATGATTAAACTCTACAAATTGCATTATTCATAATGATAAAATAACTTGATAGGAATTATTTCATAAAACAAAAAAAAAAACAATATTATCTTTCATTTTAACTCCCCATTAATTATAGAAAAACCCAATGTAATTTGATTAGGCAAATAATATACTTAATAAAAATGATATTTTCGGGCCCAACCTAATTATAAAATAAATAAACTTGTCTTCCAAGTCTGCTTACTTTTTTTCAATACATAATGTACTAATTTGGGAGGCGGATGAAGGTATCGCCGCCCCGGGAGCCATTAATGGATAACCTCCACCCCACCCATAGGTCACCCCAAGTGGTTCGCTACGTTTGGTGACTTAGCAGGGATGCTCGGGTTCATGAGGTGAGGTTTGTCTAGGTCCTGGCGGTCAATGCGTTTGCTCACCAACTGCGTGGTGGTTCGGATTGGGAGGGACTAGAGGGAGACCTTTGGACCTCTCCAGCAGGACTATCTCGACCCAATTGTAACCGCAATTGGATTGGTGGATTGATACTTCGTGACTTCTGGATAAACTGACACCCAGATTCCTAACCACCTCTCGCACCGTTTTCCTTAGAATAGGTCGTGTGAATACATGCCTTCTACTACCGTGCAAGGGGATGATGGGTCGAGGGATTTTGGCTTGAGAGGTCAAAAGACCTCCTCATCCAGTCACGTCGGTCGCCAAGGCCTTGACAAACCTCATCCCATGAAACCGGCACCGGTTACCTATGGCAGAGGTGTTTTTTTCCAAGAAATGGTTCCTGAGGCGGCGGTACCCATACCCGCCTCCCAAAAACTGAAATCTTACACAGAATCTGTAATTTATTGGATTACCCTATTTGGAGCCACGGAAAGAAGAGATCTAACGATATAAATGAAAGCGTTATGAATAAGAATAAGAAGGTGACGCTTATTTACGAAAGAGAAGGCTGATAAGGATAAGGATTTTGAAAGAAGGGTAAATTCAGGACAACTCTAATGGAAGACTGATCGCGATTAGCGCTAGTAATAAATTGCGCGTAGAAGCGAAGCTAACAGTCCACAATGGAGTCCCGATGCTTATTCTGAATTAGTGAATTAATAGTAAGACATGGATTTAACCCGGCGGCGATGACGCTGGGTCACAATGACCCGAGGCGTTTTAAAACGGCCATATTTTTTTTCCTGTCAACCTTTCGACTTGAGCGCTTGAGTAAGCTGAAGTCACAAGGTTCACTCGGATGAAGGTTTACTCGATGAAATGTTCCATTCTCGTTTCACCGAGTGTTCACATGCTTCCTTTCGAAGGAAGAGTTCACTCGGCATTCTCGCTACGAAGTCGTCGAGAGTAGTCACGGCCGCATTGGAATTCGTCCGGTGCTGACGGCTAAGTTCGGGAATATTTACGATTTCAATTGACATTTCCGATAACGTCGAACTAAATTACGAGAAATTGGCGATTCTTGTAAACAGTAAATAAATTTCAGCACCATAAAATGAACATATGGTTAAATAATAACCTGAAAACTGATATCTACCAGTATTTTTGCACCATGAAAATATTTTTATTCCAAAATAGGCCTCGGCTTGCAATAAAATCCATATAAATGGAATATTTATTAACGTATCCAAAAACTAAAAACTGTTTTGGAAAGGTGATGAAATATGCTTTTAAAATTTATTATTAGAAATAACAACGTAATTTTTTAAATAGAATAATTTTTAATGTAAACTTTTAAAAGTTTAAAAAATGGCTCTACTTGCTTTTATTCTAACTAAAATTACTGGTAACAAAAAATATATAAAAACACACACTTATTTTGTTAGACAAGTAAATTATAAACGTTTCTATCACCTCTCTTTTTTGTCGTTTCATATAAAAATAATTTATAAAAAATTCACAATGTTTCATAATTATTTTTTCAAATTCGATCAGAGACTTTGGTTCCATAGAAGTGTACATTCGTATTATTTTGTGGTTAATTGTTATATTGAATATATAGAGCATTATTTTTTCTTTCCAATGCCGTTTAGATCATATTTTTCACTATGATAGTAAGGGAGAAACAACGATTTCTATGAGACGTGTAGGAGTTATTTCGAAAAGCGAACTAAACGGAGCATTTTGACGTTTAAGCCGCTCCGGCTACTCGTCCTCACGCCAGAACATTTCGGCCGACTAATTTGCGAGTGAAAGACTGTTCACTTGAGTGTTCACACACATCATTCGCGTCACGTGATGTTAAATTCCGGTTGCGAGTGAACAGTGCTGTCTCTATTCACTTTCGTGTTCACACGGTTCATTTCGAGGGAAAGAGGCTGAATGAAATCACGAAATGAACGATAAATGAATGGTGTGAATGGGCTAGTAGCTGGAAATACAACCCCCTTCTACCCGCACCGCCGGCGTGCTCTGTGCGACGCCGCTTCCGGAAGGAGATACACGTGCGTCAAGTTTAAATGGGTATATATGACCTATAGTTGAAATGAAATTCTATAGTTATTTTTTCATAGTTGATTTTGCATGTGTTTCTTACTAAGGTAATAAAAAGTTGATTTATAAAATATACTAGCATTATTTTTTTATGAGAAAATAACCCATAAAGAATAAATAATTATCAAAATAATAATAATATCTCACCTGTTTTTTTAAAGAATTGAGTGAAGAAAAAAAAATTATATATTTAATTAATAAATAACCTTAGGAATTTTTGCACAAATAATACTAGTAGGTGCATCAATAACTGATATGATCTATAAATACATGACCTTTCCCACTGAGGCTGATAATGCATTTACTATGTCGATGTATGCTATTATATTGTGACTGATTCTATTTGGGAGGCTGATATGAGTACCGCCGCCTCGGGAACCAATCGTTGGGTATCTGCAAATGGACTAAGCGGGGATACCCGGGTTCAGGGAGTGAGGCTTTTCCAGATCTTGATTGAGGGTCCGTCTGTCCACCAGCTGTGGGCTGATTGAGGGAGACCCTTTGACCCTCCAGCCGGACTCACTTGACCCAAAACCTTGCACCGCAGTGAGAGGGATGTATTCACACGTCACTCCTGGATATACTGACCCCCAGATTCCTACCCACCCACTATAAATTATAGAATAACGTTTTTTGTTATCAGCAAATCCCTCTGTGGGGGCAGATAATAGATAGTTTGTCTTTTTTTTACATTATCTCCACACAGAAGGCCCTGAGGAAAATAATTTCCCTCAGGGCCCATTATATCATACAGAATGCTGTGTGGAAGGTTTTTTCAACGAAAAGAAAGAGAGGAAGTTCTGGGAAGGATAAAGGTATGAGATGTGGGTAGGAATCTGCGGGTCTGTGTGTTCAGGATTAAGGAGTATGAATCCATCCCTCTAACTGCAGTGAAAGGCGATGGGTCAAGGGATTCAGGCTGTAGAGGTCAAAAGACCTCCCTCAGCCTCTTCTCTATCCCGTAGCAGATGGACAGAAGCATCGGCCGCTAAGACCTGGACAAATCTCACCTCATAAATCCGGACACCCCAACTATGTCATCAAACGTAGCGAACTGCTTTGGGTAACTCAAAGATATTCAAATTCAAAAGATATACGCTGTGATGTCCGCGTAACTGTCGGCGGACTATTACCTAATCGGAGTAGTTTATATACGAAAAGAATTTGTTCATTTCGTAGATTTTTTGGAAGGTGTGCATTAGTATTCATTAATTGGTAAACAATATCGGCGACATCCCGAAGCGCAGTCCCACCCAGTAAAAACTGCGCATAGCACATCTCTTATATTTCAACATCTTTGGGGTGACCTATGGCATAGGTGTTGATTATCCAATAAATGGTTTCCGGGGTGGCGGTACCCATACGAGCCTTTTATGAATACCGCCGAGTCTCGGGACCCGAAGGTCGAGGGTTCGAATCCCGACGAGGACAATATTTATTTTTATTATTTCAAACTCGATTTAAAAAGATGATTGAAATTCGTTTTGGCCCCTTTCCGGGATGGTTGGTGACAAGACACCTTCTTGAAATGACTTTAGTGACTAGATCCGAATATCCAGGTACTTCCTAATATTCTGCTGTTTAGACAACAGCGACTGGACGAAACTCCAAATCATAAATTCCTTTGAAAAGTCATAAAAAGTGATGAAAAAATGTGAAAATTTGGTTAAGTTAGGTTAGGTAGGTATGGGCTAATTAACTTTTTTTTTAACTTATAATGACTTTTCAAATGGGTGTTGAAATTGCATGATTCTGAGATGTCATGGAACCCTGCACAATACTGGGGGGGGGGGTGTCTCCGGGAAGTTGGGACTGTTTATTTATACGCCCCTTAAAAGCTTCAAAAATTATGTCGTCATAGAAGTACCTTAAAAAATATTAAATAATTATTTAACCGTATTGCTAGTTATTATGTTATTGCTGTGAATCCTTTCCATTTAGAAGCTGGTCATTTGACTAACTATTGAGTTCACTCTGAGTTTTATGTACATTAAGGTGGTCCAAAAACTTTTTTTTATTATTTTTCATTTGGCCACCCCGTGAATTTGTTACACGTATTTATAGAAATAACATAGTAAAATTTCAGCGCGATAGCTCAAGTAGAAAGGGGTGCTCAATCGAGTGTTGTTTTTGAATTTTTTGTGTAAAATGCTTAATTTTAACTTTTTGCTACAGGCCAGTTTCGTGTGTTAAACTATTAAATAAATATTAAAATAAACTACTGAAGAGTTTTATGGACAAATGTGAACAGTATTTGATACTTATTTAGTAGACTGTGAAGTGAATCAGTGTAGTAAAATGTGTTCATCTACTTGAAAAAAATACGAAATTTTTCTACTTGGGGTTCGAGATATTGAGCCATTGATGAGGCTTAACCAACATCCTACTCTTCGGCAAGTTTTACTCCGTTATCACTACATATTAAATGATTCCAAAAATGTGAAAGATTCCGCGCATGTATACTTATTCAAGAACTTGTAAAAGTATGGAGTAAATCTAGTATTCCGACCAGACAACAAAATCACTGCATTGAAAAACTGATTAAGTTTGTTAAGAACTGGCTGCTATTGAATAAAAATAGAGGAAGAAATTCTGAAGCACAAAAAAAGGAGAGTATTTGTTTAAAAAAGAACTAGATAAACTTTTTGATATTATCCATGCAAGCGCTTTGAATTTGATAAAAAATGCGGAAGACAGAGCGTTTCTCATCGATCAAAGATGATAACGTAAGATGATTATGACCTCAATCGACAAGAAACTAGAAAAGGTCAAAGAAAGTTCTCTAAAATGGAAACAAAGATCTGAAGAATTGAAAGAAATGGCTGCTGAAAGTAATGCTTCATCTTCGGTGGTGTCGAGACAAGAGTTAGAACTTGAGTGCAGCTTCAGTAGCACTTCTAGTAATGCTAGCATATTAGAGGAAAAGTCCAAAGATGAGTTTGTAGTGCGTTAAGTCTACAAGTGACATATTTACACAATACGTTACCAGTGCCCTTGATCGTAATAAGATTTAAACTAATCAAGAGAGAAGAAAAACAAATTGTTCGATTTGTTAGTTATCATCTACACCAAAGTTTGAATCGAAGCGTCTTTGGCAGCAGATGCACCAGTAAATGACTTAATACTTTGGAATAGCTTAAAATTGTACGAAGCCATTGATTCCGAAATCAGTATAGCAGCTAGGGGTGTCTTATTGCGTCACTTATGGTATTTGTCAGAAGAACTAGTCTCATTTACCTAGTTTTCTGAAAAACAGGCCATTGTTCAAAAAATAAATTCTGATGCCGGTAATCGTTCAGTACGAGGTGATTCTGCTAAGCTTGCCTCAGAGGTTACATTAGAAGCTTTTGCAACACAAAGAACGTTGAAAACGCTCTTAGTTCTTGATATCAAGGACTCTTTCTTGTAATTACCTCCTGAGACTTGGAATAACAACGTTGATTACCTTCAAGGCAAAAGCTGAGTCAAAAATTTGCGTGTTGTTAATGATACAGCGGAGATAGGTTTATTTGAACTATTTGAAGATTACAGCACGATACTCACTAAGAATGAGGAAGAAAAGCAATTTTTACTTCACATCGTTGAACAAAATAGAAAAATCGTTTCTACTGAAACATTCAAAATGGAGTTAGCAAACATAGTTTTGAAAGATTGCGACTAATATTATGTTAATTATTGCTTTGTTACCAAATTTTGTTCAAATTCAAATACGTTTTATACTTATTTGACTAAATTACTTGTAATATTAATAAACCTTAAATTACGTGTCTTACATAAAATCCAGAACTTTTGTCGGAAACTTCTAATTCGATGAGCACCCCCTTGTATATAAGATAGGGGGCTGAAATTTTTTACACATAATAGGAATGATAGGTGTAACAAATAAAATAGGTGGCTACATCTATATTTGAAAAAAAAATATTTTACTATACAGGCCTGGACCACCTTAATGTACATCCTATCCTACTAATATTATAAAGGCGAAAGTTTGTATGAATAATTATTTAACCGTATTGCAAGTTAGTATGTTATTGCTGTGAATCCTTTCCATTTAGAAGCTGGTCATTTGACTAACTATTGTGTTCACTCTGAGTTGTATGTACATCCTATCCTACTAATATTATAAAGGCGAAAGTTTGTATGAATAATTATTTAACCGTATTGCAAGTTAGTATGTTATTGCTGTGAATCCTTTCCATTTAGAAGCTGGTCATTTGACTAACTATTGTGTTCACTCTGAGTTGTATGTACATCCTATCCTACTAATATTTATTATAAAGGCGAAAGTTTGTATGGATGTATGTTTGTTACTCTTTCACACAAAAACTATAGAATGGATTTTAAAAATTCTTTCACTAATAGAAAGCTACATTATTTGCGAGATCGGCTAAATTTCGGTTTAGGGGCGAAATGCCTAGAAAATCAAACTAGTTATTTTTATACTAACTATGGGCCGGGGAATCCGAATCTGAAAGAATTAGGCGGCGGCAAGCAATATTAACTGAATTACACGACTTTAAAATTTTCTATACACACACACATGAAAATAGCCATTTTGGAAGCATTTTGACACACGAAGTACGAAGATCAAGAACAAGATAACATAGATGTTTTTACCACACAAAATTAAGTGTTGCCATTAAGCAGTAATATCAATAACGTAAAATAACATGTTTATATTTTAAGTACTTATTTTTTATAAATTTTACTCACTTTTGTATCACAAACCATGTTACATAAACCCAGCGTAGCTGCTAAACTACTTGAAAACAGGGATGTTTTTTTGCCGTGACGCGAGCAGGCGGTATAAAGGGGCACAAACCATGTTACACAAACCTAGCGTAGCCGCTAAACTACTTGAAAACAGGGATGTTTTTTTGCCGTGACGCGAGCAGGCGGTATAAAGGGGCACAAACCATGTTACACAAACCTTAAGGTATGTTTTTCTGCTGTTATCTATTCACATTGATTCATATAATAACATTGATATTGGTGACCGGTCTACGTCACAACTTTTTAAGACTACGAATTCCCATACTTTTGGTTTAAGAATACGGCCGTTGAGATAGTCATAATTCATCAGGTTAATGTGTTATGTGATGAATTATAATACAACGGACGAAGAAAACTTGTTCGATTTATAAGGTATGTTCGATGATATTATTGTTTAATGGCAACACTTAATTTTGTGTGGTAAAAATATCTATGTTGTTTTTCTATGGTCTTCGTACTTCGTGTGTCAAAATGCTTCCAAAATGACTATTTTCATGTGTGTGTGTATAGAAAATTTTAAAGTCGTGTAATTCAGTTAATATTGCTTGCCGCCGCCTAATTCTTTCAGATTCGGATTCCCCGGCCCATAGTTAGTATAAAAATAACTAGTTTGATTTTCTAGGCATTTCGCCCCTAAACCGAAATTTTTCCGCGAGATCTATAGGCTATATATATTGGTAAGCCATTGCGTTATGAATAATCTCTGGCGTTATGAAATTATTTCTCATACGTTTTCTGTCCGTAACAAAATCGATTTATTGCAAACGTCAGAAAAAAACATACCAATTGTCGCCTTGGAAACGATGTTTTTTTTTAATTAGGCAATTCAGCCTAAAAAGAGTGATTTTTGGCGTCACGTCGTATTTAACCCTCGACCCGTTGCGTGGGGTCTTTAAAAGCCCAGGTTTTACAGAAATGCTAATTATGTTCATTTTAAATGTTACCACTGATTTCTTACTTTAGGTAGCTTCCTAAAAGGGACTATACTTGACGCAAGCGCCGAGAAAATTTAGTTTGCGCATATGCGATGTGAGATACAGACTTGTGTTTCGGCGTGAGGCTAAAAAAATCAACAAAATACCATGAAAAATCAAGTTTATATGTTTTTTTTTTGTATTTTGTTGATTTAATAATTTTGTTGTAATAATAATAAGTCTATATCAACCTCAAATAGTTATAAGTTTGATGGAAATTGGTTAGATTTTTTTAAAAAGTTTTCTATTAAAAAATATGATTTAAAATTTCAAAAAAAGGTTCCTTGTTGATTTTCAAGCTCTTGCATTGAAAATAAATAACTAATTTTTAACATTTCTTTTTATTTTAAAAGTAATCATTATCACCTGACTGTAATCAGTTAAAATAACATATAAAATGTATGCTACAACAACAATTTAAGCATATTTAATTTTAGGGTCCTAAGGGACCCCACGCGACACCTCGCGTTACAAAAAAGGCGCGACGGGCGGAGGGTTAATAACCATCTCTATAAATTAATCACCGAAATGTATGTATACGCATACACCTGAACGAGTGCATGAAATTGGACAATTCTTTTTTTTTGTTCGTTATTTTGTATAAAACTGCCGTTGTGTTCTGGAATTATGAATTTTGTATAAAAAGTTATAATAGGTGGCACGCGAGCAGTTCGAAAACTGAATGTTTTGGGAATAAATGTGTATAATGCGAGAGGTGTGAGGGGGGAGTGGGGAGGGGGTGGTAAGAGGGTGGGGGAAGGAGTTAGGGGAGGGAGAGGTGGGAGGGATGAAGGGGAAAGTGGAAGGATGGAGGAGGGTATGGGGAGGGGAAGGGGTGGGGGGAAGGGGGTTGACGGGGGAGTGGTATGGGGAGAGGGAAGGTGGAGGAGGCGGAGTGGGGTGGGAGAGGTTGGAGGGAATAAATGGGTAGGGGGTGAGGGGAGGGGTGGGTGGAGGGATAGGGGAAGGGGGTTGATGGGGGGAGTGGAGTGGAGAGAGGGAAGGTGGAGGAGGCAGTGGGGTGGAGAGGTGGGAGGGAAGGAAGGGGAAGGGGGAGGGTTGGAGAAAGGTGTGGTGAGGTGGAGTGGGGGGGGTATAGGGTGGGAGAGGTGTCGGTGGAGAAGGAGGGGGAGGGAGAGGGGGGTTGATGGATGAGTGGAGAGGGGTGAGGGAAGGTGGTGGGGGGAGGAGTGGAGGGAGCGGTGGGTGGAGGGGGAGGGGGGTTTATGGGGGGAGTGGAGTGGGGGGAGGGAAGATGGAGGATGCGGAGTGGGAAACCCCTAATACAATAATATGCGAGCGAAGCCGCGGGAAAAAGCTAGTAGATACATATTAGTATTATTTTTTATGTTGTGGAATGAGAATAGATTTCTGACTCTGACTACTTCATGTTTTGAAATTTAGTACACAGATTATTAGTGTTCATGATAGTTTATATTGTGTTTTTATAACTTTTTTTTACAATTTTTTAAGATATATTTTTGTTAACTTCTTACGGATACAGGGTCCTTACTTTTTAATTATAATTTAATTACGTGAAAATCTTTTACTGGATATTATGTGTATTATTAATGTTATTATTATAAGTGTAAAATATCGTTGATTTTCAAAAAGTGATAAGAATAATATGTGCACTTTGCAGAGGAGATGATCAGTTTTGATTACGTATGAATCCATCCCTCCCAATGTAGTGCAAGAGAGATAAGTTTTGTTTTGTTAATTTAGAAAATCAACAGATTATTTATGTAGGTACTTCAATAAAATCAATAACACACATAAAATATAAAAATAGATTTTTATATAACCTAAAATTAAAACAAATTTAAAATAAACAAACTAAGGTTCCTCTACTAGTGAGCTAACATATTTTCAAAAATTCAACTTTGTAATTAAAATAAACAAGATATAAGAACACCAGTATATTATGACTATAATGCTAACTGATAAACTAATAACCTGCGATGAATTTCAAAATATTAAGTATTGAAAAGTGCGTAACAGCAATAATAGTAATATGAACCTACAACCAACTATGTGTTCATTAGTCAATTAGATGGTAAGTAACTGGCAAGGATTCACAGCAACAACATCATAACTTGCAATAGGGTAAATGTAATTATTTAATGTCGGCTGTGACGTATTTCACATACAAGAGGATATTCTGGGAAGGAAAAGAGTATTAGGTGAGGGTAGAAATCTGGGGGTCAGTCTGTCCAGGAGTGACAGACGTATGAATCCTTCCTCCTATTGCGGTGCAAGGTGATGTTCCGAGAGAGTACGGCTGGAGAAGTCAAAGAGACTCCCTCAACCATTATCTCCCGATACAGCCTGCCATTCAGCTGATGGGCGGACGCATCCGCCACCAAGAACCATCTTCATCCCACGAACCCGGGCACCCTGCTAAGTCACCAAACACAGCGAACCACTTGGGGTGACGTATGGCAGAGGTGTTGGTTATCCAATAAATGGTTCCTGGGGCGGCGGTACCCATATCAGTCTCCCAAGTTGTTGCATAATTAAAATTCTTATATAAAAGCATTTTTCCGAGCTTGGTAGAACATTTAAGAAGATGGAAAAGTGATTTTTCTCTAGTTCGAACGCCTGACCTCTAAAATTAATCTCAGACAAAAGGGGCGTGCAATTAATAGCACTATTGATAATTTTATGGAAATATATTATATCTGCAGAGTATCTAGTTTTTAGTGGCTCGATTCCCCATTTGCCTAAAAATTAAATACCACAATTTATGGAAAAAAAACCCTGTGCTTTAGGAGCGAAAACGCATTATTTTGGTACAATTTCTACCTCAGGGGAGGCCATCAATGCGTAACGATATTCACTTGACACCCTAATATTCAAGGAGCGTTCAAAACAAAACGAGAGGAGTGTGCCTGCAGCACGACAACACCTGTCACAGCCTTAGCCACCAAAGTGCTTTCAGACTCATTGGTTGGGATGTTTTGAACCACCCCTCATATTCCCTTGACTGGGCGTATTCAGATTATCATTTTTTCACCTTTCTGAAGGCACAAATAGCTCGAATTAACTTTTCTCAAACGATGAGCAGATGCAGAAAGATGTTCTAAAGTGGGGGAAGGGTCTGGCGGGAGAGTTTTTCTAGGAAGGCATAAAGAAGCTTGTGCCATGGCTCACCACATGTATCGAACGTGATGGCGATTTTGTGGAAAAATAGTCAACTATTTATCAACCACCTTCTATAATTTATTTCTAAATGCACTTTTTTCAAATTCCGTAGCCTTTCTTTCTGAACATTCTGAGGATGTTGGCGTTCCCTTGAAGCTTCAGGTGTCAGGTGTTCAGGTCACCGGAGTTGAGGCTGCCTTTCTTCCTTATAGCAGTAAGAAAGTTACTCGTTTCTCAACAGCGGCTGGTTATGAACTTCACTACAATCGGTTGAGTAAATGTAGGTTTTTCTTTTGAGCCTTGACGATTTTTCAATGTGGATGAGTGTTTCAGGCTGATAATTATTGCTTATAATAATTGTCACCCTTTGTGCTATGCATAAAAATCTTGTCTTAAACGTTAGTTTAACAATTAAAAATAATAATTAAAATTTTCTTTCTTTTTTGAGGAACGCCAATAATTTCCACATAGTTATTAATGAGGTTTGCTCCAGGCACAGGCGGTTTAATTTGAATAAAACCAGATTATAATTAACATCAAGTTCCTTACTTTGAACTGTGAGGTCATCATCATCATTACATAGTAGGTATAAAATGAAGTCGCTCAAAATGTATGTAGATCTTTTAAACTACGCAACGGATTTTCCTGCGGTTTTCACCAATAGATAGAGTCATTCAAGAGAAAGGTTTATATGTATAATACATTCTTATTTTAGTAGAGAAAAGCCGAGAAATTCAAATATTCAATTCAGGCAGCGGGCAGCGGGCAGCTGGCAAGCGGGTGGTGTGGATTTTATAAAGGTTGGGTAATGGCGTTGTGTTTCGTTGGCCACAGCAACGTGTGGCCGGGTCTGCTAGTTAATTATATTACGACTTTCTCTTAATTACTCATTCAATGTTTTTAATTCTGTAAACACTTTGAATACTTTTCTTTAATTTCATTTTTAAATGAAATTAGTGCGTTACTAAAGTCTGGGTCTGAGCCAGTGACGTCAGAAGCACTCTCAGCGGCAGCGGTCTGGACTTGTTGCCTGTTCTACTGATAGGTAAGACAGAGTCGAGAGGTCGAGTAAGGGTCGAGATAGTCCGTCTGGCGAAGTCTAGTTTAGGTCTACCTCTACGCTACGCTGTAGGTGGGTAAACGCGTTTGCGGCCAAGACAAAGACAAACCTCACCCTATGAACCCGGGCACCCTTGCTAAATCAGCGCAACGTAGCAAACTCCTAGGAGGACTCATGGAAGGGCTCTTGGTTATCCAATAAATAGTTCCCGGGGCGGCGGTACCCACACTATCAATGACAGGGATTCTACGGAATATACGGGATCATAGGGTGAGGTTTATCTAGATTTTGGCGGCGAATGCGTATACCAACCTTTAGGTTGGTGGGCCGGATTATTAATTTAACCTTATTAATAACATTTTTTTTTCTTTATTCATTGCTTTTATGGATTCATACGTCCTTCACCCTAGACATATTAATCTCCAGATTCTTGCCCTCCCATCGTATATTTTTCCTTCCCAGAACAGCCTCACCGTCTTTGAAATAATGAAATAAGCCATGAGGGATTTTTTATTCCTTTTGATATAATGAAATTTAAGAAATTAAAATAATTTTCATGGAAATTTCAGCTTTTATTAATTTAAACTTATTATTAACCATTTTTTTATTTTTGTTATTTATTCATTACTTTGATGGTTACACAATTTGTGAATATTTCAACCAACATGCAACAGGCACGTGCCCATGTTATGGTGGTCAGCAAGTGGTGAGCATTAATATAAGGGAATATAATATATTATAAAATAATATCAAAGAAAATAAAATAACATAGTACTAAAGAATATAAAGAATTAGAATGAATAAAATAATATAACAAGAGTATGAAAGAGATAAAAGAAAATAAAAAGCATACATAGTATACGCAGGAATATAAAACAATGTGATTTATAAATATCTAAAATCAATGTTAGTAGGTAGTATAGAGCTAGCAACTAAAAAAAGAGTTATTATTGTGATGATATATTTTTGTGCACATAGGAATATTTTTATATGGGAATATTATTCGTGTTTAAACTAATAACAGTGCAGTGAATTGTTATTGAACAATAATTGTCTCAGCAGATACAAGTAGAAGTAGGGCACTATTTTTAATAGAGTTCATGGATGGGACATATCAGTGACCACCTTGAGGTGACATTACACTCAAATAACGCAATGACTTTGAAGAAGGTGATCGTTTTGAAAAACATTTCTTTATTTCAGGTCACAAAGATGGGGATTTTCAAAAATTACACCGCTACTGAGAAATTAGTTACAAAACATGTTTTTCACTTAGATAATAAACTTGTTATTGACATAAATAGATGAACATTCTGGAAAGCAGCATTATTTTAACCCTCTGCGTGCCGGTATACGATAAATCGTTGGGGTGCGATTAATTCTTGGGACGTGTGAGAAAGTTAAGAATATCTATTTTTTTTTTTTTTTTTAGGAACGTTTACAGGTTAATAACATTACATGCATTAAAGAAAACAAATTATAATAATTAGGTTACAACCCAATAACAAATGTTCACATCATGCCCAATTAATAAATTTAAAAAAGTCAATAACTATTAACTTTCTTTTACCTAATATTGCAAAGATCGGAACTAGATAAACTGTCTTAACATAATCCAGATATTCTGCCTAATACTGTATAATATATAAAATATACAGATAAGATAAGATAAAAAAAAAAACAAGAAAAGAAGAAAAAATAAATATATGTTTATACAAAAATAATGATGAAAACTGAAAAACACGAGACGTAGGGTCAAGAAATAATATTTACAATTATAAAAAAAACAGTAAAAGTAAAATCAAAGAGGTGATAGACTATATGAATTCTGCCAGGATAAAAATATGGTTGTATTAAATACCTGGTTTAAACTCCCAAAAAGAAGGCTTTATACATGGAGATCACCTCAGGATGGAACAATCTATAATATTGTCAAGAACCAAATAGACTATGTGTTAGTAGACCATAGATTCAGGAACTCTGTAAAGAGAGTCACCACGTACCCTGGTGCGGACATTGGTTCTGACCATGTTTTGTTAACTGCCGATATTGTTTTACGCTTAAAACAAATAAAAAAGCCCAAAAACAAAATTAAAATGGATATCTCGAAACTCCACGAAGAAATAAGGTATCTCAGACTTTGAACGATAATATTAAGCTACTCCCTTGTGATCCATCGATAGAAATACAAACACAATGGGATAACCTTAAGTCAGTTATATGTGAAACCTGTGATTGAAATGAAAGATGAAATTTGAAAGCTGATAAGCAAATTAGAATAAAGAATTGGATGACTGACCACATCTTGAACTTAATGGATGAGAGACGTAAACACAAACATAATGAGACACAATATAAAAACTTACAAAGAACGATTAGACGTGAAATTAAAAAAGCCAAAGAAGAATGGATGAAGTCACAGTGTGAAGAACTAGAGTCGTACAGTCACAATGCATTCAAACTTCACAAAAAATTGAAGGAAATTACGGGCACTTCTAGAAGAATTACTCCATCATGTTTAGTTGACGATTCCAATAAATTAATATTAGATGAAAAAGATATTTTACAAACATGGGAAAAGTATATTCATGATACATTCAAAGATATTAGACCTGATGTTAATATTCCTAATGATCAATTGCATGGACCATCGATTTTAAAATCAGAAATTCTTCATGCGATAAAGGCTTCAGACAATAGAAAAGCGTGCGGACCACACGATATTCCAGTTGAGGTGTTGAAGCTCTTTAATGATGAAAATGTTGACTACCTGTTGAGGTTATTTAACTCTATATATGACACAGGGAATATACCCCAAGATTGGCTAAAATCCACCTTCGTGACATTGCCTAAAAAACAATACCCTAAGAAGTGCAGTGACTATCGATTAATAAGCCTGATGAGTCATGTCCTTAAATTATTCCTTAAAATAATACATGCCAGGATACGCAATAAGTGCGAGCAGGACTTGGATGACACTCAGTTTGGCTTCAGAAATACGTTCGGGACGCGTGAAGCATTATTTTCTATCGACGTACTATTACAAAAGTGTCGTGACCAAAGAAAGGAAGTCTTTGCCTGTTTTATTGACTACGAAAAAGCATTTTATAGGGTAAAACATGCTGACCTAATGAAAATGCTTGCGGATTGTAACGTTGACACCAAAGACCAGAATTTCATTAAAAACCTGTATTGGTTCCAAACAGCAGAAATAAGCCATGAGAATGAGAGATCTAATGCAATTGCCATTAAGCATGGAGTACGACAAGGCTGTATCCTGTCGCCACTATTGTTTAATCTCTATTCCAACTATGTCTTTAAAAGAGCCCTAAGTAATACTGGGAAGGGTCTGAAGATCAACGGAGTTGTCATTAATAACATAAGATACGCAGATGATACTGTATTACTACCTGACTGTATCGATGACCTCAAAGACCTATTAATTATTGTTAATAACGCTGGTGAGCAACTGGGCCTAACAATCAACGTCAATAAAACTAAATGGATGACATTTGGACGACTAGATCATTCTGAATCAGTGATACAGTTAAATGGTTGCAATGTCGAAAAGGTGGAAAGGTTTAGATACCTCGGTAGTATTCGCACGGAGACTCTTGACCAAGATGTGGAGGTTAGGTGCAGAATTGAAGCAGCAAGAACTACGTTCATTAAAATGAAATCCCTCTTCTGTAATGACAATATCAGCTTAAAACTAAGGCAGAGAATGCTAAAATGTTATGTGTGGTGGGTCTTGCTCTATGGATGTGAAACATGGACCTTGAAAGTAAATACCATGAACAGGTTAGAGGCTTTTGAAATGTGGCTTCACCGGAGAATGCTTAAGGTCCCATGGGTTGACATGATCACCAACACAGAAATTCTCAGGCGGACTAGAGCAGATAGAGAACTGCTTACATTAATTAAAGTCAGGAAAATTTCATATCTGGGTCATATACTTCGAGGGGAGAAGTATCACTTGCTCCATTTGATATTGAAAGGCAAGATAGAGGGTCGCCGAGGGCCTGGTAGGAGACAAATGTCTTGGCTGAGTAATATACGAGAGTGGACCGGGATTAGAAGTGTGGAGAAGCTATTCCGGGCAGCGCAAGACAGGGAGACATTCTCAAGAGTGATCGCCAACGTCGGGGGGACCTGATACGGCACACAAAGAAGAAGAAGAAAAGTAAAATGATAGTACCTACTCATAAAAAAAATGTAGTAAAATATAGTGTGCCTGTTTTAAGACTATTTTTTTAAACAAAATAATTATTAAAAATATATTTATATATAAAAATTGAAAAACCCCAGACGTAAAGTGGAAAAATAATATAATCAGACATATTCGCGTACACCCTGTATACAAATACGTATTACATTCATTTTAAATTTCAAATTAAAAAAAATAAATAATAAAGTACGGTATCAATTTTTTAGTTTTTTACAATAAATTAATCAACGAGTATTTATTAATAAATTGGTTATTATAAGGCTCCATTAGTTAATGTTATGTAACTTTAAGCTCTTTCAAACAATACGTTTCAAAGAGTACACGACAAGATATCAGCATCGATATATTTTATGTTATAATGATTGCAAGTTCTCAATAAGAAAGAATTTTGCCTGAGACTAGTCGAAGCAATTTCGACATGAAACAATGACTTGTCTCTAGTTTTCTTACTCGGGACTCTAATACTGATTGATCTTTACGAGGTACAGTACATCCTGGACTTGATCTTATTTAATCACAAGCAAAAATTTAAGCACAAATCCAAAACCATTTCAGGTGGCTAACTTTAAAACAAAGACGTGCTGGTCAAACAGGTACCAAAGAATTAAACATTTTTACTGTCTTTTCATTAACTCTTCGAATAATAAGAAATAAATATTTATAAACTTTTGGCTGTCAAGGTTTGCGCTGTTCTTCCGATGCATTTAAATGTTCCTTTTTATTTGTAATGTTTTCAACCCTTTTGCGAAAACAAGAATTCTTCTAAAATCTTTCTGATGTGTTTATTACAAATCAACATATTTGTTTCTAAATGTTTAAATGTTGATGTAATTGGCTTAAAAAAACCAAACTGCGAATTTCGAATTAAAGTACTTAATAGAATAAACTTTAAATTTTAAATACAGATTCCCTTTCTTATGAAGAAAATTGGTAATAAAACTGTTACCCACTTCACTTTTTATCACATTCATATAATCATATAATTTTATTTTAAAATTAAATGTGTGTTACGCCACCAATTCAACCGTCACTTGTGATGGGGTGTGTAAAATATCTTGCTCGTTTATTCCTAAGGCAATGAGAGAAGCACTATTTCTTTCCATTTCAAAATAAAACAAATGTTCACTGACAAGAAGAGACATATCTAACTTTTAGTAATCCTCGGTCTCCGGTTATTATAATGGCATTTGATGTTTAAGGACAATTTTGGCCACTTGTGATTAGATTGGTTAAATCGGTTGAGTGATTCTGTCGTACTTTTTAAAAATGTTTTCACCCGAAGTGAGATCAATTTGACCAGACGTCGGGTATACCGACACACCAGCTAAACATTTCTGCCTATTTCTTAAGTTGTGTTTCTAGTTGTGTTTCAGAATCTGGTCAAATATAGATTTTTTTTCTTATTTACAATTTTTTTAATTTAAGAATTTTGTATGCTGTTGTGCACATTTAGATGTTCTTTGTCGTTAAAAACTAAGCATTATTAAATATTTTTTTTAAATATGTATAAAAAAGTTTAAAATTGTTATAATGGAATTCCCCAGGGGGATTCACTGGGTTAATCAGACCTCGACCATATTTTGTCAGACTGTCAAAATATTTTCGCCTTGCAATAAAATGCAAACAAATGGAATATTTCCACATAATGAAATTTGTTTTAAAAGGTGATATAATTATTAAAATTTTATAGATCGAAATAGGCATAAAATTTTTGAAGTGTAAAAATTTTGTATGAAAATATAATAAAGTTTTAAAAATGTCTTACTTTTTCTAGCTAATATTACTGATGAAAAAATTTAACAAAAACTTACTTTATTAGATAAATGATAAAAATAAAAATAAACGATAATGTCATCTCACTTTTGTGACAAAAGTAATATATAATTTGCCATGTAAAAGTTATAAATATAATGCCATGTTAAAGTTATTAATAAAATGCCATGTAAAAGTTATTAATAAAATGCAATGTAAAAGTAATAAATAAAATGCCATGTAGAAGTTATTACTAAAAAATCCCAAATTCCTAATATTTTTTTCAAATGGATCCGAAACTTTGGTTTCATTGAGGTGTATGTACATTTTACTTTTGCCGTTAACTTTTTGATTTGAATGTAAAGTGCGGTGTTTTTACTTTCTAACGTGTCGTTTGTATCATATTTCTCACTATGGGAGTAAGGGAGACATAACCATGAGACCTATATGAATTGTTCCGAGGAGCGAACAAATAAGCCTGAAGGGTTAAGATACCTACAGAAAAGCGCACTTGGGTCATTTAATTGCCCAGTTCAATATAAATTAATTAATTTTAATATATTGATAGTAATGCAATAATATGACTTTATCCTTGTTTATGCATTTATATGGTGAAAAATAAAATATTTTTCCTCATAATTAAAACAGAATGAGAATTACGTCGTGCACGAAGATAACCTAACGAACTTAAGAAATTGTTGGACGACAGTGGAATATTTTGAAGTATTGCTTTTTCTTCCATAGTTTAAGTTTAAAGTAAAGTCGCCTCTTTTAGCCCCATACCCGGCCAACAGGGCCGGACTGAGAAATATGCTAACAAGGCAGTCACACCATTCAAACATCGCTCCTTAGCAGTGCAGGACTAAGTACTCCAGCAGGGGCAGGCAGAGAGAAATGACCGTCACACCATTCAAACATCACTCCTTAGCAGTGCCGGACTAAGTATTCCAGCAGGGGTAGGCAGAGAGAAATGACCGTCACACCATTCAAACATCACTCCTTAGCAGTGCCGGACTAAGTATTCCAGCAGGGGTAGGCAGAGAGAAATGACCGTCACACCATTCAAACATCACTCCTTAGCAGTGCCGCACTAAGTACTCCAGCAGGGGCAGGCAGAGAGAAATGACCGTCGCACCATTCAAACATCGCTCCTTAGCAGTGCCGCACTAAGTACTCCAGCAGGGGCAGGCAGAGAGAAATGACCGTCGCACCATTCAAACATCGCTCCTTAGCAGTGCCGCACTAAGTACTCCAGCAGGGGCAGGCAGAGAGAAATGACCGTCGCACCATTCAAACATCGCTCCTTAGCAGTGCCGCACTAAGTACTCCAGCAGGGGCAGGCAGAGAGAAATGACCGTCGCACCATTCAAACATCGCTCCTTAACAGTGCCGGACTAAGTACTCCAGCAGGGGCAGGCAGAGAGAAATGACCGTCACACCATTCAAACATCGCTCCTTAGCAGTGCCGGACTAAGTACTCCAGCAGGGGCAGGCAGAGAGAAATGACCTTCACACCATTCAAACATCACTCCTTAGCAGTGCAGGACTAAGTACTCCAGCAGGGGCAGGCAGAGAGAAATGACCGTCGCACCATTCAAACATCGCTCCTTAACAGTGCCGGACTAAGTACTCCAGCAGTGGCAGGCAGAGAGAAATGACCGTCGCACCATTCAAACATCGCTCCTTAGCAGTGCCGGACTAAGTACTCCAGCAGGAGTAGGCAGATAGAAATGACCGTCACACCATTCAAACATCGCTCCTTAGCAGTGCCGGACTAAGAATTTTAGAAATTACTAGGGACTAGGGAAACTGTGTGGAGGTTCTTTTGAGGAAAGGAAGGATAGAAAATTCTGAGAAGAAAAAGGGTATGGGAGGTGGGTAGGAATCTGAGGGTCAATATGTCTAGGAGTGACGGACGTATGAATCCGTCCTTCCAACTGCGGCGCAAGCTGGCCACCCCTGCTCAGTCACCAAACATAGCGAAACACCTAGGGTGACCTATGGCAGAAGTGTTGGTTATCCAATAGATGGTTCCCGAGGCGGCGGTACCAATACTGCCTCCCAAAATGTAAATGTTGCTTGTGGCGTACACTTGCAGTAGGGACTATTGTGGGGTTTTCAAAAGAAAATAATGCTAAATGCTCGGGTCCCTAAACTAATAGATTTAAATTTAGCATATTTAAATTATTACTCCGGTTAAATCCTGGATTTATTTTTATTTATTAATCTTAAGTTAGCTCACATCTTTGTGTGTGCTAATATTTTATAAAGATATAAACATTTACATTGGTTGTCAAACATAATCATTCTTTAAATATTACACACAAATAAAGACATTAATAATTGAGGTAGACATATTTTCGTAATTCTTTTTTAAACTTATTTATATTTTCTATCTCAGTAATTTCATTCGGGATGTTGTTATACAGTTGGACGGCCTGGTACATCAGAGATTTCTGGGTGCTTGATTTTTTTCTTGTCGGCAGTCTAATTTGCTTTGAATTTCTTGTCCCGTGACCGTGTGTTTCGTTATTATAATGTATTTTTCTTTTTAGTTCCTTAGACATCACCCCCATGTTAATTTTATGTTAAAAAATAAGTACATTCAAATACACAGTTTGCTTCACCGTCAACATATTAAGCTCTTTTAGCATGTCTCGTATTCGTGTGTATATGTTGCGCTTAAGTATTATTCGCATTGCTTTATTTTGCAGTATTTGCATTTTTTTCATTTTCTCTTCATTGCAGAGAAAAAGAATACTTGAACAGTAATTAAAGTGTGGTGATATAATTGTATTATATATTATCTGGCATGTTTCTTTATTTACTTTGTTTCTGATTCTACCAAGAAATGATATTTTTTTGCAATTTTTTTAATTGTGTTGTAGGAGGTTGTCGTCTTCTACTATGCCAGAGAGGATGAACAGCAAACTCAGCAGACGATGTAAATAGATTTATTAGGCGAAACAAATTAAATACTGGTAAAATACGAATGTCGATTAAATTAAATACAGAGTTTATACGGCGAAAAAGCAGAGTCGGTCGACGTGGGTAGGTGCGTGAAGTGAGTGCGCGAGTTAGTCCGAGAGAGTGCCCTCTCCATCGGCTGTCCAGGGTTTATATACAGGATGTTCCTTTGTTCTCGAACTTTTAAGTGGGGTGCAGCGCGTGTGGCCTGACCCCCAGATTCGCTGACGGTGACTCCATAGTTCAGTTTTATTATTTTTCAATAATACTCTGGTTGAGTATTTTGTCTACTCGGATGTTTTTCAGTATTCTTTCGCTTGGTTGGCGGCTTTCGTATCGAGTGATATTGATGTTTCACATTCCATTGTCGTCTGTTTGAATCAGCGTTCTTATGCCCGCCCGTGTTGATCGATGGTTTATTTTGGGGTCAGCATCCTGTGTCGGTATTTTAGCAGAGGTGACGCGGCTGCTACAGGGTCCGCCCCCAGTGAGGTGGAGCCTCACGATACATTAAATTTGCGCTGGTCCGCCGCTGACTCTCAGCTCCTCCAATGCTTGACTTCTGTAATGCTTCCGGCATCTCCTCCAAGTATAGTATACTCCCACGAGTAGCACTGCTACTGACAGTATGCTGAGCGTTGCCCATTGTAATTTGTGTGTTTCCATATGAATGTCTCCTGACTGGGCGATGATGACCTCTTCTTTGCTTGATGCTTGTCCCATGATGTAAGGCGTGCTGGTTGTCGACTGAAGCAATTTTCGATTTGTAGCCTCTTTTATACTAAAATCGTTTCGAAATAATTTATTAAAATTTTGCTGACAGAATCATCCTATATGTGCGCGTGTGCGTCATTTTATTATCGCATTTTTTGTTTACGTTGCCAGTGTCGTAGTGTTCGGTGAATGAACTCGCCATTGTGTCGATCCGCTGTTTTTATTTTTATTACCTTTGCTGGTTTCGGGTTTCGCTTATGCAATTGCCTTGTTATTTATACAACGCTTTCTTTATTGTATTTGATTGTACGTTGTTATTATTTCCACGGTATCATGCTCGATATTTCTCGGGAAACTTGACACTGCGTCCACTTCTTGTTGTCCTTGAACTTGGTTCCTGTTTCGTTATTTTTATCGCTGTTTTTATTCTCCGGTGAGAAAGGTTATGTGTTGCGTCGAATGCGGCTCTTCGGAATCTTGTCGTAGGTCGTTCGTTGTCGTAGGTCGTTCGTTGTCGTTCGTTGTCGAAAGTCGTTCGTAGTCGTTTGTTGTCGTAACAAATGGTCTCGATTTTCCAGTTGACACGTCACGGTATAAAGATGTGTTCGTGTCAGGGAAGGCGTCAGTCGATGTAGTGAGTCATTTATTGTGCTGCGTAGCGAAGGTCGATGAAACGGTAACATGATGTATGCGGGGTGCCGTAAATGAAATGCTGCAGGTGCTCGGATGTGATGGTGTGGTGAAGGTCGTTGTTGCTGTGGTGGAGCAGACCACGGGTCTGCATGTCCCCAGCGCGTTGCTCGACACCGCGGCGGTGGAGATGACCCATCTTCCAGGCCGTTGCTCGACGCTTTGAGTCGCGTAGATGAACGGTGAGTCGCTCGGTGAGCTGAGCCACCAGCAGGTAGTCCTGGCGAGGCGGAGCGTGTTTCCATGACGGCGAAGCACGATGGGCTTCGATAGCCATGAAATGATGAGCTGATCCCTGGGCTGAAGGTGGCGTTGAACCTTGTAAGTCGTGGGATATAGCTGTTCTCGTGGGCCTTTGAGCGTGATTTATTTATTATTTATTTATTTATTTTATTTTAAATGCACATTTACAGTTATACATAACCAATAATAAACATACATTGATTAAACATATGGTGATGAAATCCTCGAGGACGCTGCACTGGATGTGTGAAGATGCCATCCAGGAGCACTTGTGCAGAGATCTGTTACATGTTGAGACGGTTTCGGCTGCTTCCATTCGGTTTCGGCTGCTGCATCTTGGCGCTGTATCTAATTCGTTTGTTGCTGGTGCTGTCTACTGGACCTCTCGTTGGCTCTTCGGCTGATGATGAAGGCGATGATGCGTGTGTTCTTCGGGGTCACCACTGTAAGTGTTGACCCGTTCACGTCGGGATAATGAAGGCGATGTTGCGTGTGTTCGTCGGGGGCACCACTGTAGGAAGTCGTTGTCTTCTATGCCTATGAGTCTGTCTGTCTATGATACTGTAGGAAGTGTCTATATTCGTCGGTTGCGTGTGTTCTTCGGGGTCACCACTGTAGGAGGTTGTCGTCTTCTACTATGCCAGAGAGGATGAACAGCAAACTCAGCAGACGATGTAAATAGATTTATTAGGCGAAACAAATTAAATACTGGTAAAATACGAATGTCGATTAAATTAAATACAGAGTTTATACGGCGAAAAAGCAGAGTCGGTCGACGTGGGTAGGTGCGTGAAGTGAGTGCGCGAGTTAGTCCGAGAGAGTGCCCTCTCCATCGGCTGTCCAGGGTTTATATACAGGATGTTCCTTTGTTCTCGAACTTTTAAGTGGGGTGCAGCGCGTGTGGCCTGACCCCCAGATTCGCTGACGGTGACTCCATAGTTCAGTTTTATTATTTTTCAATAATACTCTGGTTGAGTATTTTGTCTACTCGGATGTTTTTCAGTATTCTTTCGCTTGGTCGGCGGCTTTCGTATCGGGTGATATTGATGTTTCACATTCCATTGTCGTCTGTTTGAATCAGCGTTCTTATGCCCGCCCGTGTTGATCGATGGTTTATTTTGGGGTCAGCATCCTGTGTCGGTATTTTAGCAGAGGTGACGCGGCTGCTACAGTGTAATCTGCATTTTTTTGAGAAGTTCAATTTTGAGTCTATTATTTTTTTATTTTATTTTTTATTTTTTTATAACAATTTAAAAATAATTTATTAACATAAACAACTACATAATTCTAAACAATTCATTAACATCATTGTAATATACAATATTATATACAAACAAATATTTAAACAAAATAGGGATCAATGACGTTAACTCCTCATACAGGTCTCATAGAAATCATTGTGTCTCGCTTACTACCATAGTGAGATCTATTTTGTAAATGGTGTTAGAAAGAAAAAACACCACGCTTTATATTAAAACTAGCTGACCCGGCCACGCGTTGCTGTGGCTAATAAAACACAACGTCATCTACTGGATGGTTATCCAAAACCACCGCCGTCTTTGAGTTTATCGCGAAGAGACAGACAGATGCCGGGGAGGACCTTAATTTATAATTTATTTATTTTATTTTATTTTTTTTATTTTTTTTTTGTAATAATAAAGACAAGGTAAATACAATATGACAGGAAAAATAAAAATATTTTTACAGAAAAAGAAAAGTCCCAATAAACTACTTTTTAGTATTTTGTCAATGGGTGCTTTTACTTTGAGGATTTAAATAAACTCATTTTACTTTATTTTGCAGTTACAATTTTTGTGCTACTGTCTAATACAAATTTTTTCTTTCGGCGAGCCAATTCTTCAACATAAAATTTGTTTTACCATTTGTACATTTTTTTATTTCAGCAGGTAACATTCAATAATTTTGGTATCATGTAGTCCAGCGTTCTTTGTCCATATTTGTTCAAGTGCTTAGGTACAATTAGTCCTTCATTTAGCGTAAAACGGGTATTGTAAATGTGATCCAGTTTATGTATGTATATAGGGCTATTCATATGCTGAGATATAATTTTATACCACAGAATTGCTCTTACTGAGAGAATTTTGAGATTCTGGAAAAAGTACGGAACATTATGTCTTTGTTCGTATAAACTTTTATGCGCTAATAATTTAACTAATGATTTTTGAACCGATTGAACATGATTTATATGTGTGTTAGAGGAAAGTCCCCAGGCTGTAATTCCATACCTTATAAATAGATTCAGCTAATGATAAATAAATTATTCGATGTGTGCATATTGGAACATAGAATTTTAATTTATATAATCTGCTAACAATAGATCTGAGTCGTTCACAGACTTTATTTATTTGTGAATCCCATTTGAAAAAACAGTCAATAATAACTCCTAAATAAACATATGACACCAAGATATTTAATTTCTTCCACTTTTTTATGATTTCTCCATTTATAGAAACCTTTGGTTCACCATGCGTATTTGTTCTACCTATATGCATGTATTTTGTCTTATTTACATTTAGTTTCAATTTATTTAATTTGAGCCATTTTGACAAAGTTTCTAAGTCACTATTTATCTTTTTGATTGCTTTCTCATAATTATCTTCTGCAATATAAATCAGTGCGTCGTCTGCAAACAGTCTTATTTTGCAATGTTTTAGTATTTTTACCATATCATTTATGTAGAGTATAAACAATATCGGACCCAATACCGATCCTTGCGGTACCCCCAGCATATTTTCAATCGGTTTTGATACATTGTTTCTTATCTTTGTTGTTTGTTGTCTGTTGCTTAAATAATTTTTAAACCATTCCAATTCTTTCCCTTTTATTCCACATTTTTTAAATTTTTTAACAACTCTTTTTCTATCTATTGTTTCAAAAGCTCTTTGAAAATCTAAAAACACCGCAACAGTATACAATTTTTTATCTATATCTTCCTTCCAATCATCAATCACTAAATTTAACGCTGTTTCACATGAATTATTGTTCCTAAATCCAGATTGTTCATCACAAAGGATGCTATTATTTTCCAAGTATTCTTCAAGTTGAGATTTAATTATGTATTCCATCACTTGTTCATATTTTGGTAACATATTTACAGGTCGAAAGTCTTCACATTTTTTTTGAATTCGAAAAATTTGGAATCGGTATCACCATAGACGTTTTCCATGATTCGGGAAACTTCCCTGTTTCTAAAGATTCGTTTATTAAACTAAGAAACTGTTCTCCTATTACAGGTAGTGCATCTTTTAATATTTGAATTGTGATCCCATCTTGGCTGGGATTTGATTTGATGTTGGACAGTATTCTTTGGAGTTTCTGGCCGTCTATTTTATTGAAATTGAATTCGCAAGTTTTTTCTTCAAAATTGAAAATTTCATCTTCTTTTATGATTGGGATATTTTTGTTAATTTCTTCTATACTTGTCACAAAATATTTATTAAACTTATCGGCAATGTTCCTCTCGTCAGCCAATTCTTTTGGGAATATGATATCTTTTTCCAGATCTTCACATTTATTTTTCATAAGTGACTTAAGTGTTTTCCACATTTTTGTTGGATCTTCCCTTTCCTGCTCAATTTTTTTGATGAAATATTCATTTTTTGTATCCTTTATTAGTTTTGAGTACTTGTTTCGAATTGTTTTAAATTTATTCCAATGTTCGTTATCCTTTGTAATTTTTGCTATTTTATAAGAAGCATCTCGTTCATATTGCATTTGTCTTAGTTTTTTAGAATACCATTGATTATTGGTTTTAATTAATATACTTTGTTCAGGCATTATTTTATTTATTGCATCATTCATATTGGTTACTATAGTTTCGGCTTTTTTGTGAAAATCTAAGTTATTTACATTTTTCCAATCTTGAATCAATAATTCCTGAATCATTTTGCTCTTATCGTATCTTTTCAGATTTCTTCTTACAATAACTTTTTTGATATTATTGGTATTTTTATTTTTTGCCATCACTATATTAATGATGCTGTGATCTGTTATTTTAGGTGTATCTAATGTTTTCACATTTAGTTCATATTCATTTGATAAAACAAGATCTATGAGTGTACAGGTAGATTGTGTTAGCCTAGTGTATTCTTTAACTAACTGTTTCATTCCTATAATGTTAATGATGTTTTTCATTTTCTTTGTATAAAAATCTGTGTCACATTTCATGTTTATATTAAAGTCTCCAATAATTATATTGAGATCAGTTTCTTTTAAACAGTTTGAACACCATTTTTCAAAATAATTTAAAAAGTCACTTTTACTGGCATTTGGGGAGTGATAAATTACACAGCATACTCCAGGTCTAAATCCTTTCTTAATTTTTATTGCTAGGATCCACGTACAGTTTTTATGATTTTCGTTGGAAATTGTTTCAAAATCTATATAATCTTTCAGTAATATTATTACTCCGCCTGTATGCCGACTATTCGAATTACATCTTATTACCTTATAGTTCGTAAATTTTATTTCAACTTCTTCTATATCTGCTGTGACATGAGTTTCACTGAGCATGATCATTTAAGGTTTTCGTTCTTCGAGCAAAATTTGTAACTCTTCGTGGTGTGCAGGCAAGCTTTGTATATTAAGGTACAAGATCTCTTCGGTTTCTAATTTGTTGTTCGAAAATAATTTTATGTTACTATTTACATTAGAGCAGGTCTTTAGAGACATAAAAAATCAATTTTCTTTTTTTCCGCTTCAATTTTTCTCACGTGCACTGAACATTCATCACTCCAAGCAAGGTGGTTAGTTGGCAGTTGTAATTTTAGCCGATCATTCATTTTTTTGCAGTTGACGCATTGGATGTCTCTTTGACAGTTTTCATTGTCGTTGTCATGCGTTCCGGAACATAGAGTGCATGCTTTTTCACTTCTGCAGTCTTGTGCCTTGTGCATGTAGCCATTGCACTTATAACATTTTAAAAGTGAAATGTTGTCGAACACTCGACATCTATCCCATCCAATATTTACTTTGCCTTCTTGTAACATTCTATGGTATGTTTTTCCATCAACTTCCGTGAAAATTGTGTAGTTAACTGATGCGCCACTGCTCTTTCTTATCTCACTCATTCTTATACGCCGTATGTCAACTATCTGTTATTTATTTTTAGGGTACTATGCCGTGTTGCGCTCCCTCTTTCTTTAACCAACGTTTCGGACAGCGTTACAGTGTCCGTCATCCTGTAATGATCAATGTAATAAATTATATTTTGGAAGCAGGTATAGGTACCGTCGCCCCGGGAACCATTTATTGGATAACCAACACTCCTGCCATAGGTTACCCCAAGTGATTCGCTACGTTTAGTGACTTAGCAGAGGCACTCAGGTTCACGGGGTAAAGCTTATATAGGTCCTGGCGGCGGATGCGTTTGCACACCAAATCCGTTTGATTTCTCCAGCCAGACTCTCGACCCATCGCCTCGCTCGGCAGTGGGAGTACGTCTTTCAGGAGGGAGTCACTCCTGAACACACTTATCCCCAGATTCCTACCCACTCCTCATACCTTTTTCCTTCCCAGAACTTTCCTTCCTCCCTTTTCTTAAAAAGACACACAGTATCCCCAAAGTTAGGTCTAAAGTTAGGTAAGTTATTTTTCTCAGGACCTTCTGTGTGGAGCTAATGTAAAAATAATGTATGTTAAATCTGTAAAGTGTACCTTATTGTGATTTATTTTGGGGGTATTATGCCGTGTTGCGCTAGTTCCTTCTTTAGCCAAAGTTTCGGAAAGCCAGTTACAATTTACACCATCCTGTAATGATCAATGTAATCTTTAAGAGGCGGCCACGCAAAGGCTATTACAGTGTCGTACTCCAGGGATGACAACATAAGGGGGCATTCGTTAATTACGTGAGCAGTTTAGATCCCCCCCCCCCCTTGGTGAGATAAATTTGGGTCACTTTGTATATTATTTTCAAGTAACGTGAATTAATTACGTTTTGAGCTCACGTAATTAACGTATGCCTCCTAATTTGATAACTTAATTTTTAAATACGCATAAAACGCGAAGGTACCTATTAAATACTTATTTTTAAATCAATTCACGGTTTTAGCACACGAGAAGTTGAGTAGGTATGTTGTCAGCAATAAAAATTTATTAACTTGTAATAAATAGCTGGTCCTCGGCATGCGTTGCAATGCCAAATATATTGTTTCTCCCTGATTCACGTTTCCGGTGCGTCCCCGTTCCCCTCCCGTATACCCTGTCCAGCTAGCAACATAAATTATAGCCTATGTCACCCTCGAATTGTGTAGCTTTCTAAAAGTGAAAGAATTTTTTAAATCGTTTCAGTAGTTTCGGAGCCTATTCAATGCAAAAAAAAACAAAAAATCAAATCTTTCCTCTTTATAATATTAAATATATATTTCACCATAATTTTTTATAATATTAAATATATATATAACACTTTCGAGCATGTTAACTTGGCCACCCTGACAAATCGGCAATCGCCGAGCATTTCCATGATACTTGAATCGTATGAGATGTATGCGTGTAAGCGAGGCAAGGGTTGTGTGCCAAGACCGAGTTGTTTGGTGGACTGTCCTTTCTGCCTACCCCTACGGGGAAACGGCGTGATTGTCAGCTAGTTAATTAAGTAAGAATTTAAGGTTAATATTAAACACTCAATTTGGGAGGCGGGATTGGGTACCGCCGCCCCGGAAACCTTTCTTAGATAACCAACACCTCTGCCATAGGTCACGCCAAGTGGTTCGCGGGGTGACATTTGTCTAAGTCTTGGAGGCGGATGACCAGGACATACTGAACCCCAAATTCCTACCCACCCCTTAAACCCTTTTCCTTCCCAGAACTCTCCTCTCCCACCTTTCCTAAAAAAACATTCCACACAGCGTCCCCAAAGATGACATAGGCCCTGAGGGAAATTATTTTCCTCAGGGCCTCCTGCGTGGAGCTCATGTAAAAAAAAAATAGGACCACACACACTCAACACTAATAATCCACCAAGAGATATTTTGAAAGTTTGAAATATTTCCGATGCTTATAGTAGCAATACATATGTGACAATTAAACAAACAAATAAACAAGCAAACATACAATCATTTTTAGATAATATGTAAAAATCAGGGTCAGTAATATGTAAAAATGTAAGTATCAGGGCCGCCATCAGTATGCGAAAATCAAAAACCACCCCTACTAGTTTGAATATCTACGTATCCCCTACGTATATTATACGTAGGGGATACATAGATATTCAAACTAGTAGGGGTGGTTTTTGATTTTCGCATACTGATGGCGGCCCTGATTTTCAGTAGCGCGTCTTAACATGACAACAAATTATCACTATTTCTGCAAGGGTTAACCAACTCAACAACGTCAAACAAACAAAGGAATTCTTGTCGCAAATAATACTAGTGTTAATACATCAATAACTGATATGGTCTATAAATAAGTGATCTTTCCCACTGAGGCTGATAATATAATGCATTTAATATGTCGATGGTTCGCTTTTATATTGTGACTGATTCAACTTGGGAGGTACCGCCGCCTCGGGAACCAATCATTAGGTATCTGCATATGAACTTAGCAGGGTGCCAGTTCAAGCAGTGAGGTTTGTCTAGGTCTTGGTGGCGGATGCGTCTGCCCACCAGCTGTGGGCCGATTGAGGGAGACCCTTTGACCTCTTCAGCCTCGACCCAAAATCTTGCACCACAGTGAGAGGGATGGATTCACACGTCACTCATTTATATACCTACTGATCCTCAGATTCCTACCCACCCAACATAAATAACAGAATAATGTTTTTAGGGATAAGCAAATCACTTTGTGCGGGCCGATTATAATTGGATCGTTTTATTTTTAATTCCCTCCACACAGCATCTTCAAAGATGAGAGAGGCCCTGATGTGTGCCTCTTTATTAAGCTAACGTTACAGTGGCCATCGTCAACATCAGTTTACATCTGCCCTGATGATGGACGCTGTAACGCTGTCCAAAACGTTGGCTAAAAAAGGAGGTAGCGCAACACGGCATAACACCCCAAAAATTAAGAACGATTATGGCATGGGGTGTTGATTACCCAATAAATGGTTCCCGGGGCGGCGGTACCGCACCCATGACAAGAGTGCCTGAGATCATGGGGCGAGGTTTCTCTAGGTCTTGGCGGCGAATGTGAGGAGACTGGTTGAGGGAGAACTAGCCTAGACCTCTCCAGCCAGACTTTCTGGATGCATCGCCTTGCATCGCAGTGAGAGGGATGGATTCATACATCCGTCATTCTTGGACATATTGACCCCCGATTCCTACCCACCCCTCAACTCTTTTTCCTTCTCAGAACTTCCTCTCCGTCTTTTCCCTAAAAAGACCCCTGCAGCATCATCTCCAAAGATGACAGAAGCGATGAGGGATTTTTTATTCCTTGTAAAACCTACATGAAATAATCAAAGTGGAGAAATTAAAATGACTTTTATGTAAATTTCAGCTTTCGTTATTAATTATTTGAAACTTATTAATAACCTTGAGGTGACATTAAACTAAAGTGGCGTAATGACTTTGAAAAAGTTTATATTATGAAAAAAAACCTGCCTTATCTGTTCTAGTCCGCGGTCACCTAATTGGGTATTTTTATTCATTACAGATAACGCTACTGAGAAATTACTTACAAAACATAAATTTTCCGCGTAGATAATAAGCTTTTACATAAATATGTCGGTACATTCACGAAGTGATGAGGAAAATACTTTCTGAAAATAAACGCTCATTTTAACCCTCTGGGTGCCGGCATACGATGAATCGTTGGGGTGCGATTAGTTCTTGGGATGTGTGAGAGCTGCCAAAGATGAAAGTTGAGTGACAAATGATTGAAAAGTAAGAACATTAATTAACTTTACGAGGTACAGTGCATCCTGGAATTGATCTTATTTAATCACAAACACAAACCCAAAACTATTTCAGATGGCTAACTTTAAAACAAAGACGTGCAGGTCTAACAGGTGTCAAAGAATGAAAAAGTTGTCCTGTCTTTTCATCAAATCGGTTTCGTGATTCTGTTGTACTATTTGAAAATGTTTTCACCCGAAGTGAGATCAATTTGACCCGACTTCAGTGCACCGACACATCAGCAAAACATTTCTATCAGCTCATGCAGTAAATGGTTCCCGGGGCGGCGACACCAAAACTCCAGACAGGGGTGCCCGGGTTCATCTAGGGGAGGTTTGTCTAGATTCTAGACAAACCTCAAACATGGCGGCGGATGCGTTTGTTCACCCACTGCGTGGCGGGCGGGATCGGGAGAGACTGGTTGAGGGACGCCTAGATGATTCTCAGTGGTGTTTCAGTATCTGGAATAATAATATGAAATTGACGTTTTTTACCTTATTCACTATTTTTCCAATTTAAGTATTTTGTATTTTAATATTGTTGCGCACATTTTGATTTATTTGTCTTATAAAGCAGAATAAAATATTAATAAAAATAAATTACTTCATAAATAAATAATTTCACTCATGGCCCTTCTAATCTTTGGGGATGCTGTGTGGAGGGTTTATTAAAGGAAAGCAATTTTTTGGAAGGAAAAGGGTATGCGGGGTGGTTGGGAATCTGGGGGTCAATGGGTCGAATGGTGTACGTATGAATCCATCCCTCAACTGCGCTATCTCTTTACTAGTATCTCCTAGGCAAAGGCATCCGCAGCCAAGACCGAGACAAACCCACCCCATGAACACGGGCACCCATGCTAAGGCGCCTATAGCAGTGGTGTTGGTTATTCAATAAATTATTCCCGATGCGGTGGTACCCTTTACCTGCCTTCCGACGATGCACGAATAATTTAAAGTCACGTTGAAATCTATTTTAAGAAAATCACTCACCCTTATCGCCCCCGAGGCCTCCATCGCTCCCGATCCCCTAAGGGGCAATATCCATATTGGGACTTACTGGGTAACCTCTAAGACCTCAACCATTTGAAAATATTTCCGCTTTGTAATAAAATCCAAATAACTGGACCATCCAAATAACTGGACCATCCAAATAACTGGACCATTTGAAAATATTTCCGCTTTGTAATAAAATCCAAATGACTGGAATACTTTCAAACATATTCGAAAACTGAAAGTGGTTTTTAATAGGTGATAAAATACGTTTCCTAAGAGTAAAAATTTTGTATGTAAATTTAAAATCGTTTTAAAAGTGTCTCACTTTATTACTGACATAAAATTAAAACAATTTATTAGACAAATGTATTATAAACGTTATCGTCATCTTTGTCGTTCCGTGTAAAAATCTATATTTATAAAAATTAAAAGTCTATATTTATAAAAATTAGCGACCGCAAATCTAGGAAAGTAATCGATGGATTGACTCAAATGTTTTAACGACATTCTATTTGAACAAAAGAGTGTTACTATACAGGGTGTACTTTACCAACAAAGAACGGGCCAACATTCATTAATGAAATACACCACAAGGTACGAATTGATAATATTATTACTTTACGGTTAACGGCTGAAAAATCTAAAAATATCGCATAAAATATGCGATTTCATTTATTTAAACAATCAACGACACGTAAAATTCATTGTTTGTGATAGTGAAAGGCGTATTTCAATAATACAAATCGAAAAAACCGGGCGATCGCTGATAAAACCGAATCGAAACCCTAATTTCGATTGCGCGGAGGGCGACTGTCAAACGCTGCTGCCGCCATGTTGTCCACTGTCTGGAAACGGCAGCAGTGGTTTTTCTTATACAAAATATGACGATCTTTCAGATAAGCTTTGGTTTTTTGAGGAGGTCGATGATTATAGATACCGGGTACGAAGTGTTTCTTATAAACGAAAGACATAAGAAAGTATAAAAACACACAATGAAAACGGCTAAAAAATCGAAAAATATCGCATAAAATATGCGATTTCATTTATTTAAAATTTAAACAATCAACGACACGTAAAATTCATTGTTCGTGATAGTGGAAGGCGTATTTCAATAATAAATATCGAAAAAAACCGGGCGATCGCTGATGAAACTGAATCTAAACGCCAATTTTGGGTTGCGCGGAAAGCGACTTTCAAACGCTGCTGCCGCCATCTTGTCCACTTTTTGGAAACGACAGCAGTGGTTTTTCTTACACAAAATTTGATGATCTTTCAGATAAGTTTGGTTTTTTGAGGAAGTCGATGAATATAGATACCTAGGTACGAGGTGTCTTTTATGTAACAAAAGTCATAAGAAAGGAGGGCGACTTTCAAACGCTGCTGCCGCCATCTTGTCCGCTTTTTGGAAACAGCAGCAGTGGTTTTTCTTTCACAAAATTTGATGATCTTTCAGATAAGCTTTGGTTTTTTGAGGAGACCGATGATTACAGATACCTCGTAGGAGGCGTCTCTTATTTCTCGGCAGCAACTTTTTTATTTATTTTTATTATTATTAAGTTAAAAGAAACATAATATTTCACTTTCTTAACTTAAATACAGAGCATTTATGGTACAGTAGTAAGAAGTAATATTTTTAATTTTGTTCTAACATTTTCAGTTTAAATAGTTTTATAACATAAATTAACACAGCCTCACGGTGGGCGCTAATTTTATAACGTTAATTATATTATATTAAGTAATGCGTGAATTCGATCAGAGGGCTTTTATTCAGTAAACAGTATAACATAACAAAATAAGACTAAGTACACGGTGATATAACAATACTTCGGAAGGTAGTTGCGAACGCGGCGCGTAATCTCCAAAGCCGGAGAGTAGGTCTGACTATCTCTAGTGCCTCCTCTACCCTATCAGTGTGGACAAGAAAATATCTCACAGCTGATCTTTGGGTATTAAGCCCTAGGACTGTCTTTCTGGATCTCTGCTGGGGTGACTATCTCTAGGGACTCCTCTACCCTATCAGTGTGGACAAGAAAATATCTCACAGCTGATCTTTGGGTATTGAGCCCTAGGACTGTCTGCTGGTTCTCTGGTTGTTCAAGGCTGCGCTCCGGTTTATATAGGGCAACGGTGGTACATCCTTCGGTAATTAGGTGGCCGGGAGAGGGGAGCTGCCCGGTGATTAGCCGATGGGTTGTATTGTGCGACCAATGCTATCCCTACGGCATGCTGCGTTTGTAGATAAGGATGGGGTATTATGTGTGAGCGAGAAAGTATTCGCGCCCGTGCGGTTTCGCTCGTTATAGTTTTTGTTTAAAGGTTTTTATATTAGTTTACATTTTAAGGTGTTCTGGAAGGAGATTATATATATGAACTCCCTCGTGACCAATACTTCTCTTGCCACTTTCAATCTTGACGGTATTTGTGTACAATTTATTGTGCTGTCTAGTAGGTATAATGTTCGTGGACTTGTGATGTTTTTATAAATGTTGTGTTTGTGTGTATCAATCCATTTTGTATTTTTTAGATTAAAAGACATATGTTATATTCGTACAATGTTCTTATTTTCAAAAGGTTCATTTCCTGGTATAGTTTTTTTGTGGGAGTGTCTGGGTTATAATTGAAGAGTTTTTTAATAACTTTGTTCTGTTTTCGTTATTTTCGTTATTTGTTTTTGGGGTGTTATGCCGTGTTGCGCTACCTCCTTCTTTAGCCAACTTTGTTCTGTATTATTTGTAAGTCGTTTAAGTACGTAATATATGTGTTTCCCCATATTTCTATTAAATAATTTAGGTGGGACTGGATTAAGCTAAAGTATAAGCCCCTCTTTACCTCTGTTGGTAAAAGATGAGCAATTCTACTAAATACACCAATTAATGGGATGAATTTTGTTTTTAGTTTTTCTACGTGTTTTTTAAATGTTAAATGTTTGTCAATATATAAGCCCAGGTATTTTTCGCTATCTAGGATATGCAGGTCTCTTTCTTCTATTTGTAATGGTTTATGCGATGGTATTATTCTTTTAGGTGAGCTTAAGATCATGTAACCGGTTTTATTAATATTTATTGTTAATATATTTTTTTATTAGCCAATCGTTTAGTACATTAAGATCCGTTTGAGATTGTTCTAATAGACTTTATAAGTTCTTGCCGAAGTAAAAAATTGCCGTGTCATCTGCGTATAAGAAGATTTCACCATGTAGTTTTAGCTGACAGATGTCATTTATGTATATTTGGAATAAAAGTGGCCCCAGTATTGATCCTTGTGGAACTCCGTAGTTTATACTCTCGAGTTGACTGTTTTTATCTCCTATGTTAACACATTGTTTTCTGTTGGACAGATAGGATTTTATCAGTTAGATAGCTGGACCGGTTACAACTGGGACGGCCCATCAGGGGGACGGGCAGCACTGATTTTTCGTATAGTCCTACCCCTCCCCTGTCTCGAGGAACAGTCAGAATTTGGGAGACTTATGATTACAGAAGTCTTGAAAAATAATTTTTTTCAAAATAATTTTTTTAGTGCTGACCGTTTTCAGAAATGGCAGCACCGCCATTTTGTGTACCCTTATGAATGACCTAACGATTTTTGTGTATGATTTTTGGGAGACCTATCATTACAGGTTTAATGTCGTCGTCGCTCCTACTATAAGGTGTTCATTTTACTTTTATGATTAACTTTTAAATTTGATTGTAAATTGTGTTGTCTAGTAAACTCTTACTAATATCGTTTATATCATTTTTCTCTGTATGATATTTTTTTGTGCATCTATATAAAAAGGTTTACATATATTTTTTTGGCCTTGCCTGTCTCACTAGGAAATCCTGTGCGAGACACACTGTTTACAAATATTTTGTAAATATTAAATAAATATTAAACATCATCTCATTACATAGTATAAAATAAAGTAAAAAATAAAGTAAAGAAGTAATTTGATAAGCCCCCATAGCTCAGTGGTCAGAGCATCCAACCGGCAATCAGAAGGACACGGGTTCAAGTCCCGTTGGCGGCAAGTATCTTTTCTCGGAAGATTTTTCAATGTAAATGAGTGTTTCAGGCTGACAATTATTGCTTATAATAATTGTTACCCTTTGTGCTATGCGTAAAAAATCTTGTCTAAACGTTGGTTTATAAATTAAAAAATAATAATTAATATTTGGCAAGTTTAAGTATTTCCCTAATAAATGCAGACATAATTTGTCTCGAAGCCACCTAGCGAGGGATTTAACACTAACAATGTCTCTCTCGCAAAAATAAAGTTGGTTGTTTTCAGGTGGAAAAAATATATTAAGCAGTAATTGTTGAATAAAACACTAGCATATTGTTATGGTACGTTTTTAGAGCAACAGGGAGCGCCAACGCGAGTCCCTAAAAACAAACCGCTGCGGGCAACAACTCGTTGCTCCCCGCTGTTTCCTGTTACCTACCTCCTCTCCCCTCGGCATCCCGGCACGCTCCGCCGCGCCGCCACCAGTCGAGTAGTACAAGCCGTCTCAGGCGCACGTGACACTCCTCCGCGAACTATACAGTTCGCGGCTAACTAGCCCGATCAAATTAAACGCAGTAACATCTGCGATGTAATTAAAGTACATACGAGTGTTAGCGCTGGTGTTCTACCATGCCTGTGAACTTCGGGACCTGTCCTAGACTCGGGATGAGCCCTGCTGAACCCGAGAGCCGAAGGATTCTTCAATCACCATGTAAGCTGTCCTCTGATTTACCCTCTTTAATGTGTCCGTAACGATAGACTGTTTGAACTCTCGCGTAAAGCCACCACTCAGAAAGTTTCGTTGACAGGGATCATGAGATATAAACTCGATAGCTAGGTTTGTGTAACATGCATCACTTGAATTGAATTGTGCTGTAATAACCCTTGTACTGTGTTTGAATTTACAATACATGAGTCTATTAATTACATCCTGTTGTTAATCTGCTTCGGCAGGAGCCTTTCCCCAGTGAGTATTCCCAGACGATTGTGGGAGAGAGAAGGAGAGAGAGAGAGAGATCCCGACGCATTCGTGCGACCTGCCCTCTGAGATAGAGGGTACTTTTGTCTCTACCGTGAGCTGGCCTGGGGACATATTGTAGAGCAGTTATGCGTTCTGCCCATAACAACTGTCGCCACAGCGTGGGGCCTCGGAATTTTTTTTCTCTTTCTTTTCTCCCTCTGTCCCGATCGTTTTGCTGGATGCAACTGGTCGAAATTCTCCCTGCACAGGAATTGTTTTGTGAACATTAATTATAACTTGTTATTCTACATCCAGTGTACAGGAATTTCTGTGAAAAAACCACAGAAACATATGGGTAGAATCACGCCGCATTTTAAAGGTAGCCATTTTAGAAGCAAGTAGAAGGTCGCCCAAAATTTAAACCGCGAATCTGACTGCGCACGCGCCACAAACACCGGTCCGCAACAGCTTTCGCGCCTATGCAAACGGCAAATATTAACGCAGCAAATACCTAGTCTCCGGACTGCGCGCGCAACTGTTCCCGCGCCAAATTCCAACGAAAAAACCCGTCGGAACAAATGATTATCTGTTGCTATGCAGCACTTTTTTAATCAGAACGCCCTTTTATAACTAAACCGGCTAGCAACGGAAATGATTATTACAAACTTGATGCTGGAATCCCAGTTTATTGTGCGAATTCCTTTAATCAAAAATTTCGGACTGACGTTTTTTTTGTTGTTTTGCACAATATACCAATTGGCCCACTTGTGTCTATTAAATTAGTACAATTTATATTACACTAAATGGACAAAATAATGACTTTTTTTCCTATTCTACATTATAGGTACCGTTTTTTTTCAGCATAAGTGTAAAGTGAATTGTGTTTTTTTCCCTACATAAAGGAAAGTGAAATAATATAATAAAATCAATGATTGGTTCCATGAATAAATAAAACAATTTCAATGTGGTTGACGTATCAAATCCCATATTCAATTATTTTCATCCGGAAGTTTGTTCCTATTTGCCAGAAGAGTGCCTTTTGTGAATTTTAGTGCCCCTCTCAGTGCAAAGTGCTTTGTGAAAATTTAAAAAGCCGTTTTCTAAAGGCCAGTCCTGGCCAATTTTTTGAAAAATCAGTTTAATACTTGTGAATTTCACCGAATTTCCAAAAGTGCTTTGTGAAAAATAAAAAAGTGTTTCCCCTAAGGTCAGTCCACGCCAATTTTTTTTCCACCTTGACCATGAATTCTGGTGTCATGTATACCAAATTGTAGTATGGAATACAGTTTTCTATAACTATGTTAGAAGTGTCAACCAGTGGTTACCAAGTGAAAAGTGCCTCACAAAATTAATTTTGCGTTTGCTAAAGGAAATCCCTGGCAAAATTTTTTCACCTCCCGGGAAACTCACAATGGAAAACAATCAAGCTATGGCATCATCCAATTTGGGTATCATTCCCAACGTGCTCAGTTTATCCAAAGCTCACTTACAAACTGCTTTAAAGGATAGAGGACTCTCGCCATCTAGCAAATCTAAATCTACATTAAAGGCTTATGCACTTTTATTTAACAAAAAGTATATTAAGAAAATAAACCTCGCCCCATCAAGCGAAAATAATTCACGCTTGGCTATGCAAGTTTTGGATAATCTTGTTCCTAACAAAGAACCTATGCCGCAAGTAATGATAAAACAGGACATCGCACCCACCTTGACACAAGATAAAACTTACGATTTATCCTCTTGGAAAGTCAAATATAATGGCGTCTCCGATGTACTGGATTTCATCGACCGTATCGAAGAAACGGCTACAATCAAAAATACCCCATTCGAGATTCTACGAAAAAACTTCATAGAACTCATCTCCCCAGAATTGATACCCTGGCACCGCATCCAAAAAACTAAATGCAAAGATTGGAATAAACTCAGATCTGCCCTAATCTCGAGCTTCGGAAAAACAGAAGCCCAGCACAGGATCAAATTATCTTTACTATCTATTAAACAACTGGTAAATGAACCTGTAGCAACATTCATAGAAAGGGCTGAATCCATTAACATCAAGCTTTCACATCCCGTTTCGGAAGCTGAACTATTACCAGTCATAACTGATGGCCTTTTAAGCAAATACGAGAACATCATCACCTCGCAGAAAATTGCATCCCTGGCCCAGCTTAACGAAGTCTGTCTCCTTCTGGAATCATACCAGGATAGGAAGAACATAAAGAATGTGTCTAATAATGTAGTTGTGCCAAGCCGTTCGTCTGGTTTAAAACCAGAATTCGACAACAAAAAAGTATGCTCTTTTTGCAAAAAAGTAGGCCATCTGGCCACTACTTGTTTCAAGCAAGCGAAGTTTCTGGAATCCAAGGAACCCCGAACTTCCAAGAGACATCACTCTAGGGACCGCTCTCCTCCACGCGACGAACTGCGCAATATTTTCAAGAAATCAAGACACGACATGGAAAGGTTACAAAACCCAAGCGATGTCAGACCTCAGGTGGATCTCTCCAAGCCCCCACCAAATTTCTACATGAAGAGGCCAAAAAACTAAATAATAACCTCTCAGGCACCCATTCTGAACCAAGGTCTAAAGAATGGACTGATTGGTTAGCACACATTAAGTATTTTAACCAGACCTTAAATGTTTCTTCGGTTTGTTGCAAACAAGCTAAAGATGGGAGACCCTATGCTTCTTTCTCTGTTAACAATGTGACCTTTTCCGGATTACTCGATAGTGGGGCATCTGTCAGCTGTCTTGGCAACAATGCTCACCTGCCTTTTGTTAACAGTGATTTTAGAATTTCGCCCCAATCGACACACCTGACGACTGCAGATAATGTTTCTCAGCCGGTCATCGGTGCCCTGGCCCTGCCAATCAATTGTAACAATAAAATAGTTACAATCAACTTTCTAATAGTGCCCTCTATATCCCAGAATTTCATCCTTGGCGTTGACTTCTGGAAGGCATTCAATGTTGCTCCCCAAGTATTTAATACTCTTGGCGAAACCTCCACTGCCGCTCAAATTAGTGAGATCCGCACAATAATACCTCACGAAAATTTAAGCATGGACCAGGCTCTCCAACTAAAGGAAATGGTCAATAAATTCGAATCAATATCCTTCGAAAAATGCGGATTAGGTTTGACAGATTTGGTTGAGCACCATATCAAAACCAATGGCCCACCCATAAAGCAACGTTATTACAACTTAGCCCCCCAAAAACTTAAACTTTTAGAAAATGAACTTGACGAAATGTTAAAAATGGGTGTGGTGGTTCCCAGCAGAAGTGCATGGACCAACCCAACTCTTTTGGTTTCTAAAAAAGACGGCTCTGCACGTTTCTGTCTCGACAGTAGACGTTTAAACTCTTGCACGGAAGCTGATGCGTATCCCTTACCTCACGTTCACGCAACCTTAGACAAGCTGCGTAACGCCAAGTTCATCTCTTCTGTCGATCTCAGCAAAGCGTTTTGGCAAATACCCTTGGACGCAGAATCGTGCGAAAAAACTGCTTTCGTTGTACCTGGTAGGGGAATGTTCCATTTTAAAAGATTACCCTTTGGTCTAAAAAATAGCCCCGCCGAGTTACAAAGACTGATGGACAAACTTTTCGGTCCTGAAGTCGATAACAGCCTGTTTTGTTACCTTGACGACCTCATCATCGTCAGCGATACCTTTGAAAAACACCTATTAATGCTGGAAAAAGTTTTCCAACAACTCAAGTTCGCTGGTTTAACCATCAACTTGAAGAAGTCTGAATTCTGTAAGTCCCGTCTACGTTATTTGGGATTCATTGTCGACGAAAAAGGCCTAAGAACAGACCCCGCTAAGGTGGAAGCCATGGCAAATTTTCCCCGTCCCAAGAACGCGAAGGAAGTCAAAGGTTTCCTTGGACTCGCAGGTTACTACAGGAGATTCATCAAAGACTTTTCCACTATTGCAGCCCCCTTAAATAAAATTACCGGCATCCGTAAAGGTGTCAGCAATTTCCGATGGTCTGTCGAAGCTGAAGAAGCGTTTACAACTTTAAAAGATGCCCTTCAAAAAGCTCCCGTTCTGAATTGCCCGGATTTTGCACTCTCTTTTACCCTCCACACGGACGCATCCAATGTAGGAATCGGTGGAGTTCTTACTCAAGAATTCCCAGATGGCGAACACCCTGTAGCGTATTTTTCCCGCACACTAAACAAACACGAGAAAAACTACGGAATTACCGAAAAAGAGTTATTGGCTGTATTGGATTCTGTTCACCATTTCCGCGGTTACATAGACGGTAGCAAATTTACTGTAGTCACAGACCATAGTAGTTTGAAATGGTTGATCTCTTTAAGTAATCCCTCCGGTAGGCTCGCTCGCTGGTCCTCCCGTTTGTCTCAATACAATTTTGATGTTGTTCACCGTAAAGGCGCGGACAATATTGTTCCCGACGCCCTTTCAAGAATTGAACTAGCTTCATTAAATGTTGACACAATTGCCCCCCCTCCATCTACAAAAGATGAATGGTACTTGAAAATCTTCGAAGGTTGTAAAAATAACCAACAAAAGTTTCCTAACTTTATCATAAAAGAAGGACAATTATACCGTAATTGCAAGGCACCACTATCCATCCTCGAAGATTACTCGTGGAAACTTGTCGTTCCCCTCGAAGGTAGAGAACAAATAATCATTGACAATCATAGTGCTCCCGACTCTATACACCCAGGAAATTTCAAGACGTATAAAAAGATCACCTTGAAGTATTACTGGCCTGGTCTCTTTAAGCAAATTCGCAATTACATCTCTAAATGTGAAACTTGTAAAGCTTATAAACATAGCACGGCAGCACCTGCCGGCCTAATGGGTAATCCCAAACGTGCCGACAGACCCCTACAATCATTGTCAATGGACCTCGTCGGACCTTTTCCTCGAAGTTATGCCGGACACATGCACATACTTAGTGTAGTGGATGTTTTCACTAAATTCTGTTGGATCTTCCCTTTAAAAAGAGCCAATGCGTCCGCCATCATCAAACTTCTGGAAAAACACATTTTTATACCTTACGGAACACCCAGAACCGTAATAGTTGACAACGGAAAACAATTTATTGCTCAAGAATTCAAAAATTTTCTTGCCAAATACGGAATCAAGGACATTTACTATAATACCTTGTATACCCCACAAAATAACACTGTCGAACGTTATAACCAGACAATCAACACAGCTCTGGCTATTCTAGTTGATAAAGATCAACGCACTTGGTGTAAAAACCTAGATAAAATTCAGGCTGCTATGAACAACACGGTTAACCTGGCCACTGGTTACACACCTTTCTTCTTAAAACACGGTATGGAACAAGTTGTTCACGGTTCTCTACATAGGGACACAAACTTTCCTACGTCAATTGCCGCCACTAGCAACCCTACCGCGGACTATGCCCATCGTCTGGAAGAACTGTCGGCCATCTACAGTGAAGTCACTGATGCTTTACTCCTGGCTCATCAAAAGAGTGCGGACAGATACAACCTACGTAGGAAACATGTCACCTTCAACACAGGAGACATAGTTTGGAGAAAGAACAACACACTTTCCCAAGGAGCCACGTATTTCTCTGCCAAGCTGGCACCACGTTTCGTGAAGGCCAAAGTTCTAAGAAAGATATCAGATCTAGTGTACTCTTTGTCTGACTTCTCTGGAAGGCACATTGGTAATTACCATATTAAGGATATCGCAAAGACTGGAAGTGAGGAGTCGAGTAAAACTACCCCCACTATCTCAGCAAACTCAAAATGATCCAGTGTGTATCACCACAACCCTTTTTGTAAGCACATTGAAGTCTTACAATGTCTGGCGTGTAAAGTGTCAATTACATGTCCACCCTTTCGTTGATAAAACGAATATTGTTAAAAAAAAATCATTTTTGTAAATGTATGTACACTCCACGGTGTAGTTTACCCCGTTCATGTTCGTGAATTGGCAACCACCGTAATTTTTGTTTCACACGTTTTTTATTTATTTTTTTCTCACCTGTTCTAAAATTGATCACTTTAGAGCAGAGACACCCGTCGAGTCACAGTGTCTGGGAGTCATGAACCCAAATCATTGCCTCTCAACCCCTCACACTACGCAACGTTCATGCCATGGCACGCCTTGCTATGTAATGCAATATTGTAATTTTCACCATTTTTGTTTGTTGTTTTTTTTTCATCATATCGGAAGGAATCTCTTCAAAAAATTTTTCTTTTATGTTCTGTAAGTACTGGAGCGTCGTTCTAAAGTCGGATTTGGTAAACTCCAAAGCGTTAAATCACGACCCAGGACAAGTAAACCATCTTAACAAGCTCCATATTTTACTCATCATGGTAAAAAATAAGTGGTTACTCACATAATCACATTCCTTGTGTACAGTAGTTTTCAATTTTTCTCAAATGTTAAAAAATTGATGGCGTCCTACCCGAGCTCTTTGCTAACAAATTGGATTTTGACACGTCCATTTTGAAATCATATGTATATAAATAAAGGAAAAGCCTTTAAATTGGTCTTTCCACCCTTATACAAATCTTCTTGGGCCCGCTGCAACTAAAGTACGTAAAACCAAATACTCGGTCTTTTGTTGTTATAAGAAGTCCTCGATTTGTCCCTCTTCTCAACATGTATGTCTTGTATTACATGCCTCAGCCCTGACGGAAAAGGTTAATAAAACCTAACGACAGCCCTGTTTTCCATACATAAATAACCGCAGTTTAACGTGAATCATCAATATTTTGTTTGACAATCGTTTTGTAAACTTAGGCATTCAACTCTTGTTTGCAACCTAAATTGCACATAACCCGGTATGTTGTAACTGCACAAAGGGTATGTAAAACCACTATTGGTCCCTTTTGTTTGTTCCCACTGAAGTTGCTACAACAGACAGTATGTAAAACCATATAGGTCTGTCTTTGTTTGTCACATGGTGTAAACAGAAATGTACTCTGTCATCACCCCGCCTTTATAACATATGAAGTGACATTAAATTGTTTACCTCCTTGTTATTCTATCGTACGCTCCTGGGCTACGGAGTTAGTTAATCTAACAAATCTTCATATACTGTGTTAAAACAAGCATTGTTAACGTTTATTGTGTTGTATTTAAACGTAACCCTGTTACATTATAGGAGGGATCCTTAAAATACCTGCCACAATACGAGAAGCTCGTCATAATCACTTTTGCTCATAGCTAAATGTTATTGAGTGGGTCGTGTGACATATTTGTCATGAGTACCGTTTTGTATATTCTATTTTGGTCGTGTGTCTTTTGGCATGAGAACCGCTTAATCCGCCGTCTGTATTGAATGGGGACCCACTTTTTCGAACGTAATTGGGCTACTGTCTTTCAATACTGGGCAAATTTGTTGTAAATCGTTCATTCTGTACACTATACGTGGAGACGTTAAAACACTTACCGTGATTCGTGTGAACGACATAATATCGGCTTTGCCATCCTCTTTAAGATGCTTTGTATAAACTCTTTGACTTCTGTCTATAATTGAGTTGTATCTTGTATGTACTTACATATTTTGTACACTATACGTGGAGACGTTAAAACACTTACCATGAGTCGTGCGAACGAAATAATATCAAACCCTTTTGTGTGCGATCTACGAAATGTAGTCCACAACCCTTTTGTTGTCATTCAACGCCGATGCCCGTGGACTTCCTGTTTTTTTACTTCTTTGCAAAAGGAAAGAAGCCCAGGAATATCTACTATCCCAAAAGGACTAGTTTTCAGCTTCACTGTCAATTATGGGGCATAGTGCTGTGGGAGTTAATCGATTGAGCACAAAACCACCTAACTCGTTGTCTGGAGAACGAATAAGAAAACCCCCAGGTTTGTGAAATTGGAGCAAGGGTCTGTCTTTTCTCACAATCATGTAGAAGTTTTAAAATGACCCCTAATCTTTTGCCCAATACACGCGAAAGATTAGCCTCTTTGTTATAATGTGTATTCAAATCTCTCCTCCTTTAATAAATGTAAAGAGTCAGGAAATCTGCTGGTTGATTATGTTTCATCTTCACATAGAGTTTGAATTGGAAATTAGTCCAGTCTCTAGCAAATTTCGTAACTCGTCTCCCTCCTCCCCTCCTCCCCCATTCCCCCATGTTCTCAGACGTATGTTATGAAGTGAAAAATCTGTCGTTGACCATATTTCGCCCTCACTTGGAGTTCGAATAGGTAACTGTCCGGTTATCTACAGGTTTTCCCCCTCAATCTCTGCATATGTCTCACCTTTTTCTCTTTCTCAATTCTACGAAACACATTCATGAATGTTGGATATGTACGATATGCACTTGGCGTAACGTCTGTCTCTTTTTGACAACCTTTATTCACGAATTGGTTTCCCTCTGCCGTGACTAGTTCACGATTCTTTGTCTTGTTCTTTGAAATTCTACGAAAATGTTACCATCTTATGTTAACATAGGCCATAGAGGGCCGGTTGTTTTTTAACCAAGACATATTGTCACTCGGCAAACGCCAAGTCTTCCTGAAAAAGGGAAAATGTTCTTGTAATCACAATTTAGTTAGGAATCTCTCTTCGTCACTCTCTGAGTCGGTGGCTAAATTTCGTTTATTTCATTTTCTGGACACATTTTGTTTCTCTCCAAACCTTTTCTTCATTGGTCCCTAGGCAGGTAAACTTCAAGAATTTTGCTCTAATAATAATTTCTCCCGGATTTAAAAAGAAGCCCAGGCGGATGTCATCATCAACAGCCAAGCTGAGCTTCACTTCCTGACAGCACGCGCTGTGGTTACAAGGTCCCTCCTGCTGCCATTTTCTACGCATTTGTTCCTAAAAGCACAGACCATACCGCTCATATGTATGTTGTCTTGTCGTGCCACAGCAAGCCGAGTTGTCCCACTATACATTATGACACTCTAAACTACCTTCTGAGCACGCTAGCTCCTGGGTTTGTTCTTACTCTTGCTATCAATGCCAACCTTGCCGTCCCTTGCTCTGTCATGCAGTGACGCATATATCGTCATGTGTAAACCATCATTACCTTGACCCACCAGTATTCGCTGAATGCGTACCAATACAAGTTATCTTGAGCTACACTATGCTTCAATAACCATTATATACGATCCGTGTTTACCATAATAACACTTAGGATTCGTACTGGCATGTCTGCAGATACTGGATTCTTCTCTTCAATGGCCTCTGTAACCATAGTCGCGGCACAGCAACCACAGTCTCCACTTCGTGAACTTCAACGTTTTCAACCAAACCAAGTGTTTTCTAAGGCCCAAGTGTACTCTTGAGTGTTATCTCAAATGGGTCTGATTACAGTGATATTGTAATCCTTAGAATCTGTGAAACCACGTCCTTTTCTTCGAAATTCTCCGAAACCAAACAAATCCACGCTTCGCAAACTTAGCTCCCAGACCAATGAAACTTTAGAATCACACCTTTTCTCTTCTCTTGTACAAATGTATTGTCATTATTTTCAATTGCATAACCATGTGTATTGTTATTTTCAATTGCATAACCATGTGTATTGTTATTTTCAATTGCATAACCTTGTATGTTGTTTTACACCATGTACTCTCCCCAAAGCTGTCTTTTCCAAACATTCCATGTACCCCCATCCATTCCCTACAAACATTGTGACCTAAACTATAGCATAAACTGTATGTTCTAGCTAGGCAATCTCTCAAGCAACGAATCTCTCAAAACCCCGATGGAAGCATAAGAGGATTTTTTTTCCCTACAGCTCCATTGCCACGTCGCTTTTTTTCCAAGCGCGGGGGGAAGTGTTATGGTACGTTTTTAGAGCAACAGGGAGCGCCAACGCGAGTCCCTAAAAACAAACCGCTGCGGGCAACAACTCGTTGCTCCCCGCTGTTTCCTGTTACCTACCTCCTCTCCCCTCGGCATCCCGGCACGCTCCGCCGCGCCGCCACCAGTCGAGTAGTACAAGCCGTCTCAGGCGCACGTGACACTCCTCCGCGAACTATACAGTTCGCGGCTAACTAGCCCGATCAAATTAAACGCAGTAACATCTGCGATGTAATTAAAGTACATACGAGTGTTAGCGCTGGTGTTCTACCATGCCTGTGAACTTCGGGACCTGTCCTAGACTCGGGATGAGCCCTGCTGAACCCGAGAGCCGAAGGATTCTTCAATCACCATGTAAGCTGTCCTCTGATTTACCCTCTTTAATGTGTCCGTAACGATAGACTGTTTGAACTCTCGCGTAAAGCCACCACTCAGAAAGTTTCGTTGACAGGGATCATGAGATATAAACTCGATAGCTAGGTTTGTGTAACATGCATCACTTGAATTGAATTGTGCTGTAATAACCCTTGTACTGTGTTTGAATTTACAATACATGAGTCTATTAATTACATCCTGTTGTTAATCTGCTTCGGCAGGAGCCTTTCCCCAGTGAGTATTCCCAGACGATTGTGGGAGAGAGAAGGAGAGAGAGAGAGAGATCCCGACGCATTCGTGCGACCTGCCCTCTGAGATAGAGGGTACTTTTGTCTCTACCGTGAGCTGGCCTGGGGACATATTGTAGAGCAGTTATGCGTTCTGCCCATAACAATATATTGAATTATTTAGCGGGTATTTGATAAGCCCCCATAGCTCAGTGGTCAGAGCATCCGACCGGCAGTCAGAAGGACACGGATTCAAGTCCCGTTGGCGGCAAATATCTTTTCTCGGAAGATTTTTCAATGTAAATGAGTGTTTCAGGCTGACAATTATTGCTTCTAATAATTAAAATAAAGTCGCTCAAAATGTATGTGCGCATTGATCTTTTAAACTACGCAACGGATTTTCATGCGGTTTTCACCAATAGATAGTGATTCAATAAGAATATTTATATATATAATACATACTTATTATAGTAGAGAAAAGCCGAAAAATTCATATATTCAATTCAGACAGCGGGCAGCAGGCAAGCGGGTGGTGTGGATTTTATAAAGGTTGTGGGTAATGGCGTTGTGTTTCGTTAGCCACAGCAACGTGTGGCCGGGTCTGCTAGTTTTTCAATAAAGCAAAACTATTTGAAAATAATTTCAGGTTGGTAGGTAGTGGTAACAATAATGAAATAGAGGATAGTAAAGGGGACAACGATTACTATGAGACCTATATGAATTGTTCCGAGAAGCGAACAAATTAACCTGAGGGGTTAAACTACCTACAGAACAGCGCAGTTGGCTCATTTGATTGCGCCGTTCAAATGTCGTATTATCAGTTTTAGTATTGTCATTGAAATACACTGCACATATCTGCACGAGTATATTTTTAAAATGCAATATTATGACTTTTTCCTTGTTTCTTATCTCGTGTGGATGAATATGCAATTACTTGGTGAACAACTAAATATTTTTCATTATTATTAAAGCAATATGAGATTTTTTTTACATTAGCTCCACACAGGAGACACCGAGGAAAACAATTTCCCTAGGGGACTATATCATCTTTGAGGATGCTGTGTGGAGGGTTTTTTAGGGGAAAGGAAGGAGAAGAAGATATGGGAAGAAAAGGGTATGAAGGGTGGGTAGGAATCTGGGGTTCAGAGTGGCCAGGAGTGACGGACGTATGAATCTATTCCTCACACTGCGGTGCGAAGCGAAGGGTCAAAAGCCCTCCCTCAATCAGTCTCCTCCGATCGATGAGTTGTTTGGCGGTCCGTCCGCTCTGCCTACCCCTGCGGAGAAACGGCGTGATGGTTAGTTAGGTAGTTAGTAAGTTAGTCAGGTCCAAGATTCCAGTTTTTTAAGCAAGTTACAATATTATGTTGCATATTAAGTTTTTTTTTGACAATAGTATCAGTTGGAAAATAGTTACCTAAATATTTTACATGTTTTTCTGTTTTAAATAAGTTTTTCAATAAAAATTTCTAGACTTGAAATATTTTTATGACTGTTTCCTAATTCCTATAAGTCATCTTTACAAATTTTCGGGTGTAAAAAAAGTCAAATATCGAAGGAAGTTTTTTGTAACTTGAGTTCAGTGCTTGCAATTTTCACTTTGGTTAGGATCAAAGAAACGTAACTGAGATATAGCTGCACTTAAATTTAAAAAAACATATGAAAATTTATTTATTTATTTATTTATTTATTGTTTGTTTGTAAATATTACATAATACAATATAATGAACTTAAAATGTCCAACTAGGCATATGCCCGTTTTAGGACATTCCAATATGATAATGGTTTTACATGTAAATTATAGTAAGTTATAGTGTTGACTATTCTGTTGGTAAAACAATACATATGTGTATTCATATTCTAGAATACTTTTAGTTTTACCACGACATTTTTTTCAATTGTTTAGCTGACATAATAAACTAAAGAAATATTAATAGATAAAACAAGAAAATTGAAAATAAAAAACTGAAAGTAAAGAAGGAACTTTTCCTTTAAGGAAAAATATCACTAAGAATTGGGCAATTTTCAAACTTACTTTATGTAAAAATACAGTTACTTTAATGCTAATATAATACCAATATAAATCAAAATGTAATAGAAAAACAAAGAAAAACAAAAATTACAATTCAATTACTGTTGTTTAGCATATTCTCGCATTCAGCTCTCCCCAAGACCAGAAGCCAATTATTTACCTGCATACGCAGAATATTAGTACTCTTTGCCTTCCATGCATCAGGTATGAGATTGAGCAATTTAGGGCCTAAGTATGAGAATTGTCTCTGTGCTAAAGATGAGGAAGTGGTGGGCGGAACTATTGGGTTTTTTTTTTGCATGTCTTGTATTATGACAGTGGTTTACGGAAGCGTAGTGGTGCTTCTGTTTTTGAGTATGTAATATGATTTTCCTCATGTATAATTGTCTTACATCAAGAACACGAAACTCTGCGAACAATGAATCGCTGGGGTATCTGAAAGGTTTTTTCAGTATGACTCTTATAAGCGATTTCTGGGATTTAGCTAAGGGATCGAGTATAGTTTTAGCACAACCGCCCCAACCTAAGGAGGCATAGTCTAATATGGAATTACACATTGCAAAGTAAATTCGTTTCAAATCATTTACGCATAGAATATTTCTTATTGCTATAAACAGATGTGTAAGTTTCCTGACCTTTGTGGAAGTAAATGCTATATATTTATCCCATCTCAGAAATTTGTCAATGATAACTCCTAGGTATCTTATATTGTCCACACATTCTAAGGTATTGCATTTACATGTAATAATGTCGTTGCAATGGTGTATTCTAATGTTAAGGATTTCTTGTGGTTGACCCGCTTGAGTTGAACTGAAGCAGATGAATTTCGTTTTATCCGAGTTTAGAGTGAGGAGATTACTATCTAGCCACTGTTTAACTTTGTTTATGCCAAATTCAGCTTTACTGCAAGACTCATTCCAGGTTTTGCCTTCAAATAAAAGTACTGTATCGTCAGCAAATGTAATAATGTGGTCTGCAAAGGAAGTATTACATAAGTCATTTATATAAACAATAAACAATATGGGACCTAGAGTACTTCCTTGCGGTACGCCATATTGAATATTGGCTGGATCACTTAGAGTACCGTTAATATCCACTCTTTGGCTCCTGTTTTCTAGGTAACTAACCAACCACTTGAAAATTTGACCCTGTATCCCAATTCGCTGTAGTTTATTCAGCAGAATTTTGTGCGAGATAGTGTCAAATGCTTTAGCTAGATCTAAAAAAAGTGCAATGCATTTACTACCTTTATCTAGATTATTAGAGATAATTTTTGTTAAATTAGCGATGGCGTTTTCAGTGCTTAAACCTTTGCGAAAGCCGAATTGTCTACTAGAAAGGATGTTGTTATTTTCTAGATAATGGATGAGACGGTTCTTTACAATTTTCTCCAAAATTTTTGAGACAGAGTTGAGCAGGGAAACAGGCCGGTAATTATGTATCAGTGATTTGTCCCCACTTTTATGCAGTAAAATGACGATTGACTGCTTTAAATGGTTAGGGAATTTCCCTGATTTAAAGCTTAGATTCGCAATGAACGCAATCGGTAAGGCTATGTATCCTTTAATGATTTTTAGAAGATTTGATGAAATCTTATCGGGACCACATGCTTTTGATGACTTAAGGTCGTCAATTATCTTCATGACTTCGTTAGATGACGTTGCGATTGAGTCTATTTTGTGACCGATATTAGGGATAGTTAAATTGGCGAGAGCGGTTTCTGATTTCTTACACTTATCGAGAATTTTTTTAGCAAGTGTGTCTCCCACAGATGAAAAGTAGCAGTTTGCAAAGTTTGCCATATCTTTGGGGACTTCAGAGTTTGACGTGTTAATGTATAGCGATTTAATTTCTGAAGATTTATTGATTTTGGATTTGGTTATGTTGCGAAAGGTATCCCAAAAACGTTTTGTATTGCAGTTGTTTTCGTAAATGAGTTTCTTATAATAATTTTCTTTCGCCGATGTAATTAATTTCTTACACAAATTCCTATACTTTTTATAATAACATTGTAATACCAAATTCTCAGGATATGTTTTTGCCTTTTCATGAAGATGATTTCTTTTGTGAATCGATTTAACTAGACCCTGGGTGATCCATGGTGTGAATTTAATTTGTTTATTAGATACGGTTATATTACTTGTGTGTTTTGATATATACTCGTGTAGTTTGGTAATAAATTCTTTCATTGCTAAGTCAGTATCTGATTGATCTAGAACATTTAGCCAGTTTTCTGCGCTCAAGTCCTCAATTAAATTATTGAAATTAGTTTTAGCAACGTATTTAATTTTTGAAGAAGTGGGAGGCTTGTTTTTAAGACAAAGAGATGTTGTATAGTGGTCTGAAATAGTTGAGTGTATAACAAATGTGTCAATAAAGTTAACATTTTTCACATTGATGTGATCAAGACAAGATTTACTCGAGCCTTGTTCACGAGTAAAGCTGTTAATAGTCTGTGTGAAACCATTTTCCGCAAGTAGACATAGATAATCGATTGATTGACGGTGGTAATCAGGGATAGTATTAATGTTTAAATCTCCCATAATAATTTGCTGTTCAAATTTTTTAGCATCGTTTAAAATTGATTGCAATGAAAACAGGAAGGGGTCAATATTGATGAAGGAAGGAGATCTGTAAATGGCAAATATGCATATGTTATTATTTAATACTATTTTCATACAGTTTGATTGTGCTAAAGGAATTTCCTCTACATGAGCTTTAATTCCGTCCTTGATGTAGATAACAATTCCACTAGATTTGTTGGGGTTAATTGTGGTGTGATATTCAGAGTAATTGTGGATTGATTTTACGGTGTAGAATTTATTTAACCAGCATTCAGTTAATATTATAACATCAAAAGAGGAATTAAATAGATCAAGAAAAATTGTAAAGTCGTCGAGATTCGATATGCTTCTAATATTCTGGTGTATGATTTTTAGATTATATGAGTCCCAGTTATAGTTGTTTAAATTCTCCAAATCTCGAATTATATTCATATTAACGCTAATACCAGAATCATTGCACTTATCCGAAGGTAACTGAAACATAATTATGTTTAAATTTACTATGATGTGTAGTGGTGAACCCGTAGTACTTTTGCGAAAAGTCAGCAAACAAAAAGTAAAAATAGAAAGTGTAAATTACGGTGTTGTTAATCAGTATTTTGTTAATATATTGTATAGGAGATTGTGAGTTCTGATAATTCGAGTATGGTGCGTATTTTTTTTCGAGATGAAGGTTGAATCCACTACAAGCAAGCACATAGAAAAGAAAAAAAATGAGAAAAGTGAATTATTATAGATATAAAAGATGTTATAAAAGATGATGGTATTGGTATGTTTCGTAAAGAAGCAATCTAAGCACGTGATGATTATGTAAATATCTGTCATGAAGGCTGCAAATATAATAAATATAAAAACAATAAAATCAATAAAATGGCCAAATGCAAAGTATATGCTGTTACTGTAGAGAAGTTGATGCGAGAAAAATGCCAAAAAACAATAATTAAATACCATAACATGCGAAAAATGCAAAAGTAGAACCAATACTAGGACATATTTATGTAAATTAAGATTTTTTCCAGATTTATATAGATTTGCTGGGAACATCATCTTACATAGACTCTCGCTGCTTGTGATAAGTTCATATGAGTTTGATTGAAGAACGAAAAATACGTTTTTATGCGTATAAAAAAGAATGTTTGAGGTGTTGGTATGCCTCATAAAACAAAAACAAAGAACAATCAATACAAATAATACCAATAATAGAGAGAGTGCATTCTTATGAGATAATGAGAGTACATTATATAACGTGAATGATAATGTTGATACATAGTATTCCAACTTAAAATATATTTTAACAGTAAAGTGCATAATATAGTGTATAATGCTTCTGATTGTAATTGATAGGTGTGATAAAAAACAATAATTAAATACAGTAACATGTGAAAAATATTTAAAGTAAATATATTTCAGTTTCATCTTGTTCAAGTTACTAAAAAAAATTAAATCAATGATAATTACAACATAAATAAGAAGGATGATAATGTGTATTATATTCATTCTGTATAGATTTGCTGTAAATATAGGATTACATAATATATTCTCACTAATTGTGTTAAAAACAGATAAGCTTGGTAGATGAGAGAAGAATACATAATATCTCGTGTAAAATATCATGGTGGTGGTGTGACTAATGAGACAAAAGCAAAAAACAATCGATCTAAATAATAATAATAAGAAGAAGGACAGTACATTATTTTGAGTATATGTTATCTTGTCGAAAATCGTGGTATGAATCATGAACAAACCAGGGGGAAAAGTTATGATTATAGAATTAACAATATTAAAGTATATTAAAACAATATAATGGATAATAGCAAGGTAAGTATATCTGTTGGGAATAGTTTGGTGAGATAAATAAGTTAACATCAAGGATGCAACTAGATTAACAAGCGAAACATACCATAATGCGAATGGAAAGGTGCAAATGATTTTGTAATGAGTTTGTTTAGCAGTTTTAAGTAGGAGTACACATTGAGAATAATAGAATAACGGATAAGAGTATATTATAATACAGACATTAGTATATAGTATAGTGTGGTGATGTAGCAGCACAGTACTTTGTATCGTCAGTCACAGTAATTGACGTTTTTCACGATCCAGGTCAGCAATATTATTTATTGAAATTATCTTGGAGGTATCAGTTTGTCTCAAAAGTATGCGCCCTCCGGTGGACCAGTAGTGTTTATAATTATTATCTGTAGCAAATTTTTTTGTTTGAGATAATAAAAATTTCCCTTTTTGAGTTAATTGATCTGATACGTAAATGCGTTTGGCGGCTTGCGATAATCCTAGGTCCCTTGTATTTATTTTATTTGTCATACTGGTTGTGGATTTCCTGTAGGTTTTGAATTTGGATAGGAAGTCATCCCGCGATGTTATGGAATTGAACGTCGCTACGATAGGTCTTGGATTTTTGTCGGAGAATTTCGGTCCCATCCTATAGATTTTTGTTATTACAGAATGCAGGTCGGTATTTTCGTAGTTGATAATTTTAGAGATTTTTTTGACAACTTCTGTATTATTTTCAATGTCGGACTCCGGAACACCTCTAATCTCGATGTTACAAATTTGGCTTAGATACTCCAATTTATCAATTTTTTCATCTTGTTTAGAAATAGTATTTAGTAGTATATTATTGTGATTTTTTTGTGCAGTTAATTCTTCGTTGACTGTTTCTTGTGCCTTTTCCATAATATTTATCCGTTTTCGTAGGTCTTCTTGTTGATCTGCCATAAATTGGATAGATTTTATTATTTCGTTATTTTGTGAGATGAGAGCTTCATATTTATTTACATACGAAACAAATTTTTCTTCCACGAATTTCATTATGGATGTTTTAAAATCTGTTAACTCTTTTATAAATAATTGGGAGGTTAAGAGACTATTGGCGCCATCTATATTTTCAGATGGTAAGTTTTCTGTGTCGATTGATTGATTTGATAGTTCAGGTTTCTGAGGTTGAGTAAACTGTTTTGCTTGTTTGATAATAGATGGCGGTTCTTGTTCGTTGTTTGATAATATGTCATTATTCGTATGCTTTGGTTTGTTATTTTTAGCATTTTTTACACACTTTTTGCACTTCCATTGCAAACTCCTGGCACTGCGGCGTGTTGTTTCAGTAATTTCTGCACATATAAGGTGGTAGTTTTTTTCACAGACACCACAGCATATAAGGTCTGATGGATTGTCAATGTTTTTTTCGCAAACAATGCACTTTGTATTCATGATAATATTGTTTTACACGATCTTTACGTAAAAAAGAGATTTGTAAATGGATAATTTATTATAGGATAGTAATCGGTATCACTTTAGCGTAACTTAGATTTCTTCGAATGAGGCACTTTTTGTATTTTACAACAGTTTATTTTTCCAGTGGGTAGAGTTTGACACTTCGTGGCAGTTTTTAAAATGAAGGTAAAAAACACTAAAGCAGGCCACTTCACACGATAAAAATTCGTTGGTATGACGCGCGGTCTACAGTTTATAAAATTTGAGCACTTTAGACTTAGCTCCTATTGTTTTGTTTGATGATTTTTAATAATTTTACGTAGACAAAAATATGTCAACACTAGACTTGCTTGAGGTAGGTGTATTATTGAATGAATTCTATTTTATTATTAAAAGGTGATTTAGAAGCACAAAATACCACCCTTTAACTAAACGAGAAGAAATTATTAATATGTTCCATTTGTTTAAAAGTAGACAACATTGATTGATTGAAAACTATGTTTTTTTGCTCTCCTGTAAAGTAGAGAAAAATGAGATACGTTTTTTTGACCCTAAGGGGCCGAAATATAACCTAACGAACTTTGGGAACCGTTGGGCGTCAGTGGAATATTTTGAAGGATTGCTTTTTCTTTCATTGTTTAAGTTTAAAGTAAAGTCGCCTCTTTTAGTTCCATACCCGGCCAACAGGGCCGGACTGAGAAATATGCTAACAAGGTAATCAACATGCCAGCAGGGGTAGGCAGAGAGAAATGACCGTCACACTACAAGCCTAATAAGCAGTGCCGGACTGAGAATTTTTAAAATTTTTATCTTTCAAGAAAAATGTTTTAAAGATAAATGCTTTTATGGGAAAGGTTTTATTTACGTTAGCTCCATTCAGGAGGCCCTGAGGAAGGAGAGAAAGTTCTGAGAAGGAATAGGGAAGGGTGGGTAGGAATCTGACAATCAATGTGTCTAGAATGTATGAATCCATCCTTCCCACTGCGGTGCAAGGCGATACGTCAGAGAGTCCGGCTGGACATTGGAGGACCCACCACTTATCCGCCCTGGTATAGGTAACAGATGGTTACCCCTTCAAGGCTCTTGCAAGGACTCTAATTTTTGTGTGTATAAACGATTTAACATTTAATTTAACGATACTAGACCTCCACTGCCCTCGCATACGTTGTTAGGTAGCAGTATGCAAGTAAAATTGTTAGTAAGTGTGAATAAAATCTCCGGCTGGATAGGCAGTTGGTGGGCAGACGTATCCGCCACCAAAACCCGTACAAATAACACTCTTATGCACTCCTACTAAGCCACCGGCCGTAGCGAACCACTTGGGGTGACCTATGACAGAGATGTGTGTTATCCGAATAAATGGTTCCCCAGGCGGCGGTACCCAAACCCGCCTCTCAAACTAAAAAAATGTGTGGAAGGTTTTTTGAGAAAAGGAAGTTCTGAGAAAGAAAAGGGTATGAGTGGTGGGTAGGAATCTGAGAGAAAATGTGTCTAGGAGTGACGAACGTATAAATCCATCTCTCCCACTGTGGGAGAGTTCAGCTGGAGAGGTCAAAAGCTCTTCCTCAACAAATCTCTTCCGATCCGGCCTACCACAGACCTGCGTTGGTGGGTTGAGGCATCCCCTGACGAACCTTACCCCTATGAACCCGGGCACCCCTGCTAAGTCACTGGTTGAAGCGAACCACTCGGGGTGACCTATGGCAGATGTGTTGGTTATCTAATAAAATATGGTTCCTGGGGCGGCGGTACCAATGCTACCTGCCAAATTGTAAATGTTGTTCGTGGTGTACCCTTGCAGTTGGGACTCTCCCCATCCTAATAGACTTGTGACGCGAACTTAAGAACATCTGAAAAACCTGTTTTTTATGTTTATGACTTTTATTGAACTTTGCATAAATATTTTAATTATTTTAATTCGGGCCCCTCCAAGATAAAATCCTGGGTGCGCCACTGCGCATTGCGTGCTTTTTATATTCTTATCTCACTCAATGTTATACGTCTTCAGACAATATGTTTAATTATCTAAGCCTACATTATTGTTATTTATTTCTGGGGTATTATGCCGTATTGCACTACCTCCTTCATTAACCAACGTTTCGGAGAGTCTTACAGTGTCCATCATCCTGTAATGATGAATATAATCAACAATATTTTGGGAGGTGGTTTTCGATACCGCTGCCCCGGAAGCCATTTATCGGATAAACAACACCAGGTCACCCTGAGTTTAGTGACTTATCAGAGGTGCTCAGGTTCATAGGTGAAGGTTTGTCTAGGTATTAGCGGCGGATACGTTTGCCCACCTACTGTATGGCGGGCGGATTGGGTGTGACTGATTGAGGGATACCTTTAGATTTCTCCAGGCGGACTTTCTCGACGCAATGCCTTGCATCGCAGTGGGAGGAATATATTGATATATCAGTCAATCCAAAACACACAAGCCCCAAATTCATACCTACCCCTTATACCATTTTTCCATCCCAGAACTTCCTCTCCTTCCTTTCCTTAAAAAGACCCTCATGTTGATGTTTATTGACTCTAATGGAAATTATTTTCTCAAGGCCTCCTGTGTGGAGTGTCTAAAGTGTATAAAGAGTGTCATAACTATCTTTTAAGTGTACCTTATTGTGATGTAATTTTGGGCTATTATGCCGTATTGCGCAACCTCCTTCTTTAGCCAACGTTTTGGAAAGCCAGTTACAGTGTCCATCATCCTGTAATGATAAGTGTACTCAATGATGGACACTGTAACGCTATCCGAAACGTTGGCTACCAATAATGACGTGGAGCGACAAGGCATATTGACCCAGCTACCAGCCGACTGCTAGCCGAGCAAACCATCCGCCCGGTAACAAGTCGCTTTTAATAAATTTAGATAATTGCATTTTAAAATTATTTTTATCTCGTTGCAGCGGATGCATTACTAAAAATGCTCTCCCCAGCAACAATTCCTCTCGTGTTTATCAACTTTGACCCCGTCTCTCCATATCAGGGGTCGATCATCGTTTCTATGTTAAATCATATTTTTAAAATACATTCTATAAAAAATGTTATATTTAGCTGATTTGGTTACTTTATTTGGAAGCAGATCATCTATTAGGGCATTATGACTATATATAAATGGTGTACCGCGGTGTCAACGTCACGCGCATCACTACAGAAGACCAATCACTATATCTGAGAGAATCATTGACTACTTCATAGTTAACTTTATTAAACCACTAGCTGGTTCTCGACATTCGTCCCCCCTCGCCACTTCCCCTCCCGCATTCCATACATTCAGTCCCGGTACATTCGCTTTTCAAACAGCTCGCGTACCACCTATTGCATTTTTTATACAAATTTCATAATGCCAGAGCTTGCCAGTAGTTTTATACAAACCTTGTTCTGACAATAACGAACACAAAAATAAATTATCTAATTTAGTGCAGTTGTTCGAAAGTTATGCGCGTACATACATTTCGGCGATTCATTTTTATTTACATAATAATAATATATAAGATAATGAAGATACTCGTAGATAGATTTGATTTTCTGGGGTTTTAGGACAGCAGGGAAGGAAATATTGAGTTCAACTATGATAGATTTATGGTGTGCTTCTTCGATTACCAGTGAAGGATGACTGTAGTGCTACAAAGTACAAGATCTAAAATTCATCCACGAGAATTAGAAATTGCATTGCACTGTGTTAAATTGGAGAACAAAAGGCAAAAACTAAGGAGTGCAGAAGCACAGATGTCGGTACTACGTGGCTAGCAAAGAGAGTTCCAGCTCACGTTTGGCATATTGTAGTAATTGTGACCAATTATTAGATAGATGTCATTTGAATATTCGCTAGTTAAATCAGATATATGGCAGTTGCATGACTGTTGATGATAGAGAAATACTTTGCATTAGATAAAAAGTAAAAGTAACAGATATGAATATTCGAAGTGCGATGTTTCGAATGTCTTATTAATAGTGTTATCCATATATCCTCAGCTTCTATTCTGTTCCTTGTTCCAAAACACAACGTTCACAATATTCCGTTTCATATTCCTCTACGACAATCAGTGCCGGATTATCCATAAGGCAGTGTAGGCAATTGCCTAGGGGACCCGCATCGGCTAGGGGCTCCTAGCCGATGCGAACCCCGAGAAAAAATTACTTGTGTCAATGGTTTGACTCTCAATTAGTAAGCAACTCCGACACACATTTTGGAAAAAGTCAGCTTTCAAGATTTTTAAATTTTAATTTTTTTATTAGGAACATTTACAGGTTAATAACATTACATGCATTAAAGAAAACAACAAATTATAATAATTAGGTTATAACCTAATAACTAATGTTTACAACATTCACAAATAATAAATTAAAATTAAAATTTAGTAAAAAAAATATTCAAACGAATTTTACTTTACTTTTTTTCTATTCGTTAAGCAGCATTACACATGTGCGCTTCTATGTGCAATAAAGAGTGATTGTATTGTAATGTATTCGTTTAACTTTTTTTATCAAATGGGGTGATGGCGTACCTTCGTAATATAGTAATAAAACAAATTAAATCAATTTACATTATAAAAGAAAGCTAAAAAAACGTGCATCTCGCAAAGACTCAGATACGAGTCCCGGTACGATCAAGAGAGTTATATGGCATGGTAGATCTCTGTCCGCCCGTTAGGATGACGGTTTCCGTTTTTACCTAAAGAGCGTGCGTGGTAGAGCTCTAAAGAGTTCTGGAAAGAGTGGCGGAGTATGTCGTGGAATGTTTCAACCGGTCAGTGGTTGAGTGGGTATCGCGTTTGGGTCCCACCCAGGCGTTCCGTGTTCGATTCCTCGACTGGTTAAGTCATCACGAATCAAGCAACATTTTCCCACTCATGCTGACTGTGGTGGTAGTAGGAGATTTTTAAATATTGTTGGGTTATTCGTAGCCGGGAATGTTTGTATGTTGAATTATCCGTCAGCAAAACTTTGAACGCGTTTCTCTCGAAACTACGTTTTTCAACCTGGTTGACAACATATTATAAACATAAAAACTATACATCCGACTTACATGCACTAAGTCTTAAACTATTGGAAAATCCAGTCACTTTGGCATCACTTTTTTCGAAAATAAAATCTTCTTGTTCGCCTTTTTTATTTTATACCTATACCAAAATTCCCCTACGTGGTTCCAAAGACACTAAATTTTCGAACAGTCTTGATGCATGTAAACCGGAAGTATAGTTTTTTTTATATTTTGTCATTCAGGTTGAAAACGTGTTAAAAAAGTTTCGAGAAAAACTCATTAAAAGTTTTGCTGAAGGATAGTTCAATGTACAAACTGTTTCAAACGTTTTCACATAAAATGGTGTATCTGCGCCAATTTTTTGAATTTCTTTTAAACATTTAGTGAGAACATTTTTAACAAATGCATCTTTCAGAATAAGAAATAAAAAATTACAAAAAATGTTTTACAGTTTCCTGGTGCCTTAAGGCATTGTATAGGGTTTGATCAAGGGAGCATGGAGGCGTTTGGAAGCCTCCCCAGAATCAGAAGCCCGAGGCAGGCCGCCCCTCGCCCCTTACAACCTCCCCCATTACTCCACCATCGGTAAAGGGGCCCCGAGACGTGCATTGCCTAGGGGCCCCGACATGGTTAATCCAGCCCTGACGACAATGCTCCGACTCATTCAACAACACAAATGGCCACCAAAATCCAATATATCGCCTTTCTGGCCCCAAATCACCTGAAATATTCCTTGCTGTTAAAGCATTTCAGAAAACGGGGCGTGCATAGTCGAAAGAAAGGTTTATTAAGAGTTTGCATGTTTTTAATCTTACTCTGTCTATTGTTTTCAAAGAACTCTGAAAAAGTCAGAAAATGTATTGCGGCTGTGCTTTTTTTCAGATTTACAAATATATATTTCATTTTTAATCATTGATCACATAAGTTAAACGTATACATTGTTTATTTCTACTAAAAAACTAATCTCCTTAATATCAGTAACGAAGAATTCTTGTAGAAAGCCATCCGTTTTTCTGTAATCTATTTATTGATCTTAAATATTCTTATTTTTATTTAAGATTCGACCTCAAGGGAGAATAAGCAGAATACAACCGGAAATATATCATTTTAAATCAAATTCTAAACCTTTTGACTCATTTGTATAAAAAACTATAAATTCATTTGGAAAGATTGTTATTTTGTCTTATGTTTTAAATTTTGTAAAAATATGTTTATTTTTATCACAATAAGGGTATACCGTTAGACATTGGCAGATTTGTTAAATTTTCAAACAAAATGATTTATTATATAACACACATTTCAAATCATAATAATTATACAGTAGAATGAATAATCTAGGAAAGCTGCTTTTCAGAATTTTAATTAGTTAAAATAAAATCATTAACAAAACAAAAACCCGCACGCGTTTTGCGACGAAAATACTTAAGTTTTTTAAACATTATTTACGGTCTTACAAATTAATATATTTCAGATTTTTGTACTCACTTATTTTGCTTAGAAATTATAAAAAATATATAAATACTTATGATAAAAAAATAATTACAAAAAATCCAACTACTAACGTTTTTTTTAACGCTCAATTGGGAGAGCAGCTGACCGGCAATCAGAAGGGCACGGGTTCAAGTCCCGTTGGCGTCATGTATCTTTTCTCGTAAGATTTTTCAATGTGGATGAGTGTTTCAGGCTGATAATTATTGCTTATAATAATTGTTACCCTTTGTGCTATGCATAAAAATCTTGTCTTAAACGTTAGTTACAATTAAAAATAATAATTTTTCAGTTGAGGCTTTTGTGGTATTTGTATTTTTTTTTTTTCATATGTGGCTCTGGAACCACTGCGCCCGAACCTCTGCTGTAGATACTTGATAGCCGCTCCTTTAAAAGCGCTGACGGACCGCTGAAGTAAATATTCAGAGAATTCCAGTGAATAACGCAAGATGATCAGTCAAATATTTTTATTGTGTTGTGTAGTGTTGTGTACTGGGGGAGGATTTGAAGAAGGTAGGATAATTTTAATATACTTCTTTTTGAAAAATTTGATGAATTATTATAATTTAAAAACATTTTTTTGAAGATCGCCATTTTTAATTTAATTTTTTATAATTTAATTAAATTACATTAAGAACGAAAATAAATCATCATTTTCGTAACTTAATTCCAAATTTAAAGAACAGTTAAAAAAATTAAAACTGAACATTTGGTATGCATAGTTACTTTTGATAAATTTTCGGGATTAGTGTCCATGGTTATTACGAATATTTTTTAGAAAAAAAACTTTAGATTCGCCTTAATCACTATAAAAGGAAACCTTTTGCGGAAAATAATTAAATTTCAATTGAAAATTAAAATGCATTATTTTCCGCCGGCCGTGATGCAAAAAGTTTCCTTTTATAGTGATTAAGGCGAATATAAAGTTTTTTTTCTAAAAATTATTCGTAATAACCATGGACACTAATCCCGAAAATTTACCTTACTTTGTCCCAGTGACTTTGTTATTCCTGTACCGGGTATTTTATCCCAGTGCCGTACTGATTCCTTTATCAGTTACTTTGTCCCATTTACTAATTCCTTTATCAGTGTCCTAGTGACTTTGGTATTCTTTGTACCGGTTATTTTGTCACAGTGACTTTGCTATTCTTGAACCGGTTACTTTGTCACAGTGAATTTGCTATTCTTGTAATGGATACTTTGTCAAAGTGACTTTGCCAATTTTGCACCGGTTACTTGCTCTCTGTGGCTTTGCTGTCACTGGAGCTGCAAATATTTTTTCTGACCTGTTATTTTTTTCTCAAAACATTTGAATATTTTCAATTACCGCTAAAAATTTATGAGGTCCAGCGGAAACCCAGAAATTTTAAGAAACTGAGTCACAATTTCACAAACTATCTCTCCCTCCCCACTATGAAATCATATTTAGGTAACCGGTTTCACATCGGGTACCAGTGACTGGAAAACCGGTGATTTTCAAAAATCATCCATATTAAATGGACTAAAAAGTTGCATATGACCATATTTACATATTGACTTCAATTTGAACATTAGTTCCAGGGGGTACCAATCCGAGGTATTCTCTCCTTTCCGTGAAAACGATGCCATATAAATAATCCAACACTATTATTACGTTATTATTTGAATGTGGGACTATTTTTGACAATTGGAACAATTTTGCTAATCAAACAAATTTATGATAACTTTCATGTTTGACATTTCTCGCAAAATTTGAATCGCCGATTGATATCAAAAGACTAAACTTTAAAAAATGCGTTCCATTATGCAAACGTCTCGGTTACTTTGTCCCGTTGACTAGCTACAGTGGATGACAGTGGATCGGAGGAACGGGCTATTTTTGGAACCGGTTCCTATTGGATTTTTAAAATGGTTACCAGTTTTTTTAACCAGTTCCTATTGGGTTTATAAAACGGTCACCATTGTTGTCACCATGCAGCTTTATATTACATATGATGTCATGGCCTTTCCCAGTTACTTTGTCTCGGTGACTTTGTCCCTGTTTCTTTGTCCCGGTGACTTTGTACCCGGTGACTTTTTCCCAGTGACTATGTCCGGTGACTTTGTCCCGGTGACTTTGTCCCGGTGACTTTTTCCCAGTGACTATGTCCGGTGACTTTGTCCCGGTGACTTTGTCCCGGTGACTTTGTCCCGGTGACTTTGTCCCGGTGACTTTGTCCTGGTGACTAGCTATCAGTGGATCCGAGGTATGGGCTATTTTTGCAATCAGTCTCTTTTGGATTTATAAAATGGTAACCATTGTCACCAACACTAACTGGGTGAAGTCGAACCAAAAGCCGCCCACAGGGCCTAGCATTATAAACATGCGGAGCGGTTTTTTAATGATTAGCTAGGCTTTTTTTTAACTACTAGTGTATTAAATATTATTCCATGCTTTTCCGCGTAATCAATTTAATGTACCTATTATATTATTGTCCTTGTCTAAAACCTCACATTCAAAATTTCTACAAATTTCCCTTCCACATTAACGCTTTGTAGCGCTTAAAAATAGTGTGCTATTTCCAAGCTATAACATATTTCTCTTAATCACTTTCAGTTTGAAATTCCTAAAAAGATATTATGTCATTTTTAAAGATAAAGTCTACAAATTTGCAGAATCGAAACACAAATTAAATGCTATTCCCTCGGTTGAAAAAAATCGCAAAGTATGCTCCGAAACTTATTAAAATAATATTTTTGTCTGTTATTTAAGATATCATATAAAGGTCAGAAAATTTCCAGCGTTTCTTTACATGCAACTTGATAAAAATGATGTTTGCTTTTCTAATTCTTCAATTCCCAGTGTCACTTGTAGGTGACAGAAGTTTAATATATTTTTTTTACCGCATAGAAATTTTATTTTTAAATGCCACTACTACTATAGCAAAGGCAAGTAGTAACTTTATTCGTTATTTTTTCTGGCAACACTAGCCACACGCTATTTATCATATTCATTCTCGTGTTTCACGCGAAATTGGAGCAGCAGTTTGTGTGATCTCTTGCGACGTAAAGTGAAATAAAAATGCCTAAGCCGTAAGTATTGTTTTTTTCTTATTATATGCAATAATATAATAATGAATAAATCAGCTTAACTTAAGTACAAATGAATTTTATGACAAAAATAACTTATAATAACAATAATTGTCTTTATTAAAGGGTGTGGGGAGGTGAGTGCAATCCCACAATCCCACATAGAGTGTAAAGTGTAAGCACATATATTGAAAACATAAGTATTTATAAATAAAACTTAAGATGGAACCGAGTCAAAATTAAAAGTAAAATCGAAAGCAAAGAAACAAAAGAAAGAAAGAAGAATATAGTAAAATAAAATTCTGAGAAAAAAAGTATTAGGCATCATTAGATAATAAGTATTCATAAAAATATGATAAAATCTTTAATTGAGCTCTTCTTAGTCTACCGTATCTGAGATTGTGGGAGCTTTTGTGAGTCTTTTTACAATGTTCTTCTATGCTTGATCCTGAAGTCAGACTGAATTCTATTTTAAGAATATGTCTGGAGTGGTTTATCCTTCCACTCAGTCCTGCAATTCTGGTTTTAAATAGAGCTTTAAATCCTGGAACTCACCCTTATGTAAGCATTGAGGAGGCACTGCAGTGCCTGGGGAGTCCAAACATCAAACGGAAAGCGTTATTATATTGCACCCGAAACCTTTGCACGGTTCTTTCCACTTATACAATGTTTGTTGCAACGTTGGAAATATGCCGTGTCACTTGTAGGTGGCATTGGGCATTGTAGCAATTCTATTGTTATAATATTCCAGTCAATAAATGCTCCAAAAGGAGGTGTAGAGTGCATGAGCAGGGACCTAAGCAATTCCTTCAGAAACTTGTTTAGGGTGCTTAGGGTGTGAACATACTAAAAATCCTGACGTCTAGGTGGTGAGCTAGAGGGGGGAGGGGGGGGGGGAAGGTCCCAATTTTCGGGTTTCCGCTTGTATCTAAAAAACGGTGCATTACAGAGGAAATTTTTTTTAAACATATGTAAAAGCTCATAAAATTATCTCAAACTTTTATTCTATATGTAATTATCTAAATCCCAGCCGTTTTTGAGTTACACGCTTCACAAATGAGATATTTTCAAAAAAAATCATTTTACATCACATTTTTCATTAAACATTCCTTCATAGCGTCTAAAATATTCATCACACAAAGAAATTTATTTGAAAAAGTTGTAAAGAATTTAATTCCCTTTTAGAATATATATACATACGCAAATAAATCTCCAACCAGTAAATATTTACAGCAATTTAAAGTTTTTTTGTAAAATGTCATTTTCAGAAAAAGCTGTTTTTTTCTTATTACTGACACACCGACGCGCGACAATGATTATGCGATGCTCTGATCACTTTTAGTTAGGCGTATGGTCAGATAAGACCATTGAAACTACATTGATGCGATCATTCTTAAGCCGAGGAGGCACAACAGGAGGCAGTGGTGTTTCGCACAATGTAGTCAGCAAGTGGTTAGTTGGTATGAGCGCAACTTACGAGATCTGCACTTCCTCTGAAGAGTTTTGTGGAATCTTCTTCACGTCAAGTGAACAGCACAAGGACGTCGGACCAGCCCACCGAAGTAGAGATACAGCATACATTTCCAAACTCAGTCAGTGGTTTAATGCACATCCGCCCTTTCCACAAACCAGTGAAATAATGTCAATTCCCAATGTCTTCTATCAGCTCGTCGATAAAAATTCACTGTGAAAAGGTTGCAGTTGTTTCAGCGGATGAGAAAATGATCAAGCAAACGATCAGGTGAGGATTTGATGAAATTCTTTGAGCATAAGTTGGCCCCATTTCCCTTGGCACTGTTTAATGAAAGTGAGATGCGAAAAACAACTAAATCTGTCCTGTACAGCTTATTCGAACCTACCAAAAAACATGACCTACTGTCTCAGATGAACAGTTGTGGACGGAGGATTTCTACTGCACAGAGTAATTTGGCAAAAAGATGCCCCCGTTGCCACAATTTGTGATCGTTACATCACCTACGTCAACTGACACTATCCTGATGACTCGCACTGTGATATTTGATGGGTACGCAAACCCAGCCAACAGTACGAAATCACAAGAACAGATATGAAGACACAGACTGAGAAGGTCAGCTGACATCAATTTGACTTGGAACACATCAATACCTGTTAAACAGCAAGATTTTTTATTCAATCCTACCAACAAAATTAAATTCATCTCCTACAGACAAAGTTTCGGAAGAATGGGATACACGCCACCGATGATGCCGATGTCCTTGTCGTTAAGACTGCTGTGAAACAATCCTCTCATATGTCTGTGGCTGTCGTTGGTGAGGATGTGAACCTCACTGTCATTTTGATTGCTTCCACTCCTCCCACCCAAGATATTCTGCTGCTGAAACCTGGACGAGGGAAAACCGAAACAATGGCACTGTCCACTCAAGAGATGCAGCACCGTGGATTTGAACACATCCTGTTCTTACATTCATTTACCGACTGCGATACAACATCTGCAACTTTCAGGAGAAGCAAGGTGGGCTTACCCCTCCTCTACTCGCGACGAGGTTAAAGAGGCTGGAAATAAATATTTCCTTAAAATGGTATGCGGCGCCAAAAACACAGACCTCCGTTAACCAGTACCGCTTCCAGGCGTTCACAAGGTCAGTGGACCTAATAATAATAACAATTGGATAATTTGTAGAGCGCCGTTTTGTGAAAAATCACCGCAAGGGCGCTAATAGGTGGGCAAATATGAAGCCTGACATCAGCTCCCTCCCTCCAACAGAGAGCTCATCTAAACAGCGTTCCAAGTGCACCGATTGAGCTGCCCCCTGAAGAATGGGGGTGGAAACATGAAGGAGAGACCCTGGTGCCAATTTCAACAGAAGATCCACCAGCACCGGAGGTCCTTCTGAAAATGATATTTTGCCGCTGCACCAAGGATTGTGCAATTGGCAAATGTGGATGCCGAAAAGCAATGCTGACCTGTTCTGCAGCGTGCATCTACTGCCAGGGGAGATGCCTCAATAGATGTTGTCGAGGACGACGATGAAGATGACAGCCGATTCAACAAGAACCATCTACTACTGAGGATGAATATGCCATGGACGAACAACACTTACCAGGACCCGCACGTGTAAAGAGGATGAGAGTGTAGCATGATGTTATTGAGAACAGTGAAACAATGTGGTTTATAATTTTATGTGCTGTAACGAAATATTATAAAATTATCATGACATAATTATCATTATAAAACACAATTTAAAATTTTCAAAGTAATATGATTTTTGTCTACTTTATTTAATTACTGGCTTTAAAGTGTGGTCACACATATTGTTAGGTGGACGGACAAAAGCTGTGTGTCAGTAATAAGATAAAACCAGCTTTTTCTGAAAATGACGACATTTTACGAAAAAACTTTAAATAGATGTAAATATTCACTGGCTGAAGATTTATGTGCATATTTATATATATTCTAAAAGAGAATTAAATTTTTTACAACTTCTTTTTAATACATTTCTATGTGTGATGAATATTTAAGACGGTATGAAGGAATGTTTGATGAAAAATGTGAGGAAAAATGATTTTTTTGAAAATATCTACATTTGTGGAGCGTGTAACTCAAAAAGGCTGAGATTTAGAAAATTACATATAGAATAAAGGTTGTAGATAATTTTATGAGCTTTTACTTATCCTCAAAAATTTCCTCTGCGACGCACCGTTTTTGAGATACAAGCGGAAACCCAAAAATTGGGACCTTCTCCCCCCCCCCTCCCCCCTCTAGCTCACCACCTAGACGTCAGGACTTTTAGTATGTTTACACCCTAAGCACCCTAAACAAGTATCTGAAGGAATCGCTTAGGTCCCTGCTCACGCACTCTACACCTCCTTCCTTGACTGGACTATAACGACTCTATTGTTCGGAATTTCGTTGTTTACATTTTGACCTTATCGCTATGTTGTGATGGTGTTTATTATTACAGGTTGACGATAGATGAGATTGCGGAGGAGTTGAAGGTCGGGGAGGATCCAATTGATATTATTCTATTTTCTCTTGATGATGGTGACGGATGAAGATAGTGGAGATGAAAATGAGGCTAATATTCTTCATATTCTCAGTAGCATGATTTGATCTCAAGTAGAACTCCAGTTTAGTAAATTGTGAACCTTACCAGGATGCGTCCAACCCTGGACACGAGATGCAATCCGAGTTAAAGAGAGCCAAGAGGTAAGCCATGTCATAAAGCTGATAAAATCATTGCAGCTCAATGGCATGACAATAGTATCGTCACCATTGCATTTAACTGCCATGGATTGGATCCTATCTCAGAAGTGGATCGAATGGGATTTTTGAATAAAAGATGAGCAAAATTTCAAGATTCAAGCCCAGCCATTATCAAGATGTACAACCTACATGGGTGGGGTACACCGTTTTGACGAAAACGTTCACTCCATGAGGGTAGCTCTTCGCGGCAAAATTGGTGGTTCCCTCTGTTTGCTTTTGGTTTAGATGCAGCTTGCCAAAATGCCTGACTGATCCAAAAACAGTAAGAAATCAACTGGACCTACTGCAATTTCTAGCAAAATGTCGCAACCAAGTACTTCAAAAATATGGTAAGCATCCAACCCGCAAATCCGATTGTGGCATACCTCTGCAGATAAGAGTGCCGATCGAGGTGAGGAGCGCAGAAAGTGCTGATCTCTCTCAAAATGACTGCTTTCAACGAAGATGTGGATGTATATTGTCACCAGCGCTCAAGAAAAATGTGTGCCTAGTGCAATATTGGTTTTCATCTAAAGTGTTGGTATATCTTTCACAATGAATAAGTGCTTGGTTTTTTTTATATATAAATATATATTATTGTACAACTTTATAAAAATAAATATTATTATAGAACTTTATATAGGTAAATAAAAATAATAAAACTGATACATATATTTTTTTTTAATTTAAAATTAAACAAAAACTTTGTAAATACCACATTTATTTTATATACTTTATATCGACCAGTTTTCGCTACAACCGTAGCTTCTTCAGAGCAGTATAATACTCTACTATCATTATGTTACCTTTTTTTTTATTTTTTTTTATTTTTATTTTATTTATTAGCGTTATAAACAGTCTGTACAAAATTCATAAATGACAGTGATAAAAATAAGTATGTCATAGACCAATAAAATAACGACAAATAATTTAGAACCGTAATGCAAAAATACACAATACCTATACCTGATATAAACAATTCTGATAAAGTGTATATTCTTACTTAAATCTACAAAAAGTAAATAACTGAAGTTTTTCAAGGGTTTACATTTAAATTTTGATTGATTTATATAATATATTTCAGGAAGTGATTTTATTTGAATTTCAACTGCTAAAAGTAGGAGAGAAAATGTGGTGATACTAAAAATAAAAAAAAAAAAGAGAAATACAGACATCAATGAAATATTAAGTTATTAGTTAAACATGTGGCATTCAATAGTGTTATTTTTTTATGCATGCTGTGAATTTATCAAGGTTTGTATTAAATACATCAATATTTGGGCATAATCTGTTAAATGTAATATATGATTTAACAAAATGGGCTGGACTCCTCAAGTGAAGGAGGAAGAAGGCGTGTAGATGGAGAATTGGGAAAGGAAACAGAATACACTTTCTTAATAAGGAACAATATTAGTATTGAACTTTTATTTAAATTTATTTGGTTATTATTTACCTTACTATTAACGTCGTTCTTACTAAAACGTTAATAGTAAGGTAATTAATAACCAAATAAATTAAAATAAAAGTCCAATACTAAGATTGTTCTCTATTGACAAAGAACAGTCTCGTTCCCTTCCCAATTCTCCGTCTACACTTAGGCCTTCTTCCTCCTTCACTTGAGGAGTCCAGCCCATTTTGTTAAATCATATATTTATCTATAACACACATTTAACTAAACGCTAGTAGAGTATTATGGTGCCCTGAAGAATCGGTCGGCGTAACCTATATAAAAGTAGTGTTTACCAAGTTATTGTTTTATTTTAAATTATAATGTCACAACACAAAGTATCTGCTTAATATTAATAAAAATAATGTTTTATTCCTGCCGTTAAGAATAAGAAAAATGCTGTGTGCTCTTCAGAGTCTTAAATGCACATTGTCCAGTGACACAGTATGGCAGTATGGCAGGTCACATACGCGTAAAAAAGTGGGAGTAATTTATTTATTTATTACTTTTTTTTCTTAACCATATATACAAATAAAAGCTATTTTATTTAAAGGAAAAAAAATCTTGATTAACTTTGACGTGGGATTTGAAGAGTTTTAAACAAGTCGTGTTTTATTAAATATTTTCAGTATTTTCGATAAATTAAAATAGTTAGTTTTAGCGCTACTTCTAACATTTGTATTTACATATATCTATCTCTCTCTTCTTTATGTGAACGCTAACTGCCAGGCATTAAGGCGCGGTGTTTCCGCTCAAAAATAAGAAGATGGAGATATATGTAAATACGAATGTTAGAGTGAGCGCCCTAATATTAAAAACGATCATAATTAAGCGAGAATTGTGAAAATGTTTTAAAAAATAGACTCGTTTTTATAAAGCTAAAATCTGGTGGGAATTGTCATAGATAGCATTTAAAGAAACAATATAAATTTTTAATAAATATAACTTGTAAAATAACTGAAAAAACGTATTTATAATAATTTTGCAGCATTCTTCGCGATTTTTTTTTACAAAGGAGATTTCATATAATTGCCGTTTCGGCGTGGGGAATGAAAATATAATATTATCTTCAAGAATAAGACATATTTTTTTTAAGAGCTTTAAAACTTAAATTATGGAAAATATGTAATAAATCGGTAGAAATGCGGGAAACCAGGTCTTAAAGAAAATGAAACAATTCAACTTTGAATAAACCACTTATATAATGCGTAAATCCGACCGGTTTCGGAACAAACGTTCCTTCTTCAGGGAAAGCTTATACTAATTTGACAGTTTCGAACAATGTTTTATTATGGTAGGGGTGGAGCCGTTGTTAGTTTGTAGATTGGGTGGGTAGGTATTAATGTAGAGTGGGTGGGTAGGGGAACAAATCCATGATTGGGCTATAAGACAATATTTTTTGTTTGTTTATAATAGATTCATTATATTTAAGGGATTTTTTTAATTTCAAAGGCTTCTAAGTTATCTAAACGTTTTCCTTTATGATTAATATCAAGAATTTTTATTCAAAATTTTGTTCGAAACTGTCAAATTAGTATAAGCTTTCCCTGAAGAAGGAACGTTTATTCCGAAACCGGTCGGATTTACGCATTATATAAGTGGTTTATACAAAGTTGAATTGTTTCATTTTTCTATAATGGATAACCACAAAGTTATAACTACATTCAAAAATACTTGTTGAAAATGTTTGCACATTTTGCCGAGCAACAAAGCACTTATATGAAATTCTCTCGATAGAAAAAACCGCAAAGTATATTTGAGCCCTTGCCTGGAAGCCTGTTGTATCCAACAACATTCTAGTTCTGAGAAAAATTGAAAAAACCAAATCAAATAATTAGTTTTATAACCTTTTATATTTAAAATACATAAAACATACAATTCTTTAGAGTTTAAAATGAAAAGTCATCTAGAAAGGCAAATAAATTAGATTATTATTTTTTAATTGATAAACTAACGTTTAAGACAAGACCCTTTGTGCTATACATAAAAATCTTGTCTTAAACCTTAGTTAATCAATTTAAAAATAATAATTGATATTTGAAAAGTTAAAATATTTCCCCAAAAAATGTAGACATAATTTTTCTCGACGCCACCTAGCGAGAGATTTAACACTAAAAATGTCTCTCACAAAAATAAAGTTGGTTGTTTTCAGGTGGAAAAAATGTAATAAACAGTAATTGTTGAATGAAACACTAGTATATATTGAATTATTTGGCGGGTATTAGATAAGCCGCCATAGCTCAGTGGTCAGAGCACCTGAACGGCAATCAGAAGGACATGGGTTCAAGTCCCGTTGGCGGCAAGTATCTTCTCGGAAGATTTTTTCAATGTAGATGAGTGTTTCAGGCTGATAATTCATTTATTTATATAATTATAGTTTATTAATAGAATTTACACTGAATTTGTGGAAAAGTGTTGTATAAGAAAATATCACCTACAACATAATTCCACAAAACGTTTTTTTTATTCTTCGTACCTTACAGAAAGCATCATGCTTTTTCTAGTATAAATGTACACACGTCATTGATGTATTTGAGCTTAAAAAAAATTACACTACTTTAGTTCTAGATATTATCTTGAGATCAAAATACAACATTATTCTGCTAAAAAAGGCTAAATAATAATTTTTATGGAAAAAATCTACTTTCCTGCATTCTTCAGCTTTTAGACTTTTAAGACTTTCTAGTTGAAGCCATGAAACGTTCGTTTTCTCCATTTATTCCCATAAATTAAACCATGCGCCGTGATTTCAATCAATGGCATTATGCAACATTCTTCCACAAAACAAACATTAAAGGGCTGCCACAGTCCTAAAAAAAATCATTTTCATAATCCCTACCTTAAAAGAGGCATATTAATATGCCCAACATTATTCCACCAACAACTCAAAATTGATAGTTTTGTTGGATACAACATTAATCCGGGAAAGGGCTCATTTAGAAAATAAAATAAACCCATCTGGTTAAGTTATATTAAGTTCAAAAAGTTTGACAGTGTTTCTTTAAATGCTACTTAAGAGGAAAGCTGTGTGACCATTTTGTAACCAAAGATAAGTTTGTATCTGAGGCCAAAATACTTGACTTAGCTAAAAAAAATATTTATTTAAATCAAAAGGTACTTATATCAAATATCTCGTACAGATGGAATGTTCTACTTTGTTCATTTTTGAATTATAAATTGTTTTCATAAAAGAATTCTATTTTTCATAATCTCAGAGGAAACTTTGGTTATTATTTATACGTTAAAGAAAATAATTTAAAAACATAATTTTTCCCTTTCACCTTTCTCAATCCCGATCGAAATTTACCCCACAAAATGTAACGAATTTAACTCGCATATGGATAACTTTATACAAAATTTACCCTCTACCGATATATTATCTGTCAAAGATGACTGTGATAACTTCAAATCAGTGCTCATAATTGTAATAAATAAATCAAATCCTCCCCCTAAAACTTAACCAATTAAAAAAACTCCCTCCAACTCCCTGGTGGGATGCAGAATGTTCTAAGGTAGTGAGAATTCAGAAAAATAAATATCTTTCCTATCGTCACAATATGACTATAGAGAACTATCTTATATAGAAAAAAAGCCGAATCCAATGCCAAAAGGGTGTTGAGGTCAAAAAAGGGGTCGTACAACTTCTGCAGTTTTGGAAGTTTGTACTATGATTCGAAGATTTCGATCCTCCTTCAGTTCAACATCCCCTCGAGCATCTAATTCTAAATGGATAGATGAATTCTTTGACAAAATTGCCCCCCCCCCCCCCACCCTTCTGAACCTAACTTAGATGAAATAGGTCCCATCTACAACACTCCTATGTCTAATCATTGTCTAGACTCTCCATTCACTTGAATTAATAAAAAAAATGTATCAGTGGTCAAGGATTCATCTCCAGGCAGAGATGGCATACCTTATAGCATAACCAAAAATAGTAATGATAATGTTCTGTACCACTTCTTCAGCATCTTTAATAAAATCTTCCAGACTGGCATAATGCCTGATGACTGGAGTTCTCAAATAATCATCTTATCTGAAAATCAAACAAATCATTTAATTCTGGATCTAACCAGTAGCGTAGTTAGCATAGGTGGCAGCCGGGGTACGTTTTCTGTCCCTAATAAAATCGATTTATTGCAAATGTCAGAAACCAATTTTCGCCTTTGAAACGATGTTTTTTTTTTAAATTAGGCAATTCACCCTAAAAAGAGTACTTTGTTGGCGTCGTACTTAATAACTATCTCTAAAAATGAATCACCGAAATGTATGTATGCGCATAAACCCGAACGACTGAACGAAATTGGATAATTTTTTTTTTATTCGTCATTTTGTATAAAACTACTGTTGAATTCTGGCATTATGAAATTTGTATAAAAAATTATAATAGGTTACAGGCGAGCAGTTTGAAAACTGAATGTATCGGGAATGAATGTGTGAAATGCGAGAGGTGAGTGGGGGGAGTGGGGAGGGGGTGTTGGGAGAGTGTTGGTGGAGGGAGGAAGGGGAGGAGAGGAGGGTGTGCGGAGGGGTAGGGGGTGGCGGGAAGGAGGTTGATGGGGGGGGTGGTGTGGGGAAAGGGAATGTGGAGGGGTAGAGTGAGGGGAGGGGTGGGTGGAGGGAGAGGGGAAGGGAGTTGATGGTGGGAGTGGAGTGGAGAGAGGGAAGGCGGAGGAGGCGGAGTGGGGTGGAAGAGGGGGGAGGGAAGGAAGGGAAGGAAAAGGGGTGGAGGAAGGTGGGGGATGGGGGAGGGTTGGGTGGAGAAGGAGGGGGAGGGAGAGGGGGGTTGATGTATGAGTGGAGTGGGGAGAGGGAAGGTGGAGGGGAAGAAGCAGGGCAAGGGGTGGGTGAAGGGGGAGGGGGGTTGATGGGGGGGAGTGGAGTGGGGAGATGGAAGATGGAAGAGGCTGAGTGGGAATCCCCTAATACTATGCGAGCGAAGCCTCGGGAAAAAGCTACTCGTAGTAATAAATATAACCTTGCCATCATCTGCACTGATATTCATTTATCCATTTAACAAGGAATTATGTTTTGCAATCTTATAAGACATAGAAAGCGCCTTTGACAATGTTTTCATCCAAATCCTTTAAAAAAAACTTGTAGGCCTTGGCCGACCCCCATAAGTGTCCAATCTATTATTAATCTATTTCGTGACAGAAAATTTTTCAATAAAATAAAGTACTTTTTTGTTTAAAACCACGAAATTTATTAATTTATGAACCGACCGGTTTCGCTTTACTTAAGCAACTTCAGGGTACAAATTAATACTGTATTAATTTGAACCCTGAAGGTGCTTAAATAAAGCGAAACCGGTCGGTTCAAAACATAATAAATTTCGTGGTTTTAAACAAAAAGTACTTTATTTTATTAAATATGTCAGACCACAAACTGATTGCTTTCTACAATAATAGAAAATTTTTCATTAAGCTACTAGATATTACTCCTCAGAGTTAATCATTTTTTGGAAGAGTTTACCCCAAGGCGATGTATTATCCTGCCTACGTATCATATATACGCGTACGATACGAATTTCAGTATTGCCCCAAATTAAAAGTAATTAAAGTTCACAGATGACGTTGCTTTGTTGCTTGAGAGTATGCTGAGATAGACATTATACAAAATTTTTAGAGAATTCAGTAGGAATAATTTGCTGTAGGGGGAAGGCAGAGAGGATAGACCACCACACAACCCTCGAGTGTGTGCTGATATAGAGATTATATCACATTAAGAATAATATAATAAGATTTTGCTTTTTGTAGGGGTAGGTGGAGAGGATACACCGCCTTCCAAGTCTAACTCACACACCCTCAATGTTTCATTGCTTGAGAGTATTTTGATACAGAGATAATTTCCCATTTAGAGTCGATTTAATTGCATATTTTTTGCAGGAGTAGGTGGAGAGGATACACCGCCTTCCAAGTCTAACTCACACACCCTCAATGTTTCATTGCTTGAGAGTGTTTTGATACAGAGATAATTTTCCATTTAGAGTCGATTTAATAACATATTTTTTGTAGGAGTAGGTGGAGAAGATACACCGCCTTCCAAGTCTAACTCAGCACACCCTCAGTGCTTCATTACTTGAGAGTGTTCTGATACAGAGATTATAAAATATTATGTATCGATTTAAAAGATTAAATTTTCTGTAGGGGTAGGTGGAGAGGATACACCGCCTTTTAAGTCTTACTCAGCACACCCTCAGTGCTTCAGTGCTTGAGAGTGTTCTAATACAAAGATGATAACACATTTCATAATCCATTTAAAAGATTATATTTTTTGATGACGTAGGTGAAGAGGATACACCGCCTTCCTAGTCTAACTCTGCACACCCTCATTGCTTCATTGCTTGAGGGAGAACAAAATTCTGGAAAGTATTAATGTTAGCAAAAAAACCGTAGGTATTTTTCTCGACCTCTCAAAAGCATTCGACAATGTTGATCATAAGCTTCTTCTAATTAAACTTGAACACGTCGGTATAAGAGGTTTAGCATTAAAATGGTTTGAATCGTACCTAATAAATCGTAAACAAAAAGTTCATATTTCAAACATTGACGAAAAAATGATGCAGTACATGGTAGAATCCAAATGGAGAACAATCAACAAGGGTGTGCCTCAAAGCAGTATTCTTGGGCCCCTCCTGTTCCTTATATACATAAACGAACTTCCAATTATTGCTGGCACAGAATGTCCAATGTTTGCTGATGACACTGCTTTGTTGTTTGAATGTAATGAAGACGTTGACGAATTTAATTACTAATTACATATTAACGAGACTTGTCAATCAATAGCAAATTGGCTGTTATCACAAAATCTGTCACTCAACACTAACAAAACTCAAGTTTTACAATTTGTCCAGTGCAAGCTACACCTATAAACATAAATGTAAACTTCAATAATAATATTATCGAACCTTCCCAAACTTGTTCACTGCTGGGAATACAACTAGATGCAAATATAAACTGGAAAGAACATGTATCCAAAATAGTAGCCAAAATCAGTAGCTTTTCTTTTGTTCTAGGTACACTAAGAAATATATTAAACATCTTACACAAACTCAGTAAACGCCAAAGATGTTTTTATCATCCAAAAAAGATGTATAAGAAAAATGACAAACTCTCCTAATCGGGATTCATGTAGACCATGACCTATATTTAAAAATTTGAAAATCCTTACACTCACCGACATATTGTAAAGTGGATTCTAATGTAATGTGAATTATTATTTAAGGTAATAGCATTTATTGTAGGTACCTATACCTTTTGTCATCCGACCGCTGTCTTTCCAGAGCAAGAAGATCTCCTTCGCAGGATAGTGGAGAAAAGGATTTTGAGGTCATGCATATAAAAACGCTGGTTTTACTAGTGAAAATTAATGTTAAGTTTATTGCATTTTGCAAGAGAAAAAAGGAACCAAGGAAAAGTAAACAATACATAAATACCTTGAGCAACTATTAACTGTGGTAGAAAGAGAGAGTCAGCTAATTACGTTTAATTATTAATTCCGCACACGTCCCGTCGCCGTGATAGTCGTGACACTCTTGCAAACGACGACAGCCAACCCCTAGACTCCGTCCAGCACGTCATGGGGCCACCAGTTTCAAGGAAATCCATAGCTGATCTACACCCATCAAGCGGCGTGTAAAAATCCCACCGGCCAAGGAACAGCAACGTCGGCGTACTCTTCAAGAGTCGCAAAGCTGCTTCATTTAAAGGGATTCCACCCAACAATCAGGCACACGGCGGATCTACTCCCATCAAGCGGCGTGTAAAAATCCCACCGGCCAAGGAACAGCAACGTCGGCGCAGTCTTCAAGAGTCGCAAAGCTGCATCATTTAAAGGGATTCCACCCAACAATCAGGCACACGGCGGATCTACACCCATCAAGCGGCGTGTAAAAATCCCACCGGCCAAGGAACAGCCAAGTAATCAATACATCTCCGTTGATTACCGTTTAAATTTTCTTCCGCATGCGGATACAGCAATCTCCCGGCATCCGGCGAGGAATTCAACAAAAAAATAAGGCTTCTATGCCATTTAAGACGTCCCACACTCACAGAACGAAAAATAAATAACTTTCTAGGCTACATTGCACTAGAATCTTTTACAACCAAAACTCCTCCTCAAAAAATCTCCTCTCGCCTCAAAAAATTACGTGATGTCTGCCGCCATCTTTCCTCGAATGACGTTTCCGGTGTCGTTGCAGTTTCGCCAACCAACAAAGTTAAAAAAAAAGAAAAAATAAATAAAGCATAGACAATAAACGGTACCTATTTTGAGCAGTACCTGCTCATGAAATAGATATGTTACATTTCCCCGCAACCCCCGAAAATTTTACGCCGCGAAGTGAAGTAAAATTATTAGGACACCTCCCAACAAGACTCTCTCTTTCCACAACTGTTAAAAGAAAAAATAATACATCACAGTATCAAAAAAACAATAACATAAGATATACCAAAGTAGCAAATTAAAAACAAACACCCATTCACAGAATGGCATACAAAAGAAAACCTTGAAAATGAGGTAATACCTCCACTTTTACAAGCTCGCTTGTAAGATTACCAACACGATACTCACATGACGAGATACAATCTCTCAAGAAAACACTAGTGAGTATGGAGAACTTAAGCTCCCACTTTCCTTTATAGAAAAAAGCAACACTTAGTTATTATTAACATATAATTAACTCTCTCTTTCTCTATCCTTATATTCTAAACCAAAATGATATATGGAAAAAGTAACGTCATACAAATTATACTCAATGCGTCTTAAATTATCAACTAAAACTAATCCAAGGTATAAACAAATATACAGAATCAACTCGTTCAATTTGAAATTGATGTTTAGGAGGTCAGATCAAGTATAATACAATTATTACTTGTCTATCGTATAACAAGTTTTATAAAAAAAACTGTCAATTACAAAGTGGTCAGAGTAGGGTTTACATATTTCAATTACCTATCCATCAAAATTATAAAAAAAATCATAAGGAACACAGAAGCAAAACAGGATCTAGAATGTTAGGCTTAGAGCTTAGGGATTGTAACATATCTATTTCGCGAGTAGGTACTGCTTAAAGCAGGTACTGTTTATTGTCTATTAATTTTTTTATTTTTTTTATTTAACTTTGTTGGTTGGCGAAACTGCAACGACACCGGAAACGGGCGTTCGGGAAAGATGGCGGCAGACATAACGTAGATTTTGTGTGCGGGAGGAGATTTTCGGGGCGATTGGGATTATGGTGGGTGTTACAAAGGCGATGTAGCCTAAAAAGTTCGTTTTTACACGTCACGTGAGTGTGTGACAACTCTAATGGCCCTGTAGCCGATTTATTTTGTTGAATCCCTCGCCGGATGCCGCGAGATAATGTTGTCCGCGTGCTGATGTTTTTGACACCAAATTCAACGGGTGATCAACTGCCCGCTAGGATTCTTTCCTGGTGAATCCTTTGGCCGATGAGGTTCCTTCATGCCGCTTGATGGGTGAGGACCTTCCGTGCTCTTTTTGTTGGGTGAATTCCCTTTACTGATGAAGCGGCTCCTAGCCTTTGTTGTACCTTTGGGCCGGTGAGATTCCCCATGCCGCCTGATGGATGGAGGCTCAACCGAGCTTTTTGTGTTGGGAGGACTCCCTTTAACCAAACCCCCCATGACGTGTGGAACGGCGTTTTGGGGTTTGCTGTTGACGATCGCTGTTGAGGATTGCTCTACACGACTGGAAGAGAGTCACGACGACGAGACGTACGCGCTTCTGATAACCAACCGTAATTTTAACATAACTCTCTCTCTCCAAATCTGATAGATGCCAAAGGTATTTGTGTTTCTTTTTTTACATTTCTTTGATGTCATTTGCAAAGTGCAATAAAGCCGTTTTTTACATTTCACTAGAAAATACTTTCATTTAGTTATATGCATGTTCTCTGATCCCTATTTCCACCATCCTGAGATGGATGTTCTTTATGCTCTGGGAGGCTGTCGGATGACAAAGGTGGGTAACCTACATTATTTGGTATTACATTAAATGTAATACCAAATAATGTAGGTTACCCACCTTTGTCATCCGACAGCCTCCCAGAGCATAAAGAACATCCATCTCAGGATGGTGGAAATAGGGATCAGAGAACATGCATATAACTAAATGAAAGTATTTTCTAGTGAAATGTAAAAAACGGCTTTATTGCACTTTGCAAATGACATCAAAGAAATGTAAAAAAAGAAACACAAATACCTTTGGCATCTATCAGATTTGGAGAGAGAGAGTTATGTTAAAATTACGGTTGGTTATCAGAAGCGCGTACGTCTCGTCGTCGTGACTCTCTTCCAGTCGTGTAGAGCAATCCTCAACAGCGATCGTCAACAGCAAACCCCAAAACGCCGTTCCACACGTCATGGGGGGTTTGGTTAAAGGGAGTCCTCCCAACACAAAAAGCTCGGTTGAGCCTCCATCCATCAGGCGGCATGGGGAATCTCACCGGCCCAAAGGTACAACAAAGGCTAGGAGCCGCTTCATCAGTAAAGGGAATTCACCCAACAAAAAGAGCACGGAAGGTCCTCACCCATCAAGCGGCATGAAGGAACCTCATCGGCCAAAGGATTCACCAGGAAAGAATCCTAGCGGGCAGTTGATCACCCGTTGAATTTGGTGTCAAAAACATCAGCACGCGGACAACATTATCTCGCGGCATCCGGCGAGGGATTCAACAAAATAAATCGGCTACAGGGCCATTAGAGTTGTCACACACTCACGTGACGTGTAAAAACGAACTTTTTAGGCTACATCGCCTTTGTAACACCCACCATAATCCCAATCGCCCCGAAAATCTCCTCCCGCACACAAAATCTACGTTATGTCTGCCGCCATCTTTCCCGAACGCCCGTTTCCGGTGTCGTTGCAGTTTCGCCAACCAACAAAGTTAAATAAAAAAAATAAAAAAATTAATAGACAATAAACAGTACCTGCTTTAAGCAGTACCTACTCGCGAAATAGATATGTTACATTTCCCCGCAACCCCCGAAAATTTTACGCCGCGAAGTGAAGTAAAATTATTAGGACACCGCCCAATACGACTCTCTCTTTCCACATCTGTTAAAGAAAAATAACACAACATTGAAATTGTTTCCAAAAGTCGACTCCTAAAACAATCACGGGAGAAAGAGACGGAATTACAAAAAAAATTACATATTTCTTAATATTATTATAAGTAACTAGTACCCGCATAGTACCAATTACATCTTGATGTTTACCATCCGCGGTGGTAACGTAAGAATCAAGCTTATCTAACTTAAAACCTAAACTTAAGAAAAACCTATACAGTGAACCTCCAAAACAACTCACACTAGCTCCGCTATCTAAAAGAGCTGAAAAAACTAAATTGTTAATTGCAATATTAACATGAGGTCTAACATCTTGACCGCTGGTCATCATCGGCATGAATGCGTCCATGTCATGGTCGATGGGACTGGTACTAGAGTTTGAAACTAACGGTGGTCTCCTAGCATCCTCGCTAGCAGAATGTGGGGGACCCCCGTCTAGTTTTTTGAATTATGTCGTTCAGGATTTGCTTGTCGCTTGGTATGATTCTTCTGAGAATCAAACTTCCATTTCCTACAAAAAGGCTTGGAATGACCTTTTAAATTACAATAAGCGCAAAGTAATTTATTTCTATAAAATTGTGCAGAAGGCGAAGAAGAAGAAGAAGAGGAAGAAGGTGCAGCATTATTATTCAACGGAACGGATGACGGTTTATTCTTGTCTTTGACCGAATTTGCTTCATCGTCGGAAATAGCTAAACTTTTTTCAAATCGCTTACAAACACTAATTAAGGAATTTAAATTTTTATCCTCAAAATAAGCAATAACAAGAGCATATTTCGGCAATAGGCTATTGCACACTAAATCCACAATTTGTTCTTCCGGAAGTTGAACGTTTAATCTTAAATTAGCTAATTGCACGTCTTCAACATAATCAACTACGCTTTGATTATACTTCTGTTTCATAGAGAAGAGAGCTTTTAAAGCTTCGGTTTGGTTAGCAATTGGATCAAAACGAGTTAAAATTAGTTTTTTCAGTTCTAGCCAAGTTAAATTATCTTTATAAATGGTACGATACCATAGCAATGCTCTTCCCTCCAAAAGGTCAGCAAACGAAGTGACAACAAGCGACAACTCAATATGACGACACCTAGATAACTCCTCCACACGTTGTATAAAGTCACGGATGTCTGAAGATCCGTTAAATTTAACACCCCAGCTATGTACGGAAGGATTTGTAGTTATATTCTGATAATAATTATTAGTTATGTTGGTAGTTGTATTAGAACTTTCATCACTGCTTGCTTCTTGTTGAGAAGAAGTACCACTAGATTGTTTAAGATTCCTGTTGTAAATTCGCGCTTGCTCTCTCATGGCGGACAAAGTAGGTTCTGGAGTAATATTAACGTCAGAAAGCATCTGTATCATCTCCTCCTTAGTTGCACCGTTAATATTTGAAATCGCCATTTTGTTTTTTTTTTTCTTAGCCCGGCTAGCTCAGTCGGTAGAGCATGAGACTCTTAATCTCAGGGTCGTGGGTTCGTGCCCCACGTTGGGCGCCAATGTAATACCAAATAATGTAGGTTACCCACCTTTGTCATCCGACAGCCTCCCAGAGCATAAAGAACATCCATCTCAGGATGGTGGAAATAGGGATCAGAGAACATGCATATAACTAAATGAAAGTATTTTCTAGTGAAATGTAAAAAACGGCTTTATTGCACTTTGCAAATGACATCAAAGAAATGTAAAAAAAGAAACACAAATACCTTTGGCATCTATCAGATTTGGAGAGAGAGAGTTATGTTAAAATTACGGTTGGTTATCAGAAGCGCGTACGTCTCGTCGTCGTGACTCTCTTCCAGTCGTGTAGAGCAATCCTCAACAGCGATCGTCAACAGCAAACCCCAAAACGCCGTTCCACACGTCATGGGGGGTTTGGTTAAAGGGAGTCCTCCCAACACAAAAAGCTCGGTTGAGCCTCCATCCATCAGGCGGCATGGGGAATCTCACCGGCCCAAAGGTACAACAAAGGCTAGGAGCCGCTTCATCAGTAAAGGGAATTCACCCAACAAAAAGAGCACGGAAGGTCCTCACCCATCAAGCGGCATGAAGGAACCTCATCGGCCAAAGGATTCACCAGGAAAGAATCCTAGCGGGCAGTTGATCACCCGTTGAATTTGGTGTCAAAAACATCAGCACGCGGACAACATTATCTCGCGGCATCCGGCGAGGGATTCAACAAAATAAATCGGCTACAGGGCCATTAGAGTTGTCACACACTCACGTGACGTGTAAAAACGAACTTTTTAGGCTACATCGCCTTTGTAACACCCACCATAATCCCAATCGCCCCGAAAATCTCCTCCCGCACACAAAATCTACGTTATGTCTGCCGCCATCTTTCCCGAACGCCCGTTTCCGGTGTCGTTGCAGTTTCGCCAACCAACAAAGTTAAATAAAAAAAATAAAAAAATTAATAGACAATAAACAGTACCTGCTTTAAGCAGTACCTACTCGCGAAATAGATATGTTACAGGATTACAATTAAACAAAACACCTAGCTATTATAAAAGTGAACCTCAAAAAGTACTCTTGATTTTATACAAAAATACAAGATGTAACTATGATAAACCATCCTCAGAGGACGTTGCTTGTGCAAAAAAAGACTGAAGATAAACTCAGGTGGCATTTCTTCAAAAAATAACACTTAATACATCAAGTAAGTGAAAAGTCATAAATTTCTTGAACAAACAATGATATTTTGGTGATCGAATATACTTATTAGATAATCGACACTAGGTAAGGGGTGATCGAACAATATCCAAATGAACGACACTAGTAGAAAAAATTAACAGTACAACACTGGTTTAAGCAGTAAGAGACCTATATATGTAAATGCTTAATGTTAACTTAGAACTAAAAGACAAAATACACTTTCCTGTATTAGAGGTAAGGTGATAAACTTCAAATATGAGTTACTTTAATGGGTAGGTATGCCAGAGCAGTACCACCTTTGTTTGTGACAAGAAAAAAAAAATTTCTTAACAAATATTCTTAACAAACTTAACTAACTGACTTTAAGGAAAGTTATACCAGACTTAATCTATTTAACATAGCTATGGTATATTTAAGAAAAACTTTACTTAATTACTAATTGTTGAAATTTTAACAATCTGTGCATAAGAAAGTCGCTCAAATCTCTCATAAACAGAAGTTTTGAAACATTCTTTCCAAGTCCTTGGAAAATCATTGTTCGGGAGATAATTCCAACGAACTTGAGAAGAAGGATTCAGACTTAAACGCTAAAACAGTACAACATAACCTATTGTTTTACGAACGCATCAGTGTGTAAGTATAATTGTAGCCTATAAGGAAGGCGAAACGACTCATTTCATACAAAAAATTATTTAGAGTTTAAATAAAAAAATTCTCGTCAAAGACTAAGTCAATTACAAAATATGACTTAGACAAAATATTGGGCGCCACTGATCACACGGATCAGAGGAAACGACATTCATTGTAAACGACGTCTCCTATAGAAAAAAAATTCCGAAGAATTTAAAGAAAAAAAATTAAATTGAGGAAGCAAGATTGAGGAAATTTCGTGAAAATTCTAGACAAAACCTCTTGAGGGTACCAAACCTCAAAAGCAAGTGACCAGAAAAACCACTGACGAAACAAATGGAACAGCATGCAGGGTTGGTAGTCCCGCATGCAATCACGTTGGTTTCATCTATATATAAAGAGTAAGAAATATTTAATCCATGCGAACAATATCCTTTACATGAAAATTTCCTACAATTTTACCGTTCATATCAGCTAGAGTATAGACCAAATTAGAGACTTTACCTTTAATAACATTGCGAACGAATCTAGGGGCCAATTTGTGAGAGAAATAATTCGGTCCACTGGATTGAACGAAATTCTTCCTCCAAACGACATCGCCTACTTCATAATTAACCGTCTTACGGCGTAAATTGTAGTGTTGGGCATTTTTCTTAAAAGCTTGTAACAAAGCATTTGAAACTTGTTCATAAATTGGAACTAAGTCTTCCAACTTCTTAGCAAATTCGTCCCTAGATTGCTGCAACGTAGTGTCTACGACACCAGAAGATAAGTTATTTTTATGAAAGTTTCCGTCAATAATTTGTTCCCTACCATGCATGAGGAAGAAGGGGGTGAAGCCGGTTGCAAAATTAACCGTGTTATTGAGAGCTGATTGAATTTGAGGCAGAAATCTGGACCAATTACGCTGGTCAGATTCGGTTAAAATAGACAAAGCAGTTCCAATGGTTTGGTTATAGCGTTCGACCACGTTATTTTGGGGAGTATAAAAAGCATTATAAAAAGGCGGAGGTACGTTATACTCTGCTAACAATTGTTTAAAGTCTTTTGAAATAAATTGTTTTCCGTTGTCGCAAACGCACGTTTGCGGTACCCCGTGTACAAGGAATATGTATTGTTCAATGTTTTTAACAATGCTTTTAGTAGTTGCATTTCTAAGCGGAAAAATCCAGGTATATTTAGAAAATACATCAACGACTGTTAGAATATACATAAATCCTGCATAGCTACGCGGAAGAGGACCGACAAGGTCAATAGACAGCATTTGCATAGGTCTTGTGACTATTTTCGGGTTCGTAGAAATGCCTGCCGGCGCAGCAGTGTTAATTTTATGTGCCTTACACGTTTTACATCTATTGACAAAATTTTTGACGTCATTATACATCCCTGGCCAAAAATAATGAAGTTGAACCTTCTTATATGTTCTAAAAACTCCTGGATGACAAGAGATAACCGACTCATGTTCTTTAGATAGAACAGCGTTACGGTCCTCAAAAGGAACAACAAGCTTCCAAGCTGTGTCCTCCTGCAGAGCGAAACGAGATTTAATGTGACGGAATAATTTATTTTCCTTAATTTGAAAATTATTAAAACGTTGTGGATTTGATTTACAATTAGAAAATAAGGTATTATACCAAGTATCTGTACTCGTGGGAACGGAATCAATGGCCGAAATTAAAGAAACGTCTTTACGTGAAAGAACGTCCGGAACCGTATTTAATTTACCTTTCCTATGTATAACATCAAAAGAGTACTGTGACAGCCGAGTAGACCAGCGAGCAAGCCGACCTGTTGGATTAGATAATGAGACTAACCACTGTAGACTAGAATGGTCCGTTACCACAGTGAAGTGAGCACCTTCTATGTAGGGCCTAAAATGGTTGACTGAATCTAACACCGCTAGGAGTTCGCGCTCCGTCACGCCGTAGTTTCGTTCATGCACATTAAGACACCTAGAGAAATAAGATACAGGGTGCTCCTCTCCTTCAAAAATTTGTGTAAGTACACCTCCGATCCCAACGTTGCTCGCGTCACAGTGAATCGTGAAAGGAAGCGAAAAATCCGGACAATTAATAACAGGGGCAGAAGTCAACGCCTTTTTTAATTTCTTAAAAGACAACTCCGCTTCAGGAGACCAAGAGAAATTACTAATTCCCTTCCTTGAACCAGTGAGTTTTGTTAAGGGAGCAGCAATGGTTGAAAAATCCTTTATAAAACGCCTATAATACCCGCACAGGCCAATGAAAGCTTTTACCTGTTTAGAATTCTTTGGAATGGGGTAAGTACGAATGCATTCCAACTTAACTGGGTCTGTGCGAAGTCCTTTTGCATCCACAACGTAACCGAGATACTTCAATTCATCCTTGCAAAACTCGCACTTTTTCAAATTGACAGTTAAGCCTGCTTCTTTCAGACGCAAGAAAACCCTATTTAATTGCTCTAAATGTGAATCGATATCTTCTGAAATTATAATTAGGTCATCCAAATAGCAAAAAACGTTTTCGTCGAACTCTGGACCAAAAAGTGCATCAACCAGACGCTGAAGTTCACTAGGAGCGTTTTTTAACCCAAACGGCATCCTAACGAATTCAAACAAGCCATGTCCAGGTACTACAAAAGCCGTTTTGCAGCAAGAATCCTTATGTAAAGGGATTTGCCAGAAACTTTTCGATAAGTCAATAGAAGATATGAAGCGTGCACCACGTAGCTTGTCTAAAATACGCGAAATATACGGCAAGGGGTAGGAATCTCTTGTCGTGACGCTGTTAAGCTTCCTGGAGTCTAAGCAGAACCTTGCAGAACCATCCTTTTTAGGCACAATCAAAACCGGGTTCGACCAAGCCGAACGCGAACGTCGAACAACACCTAAGTCAAGCATTTCTTTAAGTTGAGCTTCAAGTTGTTTTTGACGTGTTTGAGACAACGGGTAATATCGTTGCTTAATGGGATCTCCCGTCGTATTAATTTTGTGCTGAACTAAATGAGTACGACCCAATCCACATTTTTCAAAAGAAATTGACTTAAATTTATCTATTACCTTATTAAGCCTACGATTGTCTTGGGGGGACAGTAAGGAAGCTGACGTGATCTTGCGAATTTCACCTATAGTATTCTCAACATCACGTCCACTGTTGGCCTCTGGAAACAATTGAGGAGCGATGTCAAATTGCTTCCAAAAGTCGACTCCCAAAACAATCACAGGTGAAAGAGACGGAATAATAAAAAAGGTAATATATTTCTTAATATTATTATAAGTAACTAGTACTCGCATAGTACCAATTACATCCTGACGTACCCCATCAGCGGTGGTAACGTAAGATTCTAATTTATCTAAACTAAAGCCTAGACTAATAAAGAAGTTATAAAGAGAACCGCCAAAACAACTGACCGTCGCACCACTGTCCAAGAGACCCGAAAAGACAAGATTTTGAATAGAAATATTCGCATGGGGTCTGATGTCTTGTCCAGAACTAGCCATCGGCATGCATGCGTCCATGTCACGCCTGAAGAACCGGTTACTGGAGCTATAAACTAAGGGTGATGATCTCCTGGCATCCTTGCTAGCAGGACGCAGAGGATCACACTCTAGTTTTTTGGATTTGTGCGAGCGGGGTCATCTCGGCGTTTGTCAGAATTCTTCTGAGAATCAAACTTCCATTTTCTACAAAAAGGTTTTGTATGACCTTGCGCCTTACAATAAAAACAGTTTAAAGTTTTTCTACTATTCGAAGAAGAAGAATGTGTAGGAGAAGAGGATGATGCTTGAGGAGAAGTAAAATGCGGTAAGGGTTTATCTACGGAGTGCTTTTCAAATCTCCTACACACATTTACCAAAGAAGATAATTCCTTTTCTGCAAAATATGCGATGGCCAATGCGTATTTAGGTAACAGACTATCAGAAACTAGGTCTACCAACTGTTCCTCCGTAAGTTGAACGTCTAATCTGAGATTAGCTAATTTAACTTCATCAACGTAATCCACAACACTTTGGTTAAATTTCTGTTTCATCGCGAATAAAGCTTTTAGGGCCTCTGTTTGATTAATACAACGGTCAAAACGTGCAATGAGGAGATTTCTCAACTCAGGCCAAGATAATGAATCTTTATAAATAGTCCTATACCAAGAGAGAGCTTTCCCCTCCAAAAGATCTGCAAAGGACGTCACAACCGATGACAGTTCTATATGACGGCATCTAGATAATTCCTCCACACGTTGTATAAAATCCCTAACATCAGAAGAACCAGAAAATTTAATACCCCAAGAATGTACGGACGTATTTGTATTTATCGATTGATAATAATTATTGACTATGTTTGTAGTCTGACTCGCATTATCACTATTGCCTTCATTTTGTTGTGGAGAATCACTACTTGATTGTTTTAAACTTTTATTATATATGCGAGCCTGTTCCCGCATAGCTGATAACGTAGGCTCTGGAGTGATATTTAATTCAGATAACATCTGTATCATCTCCTCCTTAGTTGCACCGTTAATATTAGTAATCGCCATTTTGTTTTGTTTTTTTTTTTTTAATTTTAAATTTGAGAAAAAAATAATTAAATAATTATTGAATTTAAAAAAAAATAATGTACTTTATAGTTTGAAATACCGGACACCCTGTAAAGCAAATTATCCTTCATTAAAAAAAATTATTAGAAAAAAAAAAAAATCAAAATTATTTTCCAAAAAAAAAAAAAATTTTTTATGTATGTAGCTCACCGGACATTTTATAATGTATGTAGCTCACCGGACACCGTGTAAAGCCGTGAATAAATCGAACCGATGAATACAGAAGTAAAGAATAATTAATTTGAAAACAATTTCATATATTGTACGTTGGGAGTATGTTGTTTAAAAAAATTATACGTTGCTTTACGTATTTACAAGGTATGTTGATAAACAAACACGTCAATTTGGCAGGTGACAGTTGACATTTGAAATTCATGTATTGCCAGTAAAGATGAAATATTTTCCCCCACAAATTCGTAAGTTTGTCACTGCTAACAAAGTACTTTTAAATTGTCAAAAACAATATATTATCACGCATTTATCTGTGTGGCAACACATAAACTAAGCAGAAACGTCAAACAAGTATAAATGCGTATAAGAAAACATGTACCTAACCTAAAAAACTACACACACTGATGCGTTCTATAAAAGATACATCGTAAAATACAGATAACTTACAAATTATCAATACCATCCTAATTGATATATGCATGAACTGAAAATCCCATCCGAGCACCAGTTATTAAACTTAAAAAACTCATAGATTGGGCCGCCAAATGTAAAGTGGATTCTAATGTAATGTGAATTATTATTTAAGGTAATAGCATTTATTGTAGGTACCTATACCTTTTGTCATCCGACCGCTGTCTTCCCAGAGCAAGAAGATCTCCTTCGCAGGATAGTGGAGAAAAGGATTTTGAGGTCATGCATATAAAAACGCTGGTTTTACTAGTGAAAATTAATGTTAAGTTTATTGCATTTTGCAAGAGAAAAAAGGAACCAAGGAAAAGTAAACAATACATAAATACCTTGAGCAACTATTAACTGTGGTAGAAAGAGAGAGTCAGCTAATTACGTTTAATTATTAATTCCGCACACGTCCCGTCGCCGTGATAGTCGTGACACTCTTGCAAACGACGACAGCCAACCCCTAGACTCCGTCCAGCACGTCATGGGGCCACCAGTTTCAAGGAAATCCATAGCTGATCTACACCCATCAAGCGGCGTGTAAAAATCCCACCGGCCAAGGAACAGCAACGTCGGCGTACTCTTCAAGAGTCGCAAAGCTGCTTCATTTAAAGGGATTCCACCCAACAATCAGGCACACGGCGGATCTACTCCCATCAAGCGGCGTGTAAAAATCCCACCGGCCAAGGAACAGCAACCTCGGCGCAGTCTTCAAGAGTCGCAAAGCTGCATCATTTAAAGGGATTCCACCCAACAATCAGGCACACGGCGGATCTACACCCATCAAGCGGCGTGTAAAAATCCCACCGGCCAAGGAACAGCCAAGTAATCAATACATCTCCGTTGATTACCGTTTAAATTTTCTTCCGCATGCGGATACAGCAATCTCCCGGCATCCGGCGAGGAATTCAACAAAAAAATAAGGCTTCTATGCCATTTAAGACGTCCCACACTCACAGAACGAAAAATAAATAACTTTCTAGGCTACATTGCACTAGAATCTTTTACAACCAAAACTCCTCCTCAAAAAATCTCCTCTCGCCTCAAAAAATTACGTGATGTCTGCCGCCATCTTTCCTCGAATGACGTTTCCGGTGTCGTTGCAGTTTCGCCAACCAACAAAGTTAAAAAAAAAGAAAAAAATAAATAAAGCATAGACAATAAACGGTACCTATTTTGAGCAGTACCTGCTCATGAAATAGATATGTTACAATATATATAATGGAGTTATGCATGTTAGTGCGATCATCTCCAGAAAAGTTTCCACAAAAAAACTCTACACATAAACACGCTACAAGGTTTACAGAAAATTTATTAATACGAAAAGCAAACAAAACAATTTTCCAAAAAGGACCCTTTTACATGGGCATTAAAGTATGCAACAACCTTCCACATGATATTAAACAAATACAAGATACACTCAGATTTAAGTCATCACTAAAAACATTCCTTCTGAACAGGTCTCATTACACATTAAGTGAATACCTCACATAGGTACAACTGTTTTTATATTTATGTTTATATAATAAATTAAAACTAATTCACTTTGTATTACACCACTTTTATATTTATATTTCATTTGTGTTCAAATCTGTACAACATGTTAGGTTAACTGGAAGAAATAGGATATAGGGACCTATAAGTTATACCTTTTGTACTAAATGTAAATTTTGTACCATAAATGATTTTGATTTTGATTTAGAATTACACAATGTGTGATGGTGTACAGTGGATGATGATTTATTTATTTATTGTTTGAAACATTAACAGAGTGTTAACAATTATCACAGTTATAAAAATGCCGTTGGGATGTACATAGATATTAACACTCCAATTATAAATGTTCACAGCATGCGTCATCAATGTTTAGTTGTTACTAAGCAGAGATGCTCGAAGTGTAATAACAGAAATAATGATGTCTTTATATTTCCAGAGTGCGGATTGGAAGCGGTTGATTCAACGCCCCTCGTGAGGGGGGGACTAAGAGTGAAAGCAAATCAGTTCCCGTGGCACGTGGCCATCTTCCACCGAAAAAAAAACAACGACTTCGAGCTGGACTGCGGCGGCAGCTTGGTGCGGAGTGATCTGGTCATAAGCGGTGAGTTCTAAGGCGACTTCCTGTAACCAAGGCCCGAGCTAAGGACCCCAACGTCTGGGCGGGAGGGGGTCCTTTTCTGACAAATATATTAATATTAAGGTGCGGCTAGGTGCCAAGTTGGTACAAATGGAAAGTAATTTTTAACACATTGCCTAGGGCCCCCACTTTGAAGGTGGTATACATTGAAGACACAGCGTTGAAGTCACAGAGTCATCTTGAAAGTGTTAGGATAATTGTTAGGATAATCATTTTTAAAACAATACTTTTGAAAAAAGGAAAAAATGTGAGAAGAACTCTTTGGATTCACGAAATTTAAACAAAATCATAATGTTTAGAGAGTTCACTACTCTAGTAAATAAAGGATCTAGAATCTGATGACGAACGATTCTTCATGTTCTTCCGTAAGAGCAATGTGAAATTTGACCAACTTCAAAGTATTATTGGATAAGACATAAGACAATTAAATACACGTCTTCGAAAGTCAATAATTGGTACTACTAATTGACTTCAGAAGACCTAGACCAAAACCTAGAAATTGATGCTGCTAGATCCCCACACATGTCCATTAAAAGATCGCTTTGTTTTATGGCAGCTTTATAGTACGTTTCTCCGACCAAGCTCAGAGCCACCAGGTCCTCCAGGCGGACTATCGAATAGTTGGAAGAGTCCTCTCCAATTCCTGTAATTAGATAACCACACATTTTTTTTTATTATTTTTTTTTATTAGTATCTATAGCAAAATTTGTACATAATGTATTTATAAATTATATTATACTAGCTGGGTTACCCGGCTTCGCTCGGGACAACATTCGAGAGTGTTCTGGAATGTTTCACATAGATGTTCCGATTCCCTATTCCCGAACATTCAACAATTTTCCAGAATGTTTCGGGATGTTCTGGAATGTTGTGGAATGCTCGCAAACACTCTAGCTGGGATACCCGGCTTCGCTCAGGGAGTTGATATGAGATATGGTAGTTGGAATAAAGGATAAACTTCAAAATATTTTTTATTGTAAACATATTCAACTATTTACAATACTTGTTTATAAACAATATTTTTCATTTTGTTATCCAGGGTATATATGCACAATTTTTTTGAATTTCCTACTCAAGAGCAAGCTACACATAGCTGACCGTGAAAAAAGCAGGAATCTTTGAGGTTGATGCCGCAATGTTTTAAAGTTTGTCCTTGCGCTTTGTTAATTGTAAAACTATAGGCTAATTTGATTGGAAATTGCAGTCTTTTAAATTGGAATGGCAGTTCAGTAGAGATCAGTGGTTTTCTGGGGATAAATACTGTGTGTCCTTTGTCCTTTCCGGTCATAAGTTCGGCTTCGATGATATTATTCGATAGCTGTTTGACGACCATCCTCGTTCCATTACATAGTTTTGGTGAGTTGAGATTTCTGAGTAGTATGATCGGAGATCCAATTTTCAGTCGAAGGCAGTGTAACGGCATTCCTGGTACTTGCAAAGAGTTTAAAAATTCTGTAGGAAAATTGACACTTTCTTCAACGTTTACCATCGTGTTGATCGATTTGTATATTCTCTCTTCACCGGGAATTTTCTTTTGAATATTAAAATTGATATCGTCGACAATACTATTTTTAGTTGCCAAAATTGCCCTTTGAAATAGCCACTCCGGATTGGTATAGTTATGAACAATGTTTGGATAAATTTGGTCGATGAGCTCCTCTTCAGTAGTTGCTATGTTGCAGAAATCACTTTTGAGTTCAATAAGGTCGGTCGTCTGGTCAGTTGGATATGTGCCTTCGCCTATTTGTAAAAGTTTTTGAGCAAAATGTGCTGTAGTTTCGTCTTTCGATAGTTCAACTCTCATATTTTTTGTTAGTCGCAGTATTTGTACGTGTGGCCAAAGATGTGATTTTTTTAAGCATGCATTGATTTCGTCTGCTGGTGTTGACTTGGGGATAACTGGAAGTGTTTGTCGAAAATCTCCTGAGAGTATGAGTAGAGCTCCTCCCATCACTTCATAGTTTCCTCGCAAGTCTTGTAATGTTCTGTCTACGGCTTCGAGTGATTTTTTATGTGCCATTGTGCTTTCGTCCCAGAAGATAATTTTAGCTTGTTTTAGAAGTTCACCCCGTCCAGATGCTCTTGAGATTTTACATACCGGGAATTGTTCTTCAGCTAAATTCAACGGTAGTTGTAGGGCGGAATGGGCAGTTCGTCCTCCTTCCATAAGTGTGGCGGCGATGCCGGATGATGCCAGTGCAAGTGCGATGTGTTGTTTAGCACGTATTTCTGCCAGCAATAGATTTATTAGAAAAGTTTTCCCAGTGCCGCCTGGTGCGTCTAAGTAAATAATTCCGCCAGTGTTGTTGTTGATCCGGTCCATGATAACGTTGTAAATTTTTTTTGATTGTCATTGAGGAGTGGTTTGTTGTGAGCAATGTATTGAAGTAGCTCGTTGATTTTGTAGCTTTTTTCCTTTGTAATATCGAAGTTTAGTGCACTGAAAGCATCTTGTCGTGGTGCTGGCATCCCAAGTTGTACTAGGGTCTGGTTTTTTATTGCTAAACATTTATCTTCTAGGCGAATGAGTGCTTCATTAAAGATGTCGTCGTTGAATTCGATGGCCAATTCTGGATGAACTTGTCGGATTTGGTACAGTATGTCAACACTCATACTCTCTTTGAAGGAGTCCCATAGCTGTTTTGCATTCGATGGGTTACACGTTGTTAGAGTTATGGCGAATAAGTCTCTGATTTGTTCAGCTGAGGCTGTGAGTGAGACTTCTTGTAGTGTTAATTCCCAGTGGTTGTCGTTTTCTAGTCCTAAACGTTGACATGCTTCTTTCTTTCGAAAATCCGCCATGCTGTTTCGTTACAGTTGATGTATCTTCCCATTTGGTACATGAGGATCTCGTCGTTTCTGTTTTGTTGTTCGTTATCTTTTGCTATTTGAAATACTGCCATGTCACTGCCTTTGTTCACATACTTACAGACATATTTAATGGAATTTACTGAATTGCAGTATTCTACGTTTATGTGTGCTTGGAACATTTTGGAAAGTAGTCGGTTATATGGTACTACCCATTGATTACCTATTTCCAGTTCGCCTCGTACTCGTATTTTTGCAGTGAAGCCACCATTTTTGGGTGATCGTCTTCTATATTTGGGATACCCATCATCTCCGGTTTGGGTGTCCTCCAAGTATGGTTTTGGGTATTTTTTTGTACATTTTCCATCACTCATACATGGTGAATTGGGGTTTAATGGCCCGCATGGTCCGTGAATTATGTTTTTCACAACTATGTCGTACAATTCTGGATCTTCTTGTGAATTGGGAAATTCAGCTTGGATGATTTTGTCGACATCCGTGGGATGAATTCTGTCATGTAGCCATATGAGATTGTGTGAGTGAGGCAGTCCTCGCTTTTGCCATTCGATTGTGTACATCAAGCATCTAACGGTTCCAAAAATGTGGTATTTTGTGATGACTTCAATAAATTTCATTTGTTTTTGTCGAAAAACTCGGGCTATTATGTCGTGCCGATCCATGGGGGCTTGTCCATATCTTAGTTGTTCTTTGATTTCTGGCCACGATGAGTTGCATGTGAAAGTTATGACGAGGTCAGGTCGTCCATATTTTTTTACGTAAGTCATGGCATCTTGAGTGTATTCGTGCAAGTGTCTCGGACTTCCTATGTAAGATGAGGGTAAGATTACCATTGTTCCAATGTCGTCAATGTTTCCTTCATTTATGGTCGTGTCTCGAAGGTGTATGTATTCTTCCGAGCGTAGTTTCTTTTGATTCAGTCTTATGTAAAGTATCCGTTCCGCTTCTATTTTTGCGTACATATCTACCAGGAATTGTTGGAATAAATGGCGGGTGTTGAGAACGTGATTGTATGTTTTATTATCTCGGATCATTAAGCGCTAAGAATAGAACTCCTTGGAAGTGACTTTTTTGTTTGTTTCTATGCCTGTTTCTGGTTGGATTTGTTTCACATTAAAGTGATATCCATCCTCACCGTGTAGAAATATTAAAGGATATTGGAGGGCATCATATGAACGGTGTGTCTCTGCAATGCGTTGCAGTCCTTCTATTCTTCGTTGTACAATTATATCACGGCTTGTGTTTTCATTGTCCACAATTACGATGGCCACTTCGCCTATCTGAGGTGCATTGAATCGACGTTCGTGTTCTCCAGGTGGTCTCTTGTCGGCTCGAATTATAACTTTGTAGTCATCAGAAATCATCCGGTCTAGTGCTGTTTTGAATAGGTGAATAAGTTGATTGTATTTGTGTAAGATCCTCTGTACATCTTGGATTACGTTTCGTCTTAATCCACTGATATGTTTGCATCGTTGATCGGTTTCTCTTTCTTCGTTTCCGATGAAATATGCTTGCAGAAATTTATAGTCTTCGTTGGGTAGTGTTAGTAATGATCCCATTTTGTGATAGATTTGTTCCATTCATGCAACAGATTCCTGGTGTTTCCCTAATGAATTTTTTCGCATTGCAAAATTGGCAGATATTATCCATTTTACCGATTACGACGTGTTTGTGTTTGTTATATTCATTCATCGGGTCGTAGTGGAATGCTTCATTTGTTAGGATGTACTGTTTACTTGATCGTGTCCTTCTCAAAGTGCTCATTCTCATTTGTTGGGAACTTAAACGTTCTTCGCGCTCTTCGACTGTTTCGTTTTTTAGCTGTTCTTTTTTTTTCGTTTAGTTTTAGAACTGGCAAGATCTACTCCTCGTTTACGTTTGGGCATTATGAACATATACATCCAGTGAACTTTTTATTAAGAAATACACTCTGATCTCTTTACATACTTTCACATTTTATTTTCGATTTATATTCAGTTACCGTATCACTTTGACCACTCACACTTCACTGATTGTTTTTATTAACTCACTGCACTTCACTGATAATAACTGACGTTCGAACCCACGATGGGTCTTGCTTTATATACCCTACGAAATGGTAGCCCCACCCATAAATACAAAAGGTTCGAGTGGTCCACAACGTTCCAGAATATTCCACAATATTCGAGTGTTCTGGGAAGTTCCCCAATTATATTTTCGAATCCCTATTCCCAAACATTTCACAACATTCCAGAATATTCCGGGATGTTGTGGAATGCTCTCGAATACTTTTATTATAATATATATTGATACTCACCGACACACATCGCCACTTATTTCTGAAAGGTTCTAGAGCTTTCTCCTTCCATAATTTTCTAAATCATTTGCGAACCATCCAGAACCTTCTAGACTCAGCGACGTACTCCGCCACTCCTTCCAGAACTTTGTACAGCCCTATCGAACCTTCTAGAACTTCCTACAGCTTTATGGAACCTTCTAGAATTTTCCAGGACCTTCTAGACACACCGACACACTCCTCCACTCCTTTCAGAACTTTTTACAGCCTTATAGAAGCAAATATTCCAGAGCTACTGCATGAGCCTTTACACCGGCGAACTATGGTCAAGATACTCACAAGGCGTGATGAACACACTTCGAGTACAATATAATAACGCATATAGGGCGCTATTCGGACTACCTTGGCGATGCAGTGCCTCGCAGATGTTCGCAGAAGGAAGGGTACATGGGTTCGCCGCTTTGATGCGCCACAGAATAGCCGGGGTGAGACAGCGCTACCAAAGATCGGAGAACACTCTCGTCCAGGCCGTGGCCCAGTGGCAGGGCGCGCCTCTTCACCGAACATGGAGAATTCATCTGAAGCCCCCGTAGTAGATATACAAGTACTTAAAATGTGTATATATATTTTCTTTTTAAATATTTTTTATGTTATTTTATTTTTCTGTTTCATAATATGTAAATCCATTTTATGTAATTTATACTTTTTTATGGCTGACAGAGTATTGCACCCACCGCTCTGTTCGGCTGAAATAAATAACTTATTATTATTATTATTATTATTATTATAGATCCTTCTAGAACTTTCTACAGCATTATCAAACCTTCTAGAACTTTCCGAAACCTTTTAGACTTACCGACATACTCCGCCACAGCTTTCAGAACTTTCTACAGCTTTATTGAACCTTCTATACTCACCGACATACTCCGTCACTCCTTCCAGAACTTTTTACAGCTTTATCGAACCTTCTAAAACTTCTTACAGCTTTGTGGAATCTTCTAGAATTTTCCGGAACCTTCTAGATACACCAACACACTTCTCTACTCCTTTTAGAACTTTTTACAGCCTTATGGAACCTTCTAGAAGTTTCCGGAACCCTTTAGACTCACCAACATACTCCGCTACTCCTTCCAGAACTTTGTACAGCTTTATCGAACGTTCTAGAACTTCTTACAGCTTTGTGAAATCTTCTAGAATTTTCCGGAACCTTCTAGACACACCGACACACTCCTCCACTCCTTTCAGAACTTTCTACAGACTTATGGAATCTTCCAGAACTTTGTACAGCTTTATCGAACCTTCTAGAACTTCTTACAGCTTTGTGAAATCTTTTACGGAACCTTCTAGACACACCGACACACTCCTCCACTCCTTTCAGAACTTTCTACAGACTTATGGAATCTTCCAGAACTTTGTACAGCTTTATCGAACCTTCTAGAACTTCTTACAGCATTGTGGAATCTTCTAGAATTTTCCGGAACCTTCTAGACACATCAACACACTTCTCTACTCCTTTCAGAACTTTTTACAGCCTTATGGAACCTTCTAGAAGTTTCCGAAACCCTTTAGACTCACCGACATACTCCGCCACTCCTTCCAGAACTTTGTACAGCCCTATCGAACCTTCTAGAACTTCCTACAGCTTTATCAAACCTTCTAGAACTTTCCGGAACCTTCTAGACTTACCAACATACTCCGCCACACCTTCCAGAACATTCTACAGCTTTATTGAACCTTCTAGACCCACCGACACACTCCTCCACTTCATTCAGAACTTTGTACAGCTCTATCGAACCTTCTAGAGCTTTCGGAATCTTCTAGACTCACCACCAATTATTTCGGAAAGCTTCTAGAACTTTCTCCATCCACAATTTTCTAAAGCATTTGGAACCATCAGATCCTTCTAGACTCACTGACATACTACGCCACACCTTTCAGAACTTTCTACAGCTTTATCGATCCTTCTTGAACTTTCCGGAACCTTCTAGACTCGCTGACATACTCCTCCACTTCTTCCAGAACATTCCAGAGTTTTATCGAATTTTCTAGAAGTTTCCGGAATCTTCTAGACTCTTCTTGAAATTTCTAGAGTCTTCTTAGAACTTCCAGCCCTTATATCTTCAAAAGCAAGCCCTTTAGTTAAAAACGAATACCCTTATTCCCTAGGGGGGATAAAGGTCTACCATATTAAATAACTCTCTTGATCGTACCGGCGCTCGTTTCTGAGTTTTTGCGTTCCGCACACTTTTTTGGACTTTCTTTTATAATATATATTGATTAAGGTATTAAAAAGTACATTTTTTTCACAGTCCTCCTCACTAGGGTTTCCTGTTCTGAGGCGGCCTGTAGTTTTTCCACATTTGTATTTAGTATACAGTTGTCTTTACATGGTCTTCAGTATGTTTGATAGTTCATTTTCACTTTATTCTCTCAATCATATTTTTACTTTTGTTTTAAATTTATTTATTTCTGCTATTTTTTTTTTTGTTTGAGTTGGTAGAGCATTGTATGGTTTTGTCGCATTGAATTTCATATTTCTTTGTCCAAAAGATGTTTTCAAACTGGCTGTAGCTAGAATATTTTGGTTTATTGCCCTGGTTGTGTATCTGTGTTGGACAGTGGAGTATTCTGATATATTTTTTTAAATTTTAAATAAAATATTTCTTGCATAAAGTTTTTGTATGTTGTAGACTTGAATGCTTTGAAACAATTCTTCTGTCGGAGTTATAACCGGTGATTTCAAAATTGTCTTTAGTACTCCTTTTTGGGGTATATTAAGCCGGTCCATGTGAGTGCTCAAGGCAGATCCCCATCCAGTTATCCCGTACTCTATTTGTGATTTATATAAAGCGTAGTACTCTTTCTTAATGTCGTTTATGTTGAGGATGTTACGGATGGCTCTAAAGAAGTAAATGTACCTGGTGAGTTTTTTTGTGATTACTTCAATGTGTGCGTTCCATCGGAGATTATCATCAATTTCAATACCAAGATATTTGAAAGTTAACTTTGTTTTGTAGCCGCTCATTGCTTCTCCGACCGTCTTCACAGCCACCAGGTCCACGTGGCGGACTATCGAATAGTCGGAGGAGTCCGCCTTTCTTCTTGGGATTCTACAGATACAAGCAGACAGGAGTCGGAGGTTTGTTTGTCTTTTTAAGATAAATTTTAACTAGACCTTTATTGTTTTTTTTTTTAAGAAAGACAAACATTCCCGGGTTACGAATACCCCAACAATGTTTTAAAATCTCATAAGCGGAAATTGGTTGTGTCGTGATGGAGGACTTAGCAAGCGAGGAATTAAACACGCGTGACGCCCGGGTAGCGTGTTCGATTCCTCAGCTATCGGCAAAAAGCTATTTCCAAACAGCTTAATTAATTCCTTTCCATTTTTCATTTTTTTTATATGTGAAATGTGAAGACCATAAGGTATAAATAATTAGTGTGAGTGAAGGTGGTGCACTGCTAATTAAAGTGTGTGTGAAGGTGATGCACTGCTAAGTAATGGTGTGAGTGAAGATGATGCTTGCTAAGGGGCCATCCATAAACTACATCGCACAAATTTCATGATTTTTTTACTCCCTTCCCCCCCATCCCTGTCACACATCGTCACATTTGTGAGATCCCCTCACCCCTAGTGTGACATCACATATTTTGCAATCACGCATCTGAAAAAGTTTTGCATTTTAATAATTTAGAACTGATGACCCCCCTATACCCCTCGACACACTTCTCTTTACCCCTCCCCCCCCTTAAGGTGTGACGTAATTTATGGATAGCCCCTTAGTAATGGAGTGAGCGAAGGTGATGAACTGTTAAGTAATGCAAATCGAAAATCAGATGACTTGCAAATATTGTAGATGCTTTTGTTAAATACTACAATTAAAACACATAAAAATATAGTTTTTTTATTAGTCTATTCATATGCCCAGAAAAAAAATAAACTATCAGGCCTATAAAAACTGTTTAAATTATCCTTCTTAAGAACCCATTATCGGTCATGGTTTTATTGTATAACGTGGAAAATGAAATTCTGTGGAAAATTTTGTTAAATGTTTATGTTACTTAAAATATTGAGTACTGTTTACTTTTAAATATTGTTAGGTGAGTTTGATTAAAAATGACGTATTTGAACTTACGATTAACGATTTTTTGAGTAAATTTTAGGATCTGTCGGTGAAACCCGAGGTGTTATAATATTCGGACTCTACAGTGGGTAATAGGATCTAATCACCAACCGATTTACAGAACTGCATGTATGAGAGCATGCTGAATCGCCAACAGATTTCTAAATATTTCCATTGCCAGACGAAGTTAAAAATCCCAGCGTGGCAAATAAATTTTATTGATTTAATTTGTGTTATTTCACAATTTATTCATTTAACATAATATATAGTATATTTGCGGCACGTTCCAGAGTGGAAGATACTCTCAGTATCGCCCTGGTGTAAGACCACCATTCAGTATTGAAACGTTGCTTGAAATGGCTTTAGCCGTATTTGGTGACCAGATCTGAATAGCCAGGTACTTCCTTACCTTCCTCTTCCCTATCTCATTCCCCTCCCCACTACCTTCAGGCTCACAACATACCCCAACTGGGGATGCCATAGTCTCACTGGCTCCAGACGGAAGCAGTTGGGACTCTTGTGCGGTATTCATGTAAAAAAAAAAGTTCTGCAAATCTGATGACAAAAAATGTTGCAGGTCCGCGAAATTCGTTTAGGAGAATATTTCGGATCAATGATCCTAAATATGGAAGATGACATCTCCATTATCTACTTAACGACGAGGTTCACCTTCTCCGACACGGTGCGCGCAGTCTGCCTGGACTTAACAGACACGGACCTGTACACCAACCAGACCAGGCCGGGTAGTGTGGGCAAGGTAATTATCTTATTTGATGAGTGGAGAGTCTCAGACTCACCTTGAATGTGAAGACTTGTCCGCAACTGGCAAGGTGACTCTCCCATTATTCAACTACTGACGGCGTTCGTCTACCGGGAGAAATCGATAACTTTAGACCATCGGATCGAAAGGCGTAACTTCCGACGATTTTATGTCGATATATCGAGCATGGTTTCACTGTTGACAGTTGATCCGATATTGATAGGAAATAAATAAGAAATCATTATTCACTTGCAACTCTGGAGGTATTTTCTAAGAATTCACTTTCTGAAAGATAAGCTGCAGAGCAATTACATTAATAAAAAAATAAGTAGGTATTTATTGATTTATTCATAAATTGGCAATGTTGAATTAAAATACTAACCTAACTATATATTGGCAGTCTGCATTTAATTTTTGACACTAGTTAATGCGGTCTTTAGTTGTATTTCAACCATTTTCATTTATGCAAGATCGAACAGAATAAATAGATCACATCTTAGGTGCATTATTTAGGTCTATCGATCGTGTAGACGTCTTATTTCAATTCTAAGAGCTTCATTAGTTGAAATCGTTCATTAATTTTAAAACTTGTCTAATACTACGGAGGCCACACTAATATTTATCAAGCGTCGGTTGGAATATACATAATACAATTGACAGCCCTGAATTCTTGGCGCTCATAAATTTTAATGTGCCAGCCAGAAATACAAGGTCAGTACTACCCTTTTATTCTGGCAATACTACGACTAGGGCACAATTCCATACACCACTATATAGAATTCAAAACTTGGGTAATATGTATTCGCACATAGATATATGGAATATGTCACTGATACACTTTAAACATGAAATAATAAAATCATTTATCTATAATTTAAATGCTCACTAAGGATTTTTTTGTAAATTTACTTCATCGACTTTATAATTAATTAAAATTCAAATTGAAAAGTTTTGAACTCCTGCAACTCACGAACCTACCATCTACATATAGCGGTTTCACGCTATGAGTGACCAATAAGTACTTAGGTGTTTGTTATTCATGATTATTGTTGTAAATTTTGAAACACATCTGATGACCTTACTTTACAATTTTTCTTCCTTTTATATTTATATCATGCATGTATTTTTTTAATTTTTTATAGCAACTTTATTGTTTTTATTTCTCACTGTACTTTTAAATTTTTGTTACTTTTATTTCATGTTTGTATTTTTGTTTCTATTGTAACTTTTATTTATATTATATTTTTCTCTCTTGCATTAAAATTGTACTGTCTTTATACATTTATGTAAAAGCCCTCTGGGCGTAAATTAAATAAATAAATAAATAAATAAAAATATCTGTAATCAATCGTTGACCGTGCTCGAAAATATTGATAACTGACCATGGATGACGGATTTGTTCAATATCGTAGTGATATTTAGTTTCATGCTCCTCAGACATTCGGGAGTTAAGCACAAATGATTGAAACCCTATACCAATACGTTATTGACTAAATTCCACGTTTACTATTATTAGCTATATTCATTGGTATTATATGCGAGCACGGTCAACATAAAAGTCGGTTGACAAAAGGGCGGCCTCCTGAGTGTCAGATAAGTGGTCAACATACACAACTTTTAAAGAAATTCCTTCGTTATGCAAAATAACTGGCTTATTAATAAATGCAGATGAAAGACACATTGGCAAATGAAAACGGGAAAACGCATCAAATGAGCAGGAACGATATGTCGGCTTCTGTGTTTCCTCTCTTCTACAACATGGGACTCTTCGCGATGCTGGAGATCAATGCTGCTGGCTCTATTAAAATACCATACCCGTAGAAAAAACTTAGCATGTCTACATTACGTCTGTGCATTAGAAATAGCAATTGGTCTGTTAATCAGACACCTGATTTGCACAGAATCTATTTAGAACGTTTGTAGTTATTTTGCTCCAACCCAAAGATGGCTCCCAAATTCAACTGTCGGACGTACTTGAGATTTGTACAGGTGAGCTATATTTGTTTTGTCCTTGCGAATGATTGTGATTGTGATGATTGCAGGTGGCGGGCTGGGGGCTCACGGAGTCGGGCGTCCCCTCAGACAGCCTCAACTTCCTGAGAGTTCCGGTGGTGGCGCGTGAGGAGTGCCTGGATAAGCTGCCGCGTGGCTACAGGTCATTCTTTACATCAGATAAGATATGCGCGGGGCTCACAAATGGTAATTTTATGAATAATGCCACTATCAATATCTGGTACCGTTGTCTAGGAAACTATTGATTGGATAACTAACACGTTTCATTCTCTTTCAGGATCAGCTGTGTGCAAGGGAGACAGCGGGGGCGGGTTGGTGTTTCCGCTGCAGAACACGAGTGCAGGTACCCAGCGATGGTTCCTGCGCGGTGTTGTAAGCAACGCGCCGACTCCCCGCAATCTCAGTGATCCCTGCCTGGCTAACGTTTTCGCTCTCTACACAGATATATATAAACATCGAATGTGGCTGACTACACAAATGAATGAAAATCTACCCAGAGGTAAATCTTATTTCCTGAATGTTGATATTGAAATATATAACTAACTAGCGAGTTCCCAGTATACTTTGCAATGCCACTTAAATAAAGAAATGGTTTCTTCCTGCGTGTCCTTTCACGACCGTTCCCATTATTATATCCCCTTCTATGTATAAAATATACCCATTTTTCAAACGCCTCGCGCATCACTTATTGCAATTTTTTTACAAATTTCATAACGTTATTGCTTACCAGTATATATATATATATATAGAAAACTTCATCAAGACTTTAAAGTTTCATCAGAATTAGATGAATAGTATAGGAAAAAAACATATAATGCCAGAGCTCAGCATTATATTTCCAAACCAACCCGAGTAAGCGCACATCAAACCACCAAAGTTTCATCGCAATCGAATAAATGGTTTAGGAATGCAAAAGGGATAAACCAAGAAACGTTCATTTTTACATATTAAGATTAATGTTTTTTTGTTAACCGTTAGGCCGTTAGGTTTTTTACGAAAAATTTTAATATTTCTTCGATCGCTGTTTACGTTGAATATACTAAAGTGACAAATACCATTAACTTCCCTTTCGGTGTCTTCATTCCCATCCTGTCCACACACGTATGGCTATCACCGTACATTTTGGGCACACGTTTTGGGCATTAAATTGTATACCGGTAAGATCAAATTTGACACGCCTGGTGAAAGAAAGAATGAAATGGAATGAAAGATATTGAATTCAATCTGATTCCATTTACTCCAGTCAACAATTTTATTATTATTATTTTTTTTTAAAGAAATTGTTGGGTTACGAATAACCCAACAATGTTTGAAAATCTCCTACTACCACCACAGAAAGCCGAAAATGTTGCTTGTGTTGTGATGGAGGACTTAGCCAGCCGAGGAATTGAACACGCGACGCTCGGATGGGATCCAAGAGCTATGCCCACTCAACCACCGACCAGTCGTCCGTAATGTCCGATTAAGTTGAATACAGTCCTCTAAAATTTGTATTTCCTAGAAAAAATTTAGGTCATTGGCAAAAAGAAGTGACCTGGAATCTGAAATGAAGAATTATTTCCTTTATATCACTGATAAAAATCAAGAAGAGAAGCGGTCCTAAATTAGAGCCCTAAGGAATTCCTGAGAACACAATAAATAATTTTTATAAGAATATTCCATGCAATTCACATTGTTTTCTTCCAGTAAAATAGCTAACAAAAAATATTGGAAACCGCAGAGAAAAGCCTATCGTTGACAACTTATTTAAATGTTGTGGTTTACGGTATCGAAGTGAGAAATCTAGTTGGTGGCCTTTATCTAAAGATTTGGAAACATAATCTGTAAATTCGTGTCTACTGTCTGTTCTTAATTTTTTCTAAATCCATGCTGTTCCGATATTATGAATTCTACTTGAAAGTGTATATTTCTGAAATTTAACAATAAGTACGGACAGGGAACGTTTGAATACAACATAGCGACGATTTTTAATTTATTACCTGACACTACAAAGCAGTGTAATTCTATGAATAAGGTTAAATATATGGTGAAAAATTTTCTATCGGAATTTTTTTTTATATTGATGTGTGAAAAAAATGCTGAATCTGTAGATATAAGGAGTAAATTATAACTTTTAAAATGAATATGTAACTAAACTATAAGCACCTGTTGACAAGCGAATTCAATTGGCTTAGCAGGACTTGTTTATTGATATGTATTAAATATTCTTTCAATAAAATATAAAAAAGTGTGTCGAGCTAGGTTTTAGAAGTTTTTGTTGCTATGGTAGAAGTTGTCTTTTATTTAAAATATAATTTTTAATACTACATTTGGCTTTGAGATATTTACTAAATCTAAGCCGCACTATAGGGGTTAAACAAATAGTAGGTATACAAACAATACCGGAATTTTCAGCTTGTCTTTAGCTTCACTATTGCTAAATGTTTCAGCTAGCGACATGCTAATTTTCAGCAAGGGTTGTGTATGCATTTACAATGATAATACTGTACAATAGGAATAAGGATTTACTCACAGGAGAGTCTGGAAATGGTATCTTCTGAACACTTTGCACTTGGTATTAACTTGTTCCAGTGAACAATTGCGATGCGAATCTTAATATTCATAAAACTTAATTCAATTGTTTTAACTTTCCCGTGAATCGTAAATGATCGGCGTTGAAGCGAAATATTCATCCGGATTGTACACTCCGTAACTCGGAACTCAACGGTAGGTAGGCGGGGAGAGAGGCAGAAAGGATGGCACAATAATTATCATGGAAAACAATATTCTGTTTCCAAAATACACGCACAATGTATTGCTGCGCGGCCAAATTGTAATTGGCTCTAACACTAAATGTGTCGATTTTGTTCAACAGCAAGATTCTATCAGCATGCAATGCCGCCCCAAAAACTCAAATAACCATATTATAATTAACACGGGGTCTAAATATTGCGGTTTTCGCTTCAAGACATATTTCATCAGGAATTCATCATAATTATCATCATTTTCATGTTGAAGCTCGCAATCTCGTACCACATCTCCAGCAGACGGATCAAAAGTGTCAAAATGGCCAAGTAACTCTAGCTTAACTGTTGCTTTTCAGAAAATAAAAACGAAAGCTTAATTTATATGTCATTTTATTTTCAACAGTAGCAATTTATTTCGCTCTTGATTTTACTCTAGCAACCGTTGAAACAGACAGCCCTTATGTTGCAGTAGAAAGTGGCTAAGTTGCCAAGCTAGCGTAGAAACTAGGGAACTCTCGTAGCTATGAATTTCTTTAATAATATCTCTGTAACTAACTTACAACTGAAGTATAATAACTGGATTGCTGCCACAGCACGGCTTAAGCTATGCTAACTAGGAAACACCTATACATATAAATTCCTTTATCCATCCATTATTCAGGTACCCATTCCTTAATGACAGTTGTATGTTTGTCTTCTTGCAGAAGGCTGCAGAGTGAAGGGGGGTACCGGGGTGTGCCGGGAGGTCTCCGCCTGTCCGAGAGCAATAGAAGAGATTGCCCGTGGAATTCTACCGCAGGTATCAAACAGTATTAATAGACTAGCACCTGCGTGTTTGAATTTCAGAAACCAGTCACGAGTGCATGTCGGACGCCACGCTTAGCGGCCGTTCCTCAAATAACATCTGTGTACGTGGAATTTTACATAAAGCTACTGTTATAATTCGGTTTCAAATTCAAAAATTCGACAGAAGATGTCACTACTTCCGTCAGCAGCTCGCATATTGATGTTCCCCCCTAGGTATTAGTGCTACGGATTTATATACTTTGAGAATCCTTCCTGATTTTGAAAGATAATATGATAATATGCAATACTAACTACTTTAATTTGTTATAAAATACATAAAATCCACCGGTTTTCTCATCGGATTTCATCAGTTTCTCTCAGGCATCTATCACAACACAGCAACAAAACAACATTTTACGCCTACTGTGGTAGTAGGAGATTTTCAAATATTTGAAACATAACACTTGGAACACGAAAGTGGTTTTCCTCGCATTTCGCACTGTATCATGAGCCCGCAACAAGAATTTTAAAATGACGCGTCGAACACGAGGATAGTTTATATTCATCTTCCCCCACCCCCTCTGCCCCTCTGTCGACGCTCCTGCGCTAGTCGTATGAATAAAATGTTTTAAGCTTATGTCAAGTATACTTAAATCATAATTGATTTATATAGGGAATAAGAATTAATTAATTTTTTAAGAAAAAAATATGAAACCAACAATTATTAAAACAAAAAATTAAATAAAACAGCAACAAAAAAACGAGTGTGCTTTAGACAACACAACTGAAGTAAAACTTCTGCTCCATTTATATGATAGGAAGAAAGAAAGAAAATGTGCACGCGCATTGCTCTCTCTTGCTCCTACAAGTGTCATACAGGCAAAAGGCCTGCACCTGCTACCGTTCGCCTTGCTTTTCGTAACGCTCTCGTCGTGAATTCACCAGCTTACTCCCCAAGTCAAGAGTGCGTAAAGAAGTTTTACTTGAAAAAACGAGTATTCTTTAGGCAACACAACTGAAGTAAAACTTCTGTGTAACGTAACTGTCTATGAGAGAAAGAGAGAAAGAAAATATGTGTTTGCACCTCTCTCTCTTGCCTCTACAGTAATAATCAAAGCGTAACTCTCTCCTTTTCTATCTTCACTAACTTATATCTCCCTCTCAACTACCGTTCGCCTCGCTTTTCGTAACTCTCTCGTCACGCATTCGCCAGCTTACTCCCCAATTCAAAAATTATCAATTCATTGATAACCATAAGAAACATGTTCTAGATACAAATCAAATCATAACAGAATTATAAATAGGAACCACAGAAATATAACATTATTCACGAAATATCAGAGAAATACTCTTTTATGGACCCTTTATATTTTGTAAGTTCGCAATTGAAAATGTCCATCTTGGATAACATGCTACTCGTATTGTAACTATTGCGTATTCTGTTCAGGCGAGAATTCTGCTTACAGTTGGACCCTCCACCTCCACCTCCACCCTGGCAGTTCACCAGCTTCCTCCCGGCATCTAGCGGCTTCAAAGGACTAACTACACAATACGGTGCCCTATTTATTACAGTCTGTGTGATAAGACAAGGACGTCTCTTACAATTAGTACATAGACAAGTAGATTTTTCCTTAATGCGTTTGAATGAAAATATATTTTACTTTGTTATACGGCGGTACATCCTCTCTGCACATCTATTTGGGATCACTTAGTTATATTTTGTGTAATTAGGTATGCCGTATATTCCCTAAACCGACTGCATATTGCATATAAGTACCCCGGGGGGTCAATTGTCGACGGATATGAACAGGACAGAAGAGCGTGTTGAACGCGCAGGAACATTAAATTGAATCTTATTTAGCAACTCTGGGCACTGTATATAATTGGTAACTAATTTATACAGGAATAGTGCAACTATTATGAGGGCTTCGTACACTCAATGAACTTTGTAGTCGTGGAAATTGTTGCATTTATATGATCAATTCACTCACTTCCAACAAAAGGACGGCTTCCGAAGGTAGTTGATCGCAATTGTAGCCCCCAACACATTTCTGTTGTAAAAGGGAAATAAAGCTACTCACAAAAGCTGATTAAAAGTTACAAAGATAAAACAAAATGTTGATTTTTAAATAGAAGTGTTTTAATTCAAGAGTGTTTCTTTTCCCAGTACTGCTCACCCTCCAACAAAATCTGCTGCGTGGAGTTTGTGGTGGAGACTTGCCCGCCTTTACCACCTTCAGCTGTCAGCCAGCGGAAGACGGGCTCTAAGGCACATGACTGTAAGTTGCATTGCACTGCTCTTATTCTGGAATTAATAATAATGTACACGTTTGAGATGACTTATTGCCTAGAGCCTAGATAATATTATATAATGTATTGTGTCACAAACGCAAGTCCACGCTGGCTAACATTAGCATTGCAAGCTCCATTCTCTAGAGGAGTATGGTGGGTATGTGACACGACCCTAGGATGACCTTAACCTTGGAATTTCAGTTTGGCTGGGAAGCATTTAAGGGAAGATTTTATGTCCAAAGCTGGACGCCAGAAGGCTCATAAAGTAGAAGAAGTGACAAATGCAAGAATTCGTTTTTTTACATTAGCTCCACACAGGAGGGGCCGAGGAAAAATTTTCCCCTCAGGGCCTATGTCATATTTGGGGATGCTGTGCGGAGGATCTTTATAGGTAAGGAAGTTCTGGGAAGGAAAAAGGAATGCAGGTTGGCAGGAAATCCGGGGTTCAGTGCGTCCAGGAGTGACGGAGGTATGAATCCATCCCTCCAACAGCGGTGCAAGGAGATGTTCAGAGAGAGTCCTGCTGGAGAGGTCAAAAAGGGTCCCTCAACCAGTCTCTAGGAATCTGGCCGCATTTTTCCTTTTCCGTGTTTAATAGGAGGTCCTACTATCTCGAAACTCACTCGGGTTTGTAACGCTATTTCTCCTTAAAAACCCGTGTTCATTACGAGGCACGCTTCCTCTAATCATGTAGGTACGATTTGTTACGTTAATTCTCTTCCCAAACCCGTGTACAATACAAAGCACGCATCCTCCAATCGTACACGGGTTTATAATTTTAACTAGCAGACCCGGCCACACGTGTCTGTGGCTAACGAAACCTTTATAACCAACGCCATCTGTTAAATCAAATCCACACCTCGCCGCCCGCTGCACGCTTCCGCTTGGCCAGATATATTATGTATTTCAACTAATTTACACAAAATCTTGACAAATTATACTTAAAAGCCTTCCTCGTGAATCACTCCATTTATTGGTGAAAATCGCATGAAAATCCGTTGCGTAGTTTAAAAGATCTAAGCGCACATACAGCGTGAGCGACTTCATTTTATACTTAGTAATAGTAATAATAATAATAAAGAGTAAAAATAAAGATGACCATGCGCATTGATTAAGCACTACGACTACACTGACGACCTCCGTAGTCCAGTGGCTAAGACTCTTGACTCACATTCCGGAGGTCGCGGGTTCAAACCCGGCATGCGCAAATAAATTTTATTTGATTAATTTGTGTTATTTCACAATTAATTCATTTAAAATAATATATAGTATATTTGCGGCATGTTCCTGAGTGGAAGATACAATCAGTATCGCCCTGGTGTAAGACCACCATTCAGAATTGAAACGTTGCTTGAAAATGGCTTTAGCCGTGTTTAGTGACCAGATCTGAATAGCCAGGTACTTCCCAACCTTCCTCTTCCCTACCTCCTTCCCTCCCCACTACCTTCAGCCTCACAACATACCCCAATTGGGGATGCCATAGTCTCACTGGCTCCAGACGGGAGCAGTTGAGATTCTTGTGCGGCATTCACTATAAAAAAAAAAAAAAAACTACAGGCTAAAGGAGGAGGTAGCGTAACACGGTATAACACCCCAAAAACAAACAACAACAAAAAACTACAGATCCGTGTTTGTTTCGAGGTATTTTTTATATGAAGGATGGGCATTAAAACGCAGTCTTTAAGATTTTTTTTATAACATATTTTTTTAATTAAGTTTTTTTAATATTTACTATTTATTGAGGCCCTAGTGGTTTTTTTTTCTGAAGGCCCCACGACGGAAGAGGGCTTCATCTCTCCTCTCCACTCCTTAGTTCCCCGAAGGCTCCACGACGGAGAGTCCACCTTCCTTTGGTTCCCTAAAGGCCCCACAAGGGAAGAGTCCACTCCACCTTGGCTCCCTGAGGGCCCCAGGAGGGAAGAGAACTTCATCTCTCCTCCTCACTCCTCCTTGGTACCCTAAAGGTCCCACAGAGGAAGAGTTCATCAAGATGATTTCATTTCTCCTCCTCACTTCTGCATGGTTCCTCGAAGGCCCCACATGGGAAGAGGACATCATCTCTCCACTTCACTCCTCCTTGGTTCCACAAAGGCCCCGCGCTGGAAGGGTGCCCTTCCCCTTGGTTCCTCGAAGGCCTCACAAGGGAAGAGTTCATGGAGGTGGCCTCAGCTCACCTCTTCACGGTTTCTCTTCTTGGTTCTTCCTACGGCCCCAGGAAGGAAATCAACAGAGGTAGCCTCAGCACTCCTAGGTTCCCAAAAGGCCCCTAGTTTTCGAATGGTCCAATTTTTTTTTGTCCCATGAGTTCCCAGAGAAATAGAAGCTCCACTCCAGCAGAGCCCTGAGTGCTGGAGTGAGGTCTAAATACTCCGAGATGCGACCTTGTTTCTCGGAGGCACCGTTCGTGACGCTGTTCCCCAGGACATTCAGCCTGAGCACTAGTACTAGATAGCTCACACCTTGGCTTGGGATGGCTAATGCAGGTTTGTGTTTCCACTCCCTGAGCGATGGGTTCACCACACTCCCTACGCTGGCTATAGGTACACACTTATTTTTTATGTTATACTTTTTTTTTACTTACTATTTCAAGCTTATAGTACTATTATATATTGAATCATCGTATTAGTATGTAGCTAATCTACACTACAATTTATTTTATTCATTTGTGTTGTTTTCTTACAATTAATATATTTTCATTTAGTAGCCCTTTGGTGCGTTAATAAATAGTAAATAATTAATCAATAATAATAAAAAAATAAAAATAAAACATAAGGAGTTTGCGTTTTAATGCCCATCCTCACACACAAAAAAATGCCCCGAAACAAATACAGATCTGTAGTGTTGGCAGTAGTGCCTCGTATTGAACACGAAAAAGGAAATAGGCGATCCGACCAGCCATGCAGTTGGTGGACAGAAGTATTCGGCGCCAAGATCTGGGAAACCCTAACCCATGCACACAGGCATTTCGCCAAGTCAACAAAAGTAACGAACGACTTGGGGTGACCTATGGCAGAGGTGTTGGTTATCCAATAAAAGGTTCCCGGGGCGGTGGTACCCATACTCCTACCAAATTATACCTCCCAAATTATTTCCTATTTGTATTCGCTCTGGAAGACACACACACACACCCACCCTCACACACACACATACACACACCCTCCCACACTACATACATCACCCGGTAATTAATTAATACGCATACCATAAATAAGACACTACAATGAAACACATAATAGGTACCCACCATGTAATATACTTATTAATTGTAAATTTTTTAAACTAAATTATCTAATGTACGGTTTGTTTCTGTTAATAAATAAATAAATGAATAAATAAATAAACATAAAACGTAGATTAAAAAGTTAAATGTCCGCAAAGTTCAAACTATGTAGTTAGTTGATTTAAGACAGAACTGCGAGTTTATTTACTATCAAGGTTCTCTTCCGAAATATAACAAATAGAGTACTTTATATAGGACAAATCGATGTTTTCTCTTGAGACCTCACACCCGTATTCAGAGTCGATCCTTTAGTTAAAGGAACCTTCCTTTCCGATGTTTTATATTCGGAGATACGCCTAAGATTGGTGTGACGTCACTTAAATAAGGAAGCGAACTTCCTTTAAGGAAGGTTGCTTCCTTATTTAAGTGACATCACACCAACCTTAGGCGTATCTCTGAATATAAAACATCGGAAAGGAAGGTTCCTTTAACTAAAGGATCGACTCTGAATACGGGTGTCAGACTAAACCATACATTATTAAAAATAAATTAGTGTTTTTCCTTTATTGAAAGGGTAAAAAAGAACTTTTTGATAAAAAAATTAATGTGTTTTGTTTACTGTGGTAAAAGATATATGCATATTTTTTTAAATATATCAAACCAAAAATACGTAACTTTTACAAATTATATAGTGGAAAATCATATTCAATAATTTCCACTGGACATATTGTGTGAAGTTGTGAGGCTGACAGAGGAAGTAGCGAGGAGGAACTACCTGGCTGTCCATATATGCTACAAATACTAGAAAAATCTTCTTAGTCCCATGAATGCACTTGAAACGCTTATTTGTAATGTTTTGTTTCTTCTACAGACTGCATAGAGCTGGCAGAGAAGATTCATCCGTGCCAAAAAACAAGCTACGGTTGGTTTCGGGAGGATCTGTGTCCTCTACTCACACCAGACTCCAATATAGTATATCACAAGACTCCTATAACAACTACAGCAGAGGTCCCGTACTATGTAAGTTACAGACATTAGGTAGCTTTATTTAAAGCGTAAAAATACATTTATTTATTGAATAACTATTATTATTTTTCACTAACCTAACGCAGGAGGCCCATGGTCAGGATAATGTCTCTTAGAGCCAATGTCATATTTGGGCATGCTGTGTGGAAGTTTTGGGTAGGAAAAAGGTATGAAGGCTGGGTAGGAATCTAGGGATCAGTTTGTCCAAAAGTGACGGGTGTATGATTCTATCCCTCTCACTGCAGTGGAAGACGATGGTCGAGAGAGACCAGCTGCAGTGGTCACAGGATCTCTCTAAACTGGCCTCTCTCAGTCCGGCCTGCGACGGAGATGGCGGGCAGGCCACCTGCCGCCAAGACTTGAAAACACATCACCCGATGAATCCGGGCACCCTTGCTAAGTCACCAAATGTAGCGAACCACTTAGGGCGACCTATGGCCGAGAGATTCCATGCCAACTTAGAATTAAGTCAACTCAACACCTCTTTGAAAAGTCTTTAAAAGCTATGAAAAAAATAATTTTAAAATAGCCCATAAGCCTAACCTTACGTCAGGGAACGTACCCATACTACGTGACCCACTTTTTGCAATTTTTAACCCCCCCCCCCCCTCCCTCCACAGTGACCGACCACGCGTAGTATATTCCAAGACCCCCCTCCCCCTACAGTTTTCACGTAGTAATTCATAAACATGGTTTAGAATAATTTCTTGCTAACAAAAAGGAAAAAAAACAGGCTTATATTTGTCTTTATTAATACGGCGCTTGCTGCGCGATGGCAAGAGTGTATGCATACATATAATTACAGGTGGAAAAACTATTATCAATATAAAACTATTGTCAAAATTTAGATTTCTAGATTGACTACGTGAAAAAAACCTAAGCCCCTCACTGTGATCAAGCGTGGTATTTTGAAGATCCCCCCCCCCTGAACGGGTCACGTAGTTTGTGTACGTCCCCTAACCTATTTAACCATTATTTTTTTTCATCACTTTTTATGACTTTTCAAAGGAGGTTCTGAGTTAATTTAATTTCTGGTCACCGGCGGAGATGTTGGCTATCCAATAAATGGTTCCCGGGGCGGCGCTACCCGTATTCACCTGAGTTGGCTGGTCACCATTTTCAACACGTACATGATTTTGGCACACATGTACTTCAGCAATCCGCAAGTTTCATCATTAGAATAAATCAGGGTTGGTATCAGCACTCATTGTGGACGGTTAGCTTCGCTTGGGAGGCGGGAATGGGTACCGCCGCCCCGGGAACCATTATTGGATAGCCAACACCTCTGCCATAGATCACCTCAAGTGGTTCGCTACGTTTAGTGATTTAGCAGGCGTGCCCGGGTTCATGGGGTGAGGTTTGTCTGGGTCTTGGAGGCGGATGACCAGGACACGCTGAACCCCAGATTCCTGCCCACCCCTTAAACCCTTTTTCTTCTTAGAACTCTTCTCTCCTTCCTTTCCTTAAAAAAACCCTCCTCTCTTTCCTTTCCTTAAAAAACCCTCCACACAGCATCCCCAAAGATGACACAGGCCCTGAGGGAAATTATTTTCCTCCGGGACTCCTGTGTGGAGCTTATGTAAAAAAAAACGACTTTTCTCTGAACACATTCACAGCTTGGTAAAATCCTTGGCTCTGGATTCAGAGGTCACGACATCGAATACTAATACTAATACTGTGTGTTGAAACATTTTATATTCTATTCATTTTATTATTCCTCACAAATGTTACATATATGTAATATTGATATCAAACTATTGACGGTTTACCTGCATCACGTTCTAGAGTAGAAGATACTCCCAGTATCGCCCTAGTGAAGACTCATTCAGAATTAAAAATTGCAAGAGCTGTGTTACCAGATCTGAATAGACAGACACTCCCAACCTTCACCTTTCTTCTCCACTTCATTCAGTCTCACTTGTTAATCTCCCGGTGCCCTCTTCTATCCTCAGGATAACACCGGAATGGCGTTTTGACGATGACCCCCATATTGGAAATGCGTTAATAATAATACTAACAAATTCATTACCGTACAAAAGGCCAACTACTTACAACCGTCTGGAGCCAGTAGGACTATGGCATCCCTTATTGGAGTATATTACGAGGCTGAAAGTAGTGAAGTGGGGAATAGAAGGGGAAGAGGAAGGTGGGAAAGATATTGGCTATTCAGTTCTGGTCACCAAACAGGACTAAAGCCATTTCGAGCAAAGTTTATATTCTAAACGATGGCTTTTCACCGGGGTGATACTGAAATCTTTTACGATATTTCACTTCAAGCAATACAGTCCTACTGGCTCCGGGCAGTTAGCATTAAAACAACGGCCTCCGTGGTCGAGGGGTAAAGCTCTCGACGAGTAATAAAGAGGTCACGGGTACAAATCCTGGGGTGTTTTTTTTTTCATTACCTATGATGTTATTTCGCAATTTTTTTTATTTGGGAAGTATGTTTACGAGATATGGGTAGGCTGATGTTGAAAGAAGGATGAATGCAGGTAACTCTATTAATTAGCCGTCCCTAATAGAGTACTGGTACCTACCCTAATGTATGGCAGTGAGGCATGAAACTGGCAGAGGAAGGATGAAAGTAGACTGATCGCTGTAGAAATGAGATCCCTGAGGCTTATGTGTGGTAAAACCATGTATGATCGTGTGAGAAATGTGGAAATCCGCAAAGAAAACAAGGCTGACGTAAGCGTAATGAGTAAGATCAAGAAAGGAACGCTCCGATGCTTTGGGCATGTAGAGCGAATGAACGAGGAAAGGAGTGTAAGGAGAATATATGACGCAAATGTGAATGGTAGAAGAAGTCGAGGACGCCCAAAAAAGACATGGCACGACCAAGTAAATCAGATACTTGAGTCGGGCCATGTCAAGCGTCAGAATAATAGAAGAGAATGTATGAGACGTTGTATGAAAGTAAACGAGGCAAGGAATGTGTGCCAAGACCGGGATGTTTGGTGGTCCGTCCTCTCTGCCCACCCATGCGGAAAAACGGCGTGATGGTTAGTTAGTTAGATATAATAATGTAAATTTTTGACTTATTCAAAAGTGGAACATACCTACTCTCAGTATCGCCCTGGTGCAAGACAATCACACAAAATAGAAACGTTGCTTGAAATGGATTTAGCCGCGCTTGATAATTTTATCAGAATAACCATGTACTTCTCTACCTTCCTCTTCCCCATCCCTCCCCACTACCTTAAATCACAAAAAGTAGCCCAATTTGGGATGCCATAGACTCACTGGTTCCAGATGGTTGGGTGCAGTTTGGATTTGGACTCTTGTGCGGTTACATGTTTTTATTTTTTTAAATGTTAATACCTCATAAGAGTCCCAGCTGCTCCTGTCTGGAGCCAGTCAGATTATATTATCCCCAATTGGGGTTGAAGATAGTGAGGAGGGGAAGGAGATGGGGAAGAGGAAGGTGGAGAAGCACCGGTTATTCAGATCTGGTCAACAAACACGGCTAAAGCCATTTTAAGCAACGTTTCAATATTGAATGGGGGTCTTACACCAGGGCGATACTGAGAGTATCTTCTATTTTGGAACGTGCCACAATTACCGTATATTATTTTATATGAATTAATTAATTTTAGCAAATTAAACAAATAAAATTTGTTTTTTATAAGAAAAACACTCCTTTTATAACTTTTGAAGATTATTCCCATTATGTAATACATCATTGAAGAAGAAGATAACAATAATAATCTAAACGTAACTAACTAACTAACCATCACGCCGTTTCCCCGCAGGGGTAGGCAGAGAGGACGGACTGCCAAACAACTCGATCTTGGCACACACTCCTTGCCTCCTTGAACTATGATTCTAAGGAAGCGGCATAAACATATCGGATCCTATTATACCGCTAAAACCAGTGTAGCTCTCTCCATTTTTCGGCGGCGGGGAGTGGGGATAGGAACGGGGTTACCGCTCAGCGTGCGGGGGGAGGGTGAGCGCTTTGCAGGGAAGGGCCGAACTGGTAATGGGCTCATTATTTAATTTATTTTTTTAATTAAAAAACGTTTCTCAGTTTTTTTTCGTATTTTAAGCACAAAATATAATGGCCCAATACTTATTATTTGCTGAATGAATTTCTTTTTCATAATTAATATTTTTTTTAGTTTTAACCACGTTTTTTGTTTATAAAAAACCGAAATATTCCTGAGCAATGCTCACTTTCTCAGCGTTTAAAAAAAAAAAAAGATTATGAAACAAGATTATGATTGATTCGTGTAGATTAAAAATATATATTTATATTAGTTAGTATTGTTTTTTTAAACATATTTTAAATAATCAACAGACTTGCAGTGTTAAATTCAGTGCATTTTTATATTTTTTCTTGATGTAAGCTGGTATTTGAGTTTTAGGAAAGAAGTGCTCGTTATTAATCTTATAAAAACTGTAATTACAGTGATAACAAAAAAAAATTGAATGCTCGAACAAAGGATGGATAAGTACAGGAGACATTAATAACAATTTAAAAGTTATAAAAGCATAATAAAATAAGTGTCACGTGAAGAGAGATACTATCAGTGTTTCTCCTTTAACAGAACTGGTTCTTGATCCTGCTGAAACTTCCGATGTAATCAACGAGCTAGCTCCTCTACCATTTGCAACAACCGATGTGCGGGAGGTTAGTGCAACTTTAGATGCTTACCGTATGATAAAGTTAGACAAGAATATATTTACACAGGAATCCAACAAAATAATTATCGACAAAGACGGCAAGGTAGCGCGGTGGGAATTTATCGAAAAAGTTATTAGGACCCAAGAAGAGCAAGGCCTAAATTTCGCCCATGAAATAACATACCAACACTTTATTTCAGAAAACAGATAATGAAGGTCAATCTAGCAACCCAACTACTAAGCCGAAGTGCTACCACAGTCGTATAATTTTGTAGAGAAGAGTTAAAAATGGCGTAATACAAAGATTCAGAAGCCACTTGCAAGTTGTTAAAATCTTGAATGATCTCTTTGACGTTTTAAACTCTCGAAATCTTCGAAAATTTGTATTCCGGTAACCCTTGTCTCCCTTAAATAAAGAAACCGTATTGATTTTTTTAGGTGGAGCCACTGATTATCTTAACACTTTAAAAATAATTATAGTAACCAAACGGATGAATAAAGAAAACAAAACATTTAAAATAACAAAAAACTAAAAACAAAGTGTGTACAAAACAGGCTTCTTGGGAATAGTATAGCGTGCATACAAAGTCTGAAATATTTATGCAAAAATTTAATTGAGGACTAATAAGTAAAAAAATTAGTTTCTTACAAATTAAGCCAAAATCATATAGATTACCTTTTCGGCAATATAAGATCACATGGAGGTTATAATAATAACTCGAATGCTCTGCAGTTTAAAAACATTTATAAAAACTCCTCGGTCATTTAAATTTAATAAAAACCACTTAAAGCCAGAATCTGTTAACCTACTGTCCCTTAAAATGCAATAACTTATTGTACAATTGTCGCTTTTTCAAGAAAACGGGCATTTTAATCTTGTATATATATCACAAGAATCGAAACTGCTTCCATCTGGAGCCAGAGAGACTATGGCATGTATGTTGTGAGGCTGAAGATGTGAGAAGGGGAAGAGATGGGGACGAGGAAGGTGGGGAAGTACCCGTCTTTTCAGATCTAGTCAACAAACACAGTTAAAACCATTTCAAGCAACATTTCAATTCTAATTGGTGGTCTTACACCAGGGCGATACTGAGAGTATGTTCCACCTGGAACGTGCCGGAAATATATCTTATATTGTTTTTAATTATAAAATGTTGAAAAAAATTTATCTGCGCGCACGGGGATTTGAACCCGCGTCCTCCAGATTGCTAGTCAAGAGCTTTACCCCTTGACCACGGGGGCATATCAATGTGACTTTTACATAGCAATACAGTGATTACATACTTTGAATTAACATTGTAAACATATGTAAAAGGAGTGTTAAATTAGTAGGAAAAAAAAACTAAAAATAACAGTGCAAAAAAGACAAAGTAAAAATGTTTAAAAATGAATAAGCTAAATGATAAAAAACACATACCTATGATATGTGTAAATCTCAACTTTATATTTGTGCGTTATGATTAATAAAAACATTAAAAAAATTATGTAATTTTTAATTATTATAATTTAAGTTGACTGATTCGGCCCATTGGCAGTCGGAGTTCACGTGTAAACATCTGGCCCATGGCGATGGCGGTTGAAATGAACACGCCGAAAATTATAAAATGTATATTTAAGCTATGTTTAAACACTTATATGTGAAAGGTAAGACCGTCTTTCTTCTTGATGGTCTTCATAGAACTACTTTTACACAATTTTACGGCGCACTGGACCATTTTTCTATGTGTTATGAACGTTTTTCTGGGAGCTCTATACGTGACCGAGGTGTAAAAGCCAATGTCAGCCGTCCAAAAACCGTTCGGTAAAGTTTTTGAAAAAATCACACTTCGGGAGGGTGTGCACACTTTACATGCCGTCTCTCTGATATCCATACTCTTAGCCTTGCCTCCTACACATTCATACATCGTCTCATATATGCGTTTCTATTATTACGACTCTTCACATGGCCCGACTCAAGTATCTGATTCACTTGGTCGTGCCATGTCTTCCTCGGGCGTCCCCGACTTCTTCTTCCATTCACAATTGCGTCTTATATTCTCTTAACACTCCTTTCCTCGTTCATTCGCTTTTCATGCCCAAACCATCTGAGCGTCTTTTTCTTAATCTTACTCATAATGCTTACATCAGCCTTGCATTCTTCGCGGATCTCCACATTTCTCACACGATCGTACATGGTTTTACCACACATACGCCTCAGGGATCTCATTTCTAAACGGTAAATATGAAAAAAAACAAGACACCGAAAAATACAAAAAAAAACAATGGTCGCAACTAGGACTGAAAAATAATTGGTTGAAGATAATTGTTAATTCTAAAATTTGAAACATGAGATTGACTAAAATGACGGTTTGACAGAAGGTGGCAATAGTGAAATTGGTTAACGCGCTCGTCCCGGTTAGACGAGAGGACTGGGTTCGATCTATTGTATTTTTCTATTTTTCTGTGTCTTGTTCTCTTTCATATTTTCGTTTAGATTATTTAGATTATTATTCTTCTTCAATAAAATTAAATTTATTTTCCAACGCCGGGATTCGATCCTGCGTCCTTTGGATTGCAGGTCAAGAACCTTACCCCTCGACCACGTTGGCCGTCGTTACATATAAAAGAAAAGAAAGAAGAAGATGAAATAACAAAATCAATAAGAGCAATAATGAAAACAACACTACTTGCTTAGAGAATAATATTTGTTTGTCGTGTTGTGTTCCCAGGGACTGATTGGAACAGGTCAGAGAGGAGACATTCTTTGGTGGCGGGTGTATCCTGTAAGTCTAGTGAGTGACCAGTGGGTGTTGTGTTCTGCATATGCCATCATTGTATTGATTGAGTGAGTTTATTGTTTCTTGTTTATAAAATTCAACTCGTCCTTGAAATAATGACCACAACGGTGAACATAGACAAACGTATTGCTTCGATATTTAATCAATTCAGCCTTAAAAATTTTAACGCCCTTGTGGTGTCATGTCACACAAGTTACTTTCAACTTAATCTTTTGGAAAGATGGAATTACCTTAATTATATGCACAATATCTCCATTGTAGTAACTAACGAATTATCAGAATGTTTTAAATGTCACAAAAAACTGTTGCAATCTTTTGAACAAAATTATTCTGTGAAACAACAAAATATGATTTACACGATTAATAATTATTCTCATGAAGTACCACCACCTGTTAAATACAAAAAACTATCGAAACTTATTACAAATAATTGTAATATACCATTCTTTTATGCAACTGTTATATGCTTATCACCATGTTTACGATTCAATAACATAGATCTGTCAAAATTAATTACACCTGATGCCATAGATAAAATCATGTACCACAAACAAACAAAAAATTATGATGTTCATAATTGCCCCCTTTCAAAGCATAATTATTTACTTTACAATAAATTATTTTCATATCAATTTTACAAAAAAATGTATTTAATTATGCTTAATATATACTTTCAAAATGTATTCTAACAAAACGGCAATAACATTTTATTATCAAAATGTACGTGGTTTAAAAAGTAAATTAACTGATTTATACTACGAAGTGCTCAGTTGCAATTATGATTTAATTTGTTTTACAGAAACATGGTTAGACTCTACAATCTATGACCATGAAATAGTAGATGATCGTTATAATATATATAGACGCGATAGGGACATATCGAGTTCCTTTAAAAAATCAGGTGGTGGAGTTCTAATAGCCATAAAGAAAGAAATGACATCTTTTTTAGTCTCAGCACACAGCTCAAAATCTACAGAAGATATATGGATTAAATTTAAATTAAATGAAACATCCAGACAATCCATTAACTTATGTTTGGCGTATTTGCCTCCAGATATACCGATCGAAAATCTTACAGATTTTTTCGAAAAGTGTCATACGACATATAATAACTTATCATCAGACGATATAACATTAATAATGGGTGATTTTAATGTCCCATCTATTCAATACTCACCAAATGCCAATGTAACGCACACCAGACCAGTCTTACATAATAGCCAAAAATCGATATCTCTACTAGACTTTCAAAATTTGACTGGACAATATATCAATTCAATCACGTAACTAACAACATAGATCGAATTTTAGATTTAGTGTTTTCAAACCATAACCTCAACATTCAAATTGCTTCACATGTGCTATCCAAAATTGACCCTTATCATCCTCCCATTGAATTCGATCTTTTGATATCCAAATACAGACCCCTACCCACTAATCTAGATCACATCAAATATAACTTCAAAAAAACGGATTATATTAAATGCAATGAAATGTTATCACTTAATAACTGGGACGATCTTAAAACCCTGAATTGTAATGACTCCCTACTACATTTTTATAACTTGTTATGGCTATCAATTGAAAAACACACTCCGCGCTTAAAAATCAGGAATAATAAGTTTCCAATTTGGTTCAGCAGTGTTCTGATCCACCAACTCAGAGAAAAAGAAAAGTTTAGAAAGAAATGGAAAAAATACAAAAATCAATGTGACTATGACAGTTTTTCTATCTTGAGGGCTAGAGTAAAAGTATCCATACGCACATGCCTTAAAGCCCATGTAGATTCAATAGAAAATTCTCTCCCTAACAGTATCAAAAATCTTTCAACCCTCATTAATTCGAAAAGAATTTCTAATTCTCTCCCCAAAATCATGCATCTCCACGACAAATCAGCAACAAATGGAGAAGATACATGTGAACTGTTATCTACTTACTTCTCTTCTGTTTTTAGCTCACCATCCAATTCTAAAAGTGACTCTAAACTTTCTTCCCCACTCTATAATTATCCACTGTCTCAAATCAAAATAACTTTAGACGAGGTCAAAGAGAAATTGAACACTCTTGATATCAATAAGGGTTCCGGCCCAGATGGAATTCCTCCACTATTTATTCGAAATTGTGCAGATCAGCTTGCAGTACCATTACACAAAATATTCGTCAAAAGTCTGAACGATGGGGTATTTCCGGATCTGTGGAAGGTTGCCCACGTCATTCCGATCCATAAATCTGGCAGTAAAAATGATGTAACAAACTACCGTCCTATCAGCCTTTTATCTTGTTTTGGCAAAATATTCGAGTCCATTGTATACAAAACCATCTTTAACCATGTAACACATATACTTAGTCCTTTCCAGCATGGCTTTGTAGCTAAAAGATCCACAAATACTAATTTACTCGAGTATATGGACTTTCTGTGTAAATCGATGAATAATAAAACACAAGTAGATGCCGTGTACACCGATTTCAGTAAGGCCTTTGACAAAGTTAGTCACTCTATCCTAATGAATAAACTGGATAAAATTGGTATTCACGGAAATCTGCTTCGTTGGTTAGAATCATATTTATCACATAGAAGTCAATTAGTCACTGTCAATGGTTTTAACTCTTCCCCAATATTAGTTACGTCGGGCGTACCACAAGGATCTCACCTTGGACCCTTACTTTTCTTAATCTTTATTAACGACCTTACATACAAACTCCGCTGTAATTTTTCTCTATATGCTGATGACCTCAAATTATATAAAGCAATTAAATCTATGAAAGATTGTGAACTCTTACAACAAGACCTTAACACAATATCTACCTGGTGTGTTGACAATGAAATGGAACTCAATATAACTAAATGCAAAGTTATAAATTTCACCAAGAAAACCAACAAAACTCTATATTCATATAGCATATGTGGTCACAATCTAGAAACAGTTGAATCAATAAAAGATTTAGGAATTATATTTGACAACAAACTAACATTCAATGAACACATTGAACACATTGTGAGTAAATCAAATAAATTACTTGGTTTTATTGTTAGATCAACCAAACTGTTTAAGAATTCTAACAGCCTAATAATTCTATTCAATTCCTTAATCCGAAGTGTTCTTGAGTATGGGTCAACAGTCTGGAATCCACATTATATTACACAGATATCTAGACTCGAATCAGTCCAAAGAAAATTTACACGGATTTTGTCTTACCGATCAGGTGTCTATCATCTTCTAGACGGGTACGAACAAAGACTTAGATATTTCAAATTAGAAAGTCTGGTTAAAAGACGAAACATAAATGACCTCTTAATGCTATATAAAATTGTGAATAATCGTGTAGACAGTAACTTAGTCAACCAAATCAAGTTATACGCCAGGCCCAAATCTACCAGAAACCTTGACATATTCTGGACTGAAATTTTTACCAATAATACTGGATATTTTAATCCCATATCTAGAATGTGTCGATCATACAACGATCTTGGTAAAATACACACTTACATAGATATTTTTCTAAATAATGTAACATGTTTCAAAAAATATCTCCACGAATTGTGCACCTAAAAAAAAAAAAAAAAAAGATTGTTTTTGTTTTATTACATTTCAGGAAATACTTCATAAATATTGTATGCTTATAATGTATTTCAATTTCTATATTTAAGTTTTTTAAGTTATGTATAAATAATACTTCCATTGTTTTTCATGTGTTTGCATCTGTAAAAATTCAAATGTGATTACTGCAGACACATTAGTCTAGGGATATTTATATTTGTATTTTAATTTATTATATATTACCCACAAAAATGTTTTATAAATATCCTGTTTGTGTCTCAAATAAATAAATAAATAAATAAAAATAAATAAATGTCACAAAACTGACGTTAGGTATACACGGTGTCTGGAAACTCATGTTATAAGTGGGCAACTGGTGAATCTACTTCACATATGTAATTATTGACTAAGCGTAGCGAAGTTCTGTGTTAAGTCCACAATTTTGTATTTCGTCTGAATGAACATTTGTTTGTACGTTCCGTTTCTGGTTCGAAATGGTGGCTATTAATGGTTATTATTTAAAGATTAAATTTTAAAATGTGAAATCGTCGTGTTTTTTTGTATTTTCATATTCGCATTTTTTCAATATTATGATACCTACCTGCCTAGAGAAAATTTTATAAAAGAATTATCGTTGAGATAGTTACGTTTCCTTGAACAAAATGTATAATTATTATTTGAAATTTAAGAATGTTACATAAAGTGTACGGTTCATAATAAACTAGATGTTTGAGTACCTACTTATAAAAATTAAAATTTTAGAACTCGCTTTTTGGACACGAGGTCTATTGTTACAGAATTACATATCTACTGCTACTAGTATAGTCATGAGAACAAAATAAATATAGTCAATTTTTTCGACTTGAGGATTGTTTTTTTTTTAATAAATATATTTTGTCGCCTACTTTAGAGTTAAGAAACTATTGGGGTCTGGTCAACGCTTCAACGCATTTTATATGTTAGTAGACAGCTGAAAGTAAAATTAACCACAATTTGGGAGGCGGGTGTAGGTACCGCCACCCCGGGAACCATTTATTTCACTCCAAGTGGTCCGCTACGTGTGGTGACTTAGCAGGAGTGCCTGGGTTCATGGAGTGAGGATTGTCTGGGTCTTGGCGGCTGAAGCATCTACTATAAACTGCGTGGCAGGCCGGATCGGGAGAGACTGGTTATTTTTTTTTTCATTAGCTCCACACAGGAAGCCCGGAGAGAAATAATTTCCCTCAGGGCCTATGTCATCTTTGGGGATGCTGTGTGGATGGCCTTTTTAGGAAAGGAAGGAGAGGAGGTTTTGGGATGGAAAAGGGTATAAGGGGTGGGTAGGAATCTGGGGATCAATTTGTCCAAGAGTGACGGATGTATCAATCCATTCCTCCCACTGCGGTGCAAGGCGATGTTCCGAAAGATTTTTGCTGGAGAGATCAAAACCTGAACCAGTCTCTCCTGATCCGGCCTGCCACGAAGGTGGTGAGCGGACGCATTCGCTGCTAAAACCCGAACAAACCTCACCCCTAAGAACCCGGACACCTTTGCTAAGTCAACAAACGTAGCGAACTATTTGCGGTGACCTTTGGCAGAGGTGTTGATTATCCAATAAATGGTTCCCGGGGCGGCGGTATCCATACCCGCCTCCCAAATGATATACATACATTCAGTCGTCACTCCTGGACACACCGATTCCTACCCACCCCTTAAACTTTTTAACTTCCCAGAACTTTATCTTCTTCATTTCATTAAAAAGAACATCTCCAAAAGATGACATAGACCCTGAGGGAAATTATTTTCCTTAGGGCCTCCTGTGTGGAAATAATATGCCAAAAACAAACCAACTTCAAGAGTGGTATCTATTTTTACTGTCATCTTGGTGAAGGACCACCATTCAGAATCGAACCCGTTTATTTGTTTGTTGCGTGACTAGATCTGAATAGCCAGTTATCCACTTCTCGACAATTCACTTTATCATAATATATTTCCTCTCCCCTCTCTTTTAGTCATTCAACATTCCCCAAATCGGAATGCCATGGTCCCATTGGATGCGGGCAGTTGGTACTCTTGTGTTGTAATCACATAAAACATCCAATATAATGTGAAGCTAATCCGAAAAAAAGTGTCAATGCCATGACGATTTTAAAAGTTATGTTGAGAGGTTGAAGGGGTTATGCGGTTGGGGAGGCAAGGAGATAGGGTAGATGAAGGTCGAGAAGTACTTCTACATTCAGATAAGATCACATTTACTCCATTCAGGCCAAATCCATTTTAAGCAATTCTGAATAGTGTAGTTTCACCAGGGCGATACCGACAGTAGATACCTATCTATCACTCTACAACAGTGGTTTCCAACCAGTGGTTCACGAAACATTTATTTATTAATAGAAAAACCGTCTCGAAAGGTATCCAAAAGTTGATTCGTAACCCTTTTGGTATTAATGATGGAGAGGTAGCTGAAGAAGACCAAGAAGAGCACATAAAATTGCAAAATGATAGTAATTGCAAGGACGCGTTTAAAAGTTTATCATTATTGTACCTTGTGGTCCCTGTGAGAACAAATTAATGTAATAGTAGTCCCTGGTCAAAAAAAGGTTGGAAAACACTACTCTAGAACACCCTGTACTCTGTAGTTTAGTGACCAGTATATCTCGCGTCAAAAAAGGTTTCACCAGGGCGATACTGACAGTACCTATCTATCACTCTGGAACAGGGATGGGGAACCTGCGGCCCGCGAGGCCTTTTGGTGCGGCCCGCGGGCACTTTTGGTGCAGCCTGCTGAAAGAACCACAAAAAATTACTCAGAACGGGATGGTTTTTTCACGGTGTTTCAGATGCATTTTTAAGACGTTATTACAAAATCGTTACTAGCAAACAGTTCAGACACAAAAAACCGTGTTAAACCTCCCATTTTACTTTTATTTTAATTTGTTATTGTGAAACGATAGTGAAATTACATCGGAACTATTAATTTTCTTGTACGGGCAGTCCCGATATTTCAGGATTGATGGCAACTCTATTCGGAGAAATTATTCAATTACAAAGCGATGATGAACTTAAAGTTAGATATAACAATCTCTCCAAATAAAGTCAGGAATCACTGGTTATATTAAGTCAAGCTTATCTTAAAATTTTGTATATAATAAAAATATTAATGCCATAATAATTGCCACACTTCTGGCATAAAAAAATTATTACATGTAATTTATTGTAATTAGTTATATTAATATAAAATTATATTGCGAAAAATAAATATGCTACAAAATATAGAAAAACCATTCACGTAATCAGAGTACAATTTCACAAATTCCTGTTGCGGATTTATCTACTAACCCTAACGCATTTCGAAGGCAAAACCATTTTGGTGTTTTAGGTGCAGTATTAATTAAAGCTGGGGACTCACAAAAACCAGTTTTGTGTTCAAAATGCAATGAAAAAATTCCATATGTGGTTTCTTCTGCTTACGTATTTCGTAGAAATCCGTTCTCGTTTTTGAAGTGCATAAAATTCTAGTTGATTTTTTGCTGCCAGTATTAGAGAAAAGCCATTTTCATGTACTCAGTAGAATGGCTACACTCAGTACTTTTAAGTCTCCGCGTACAGATTCACCCTATAACTGAAACCAGTTCTGTGTTTAGAATGCAACGAAAAAATTCCAGATGGGGTTCCATTTTTTGACGCATTCCTCGTGTTAGAAGTGCATTTATAACATTCTAGTTGCGTACTTTGTGCTGCCAGAATTGGAAGAAAGCCATTTTCATGTAATGAGTGGAGTTTTAATTCCCCGTTTACAAAATCACTTTATAATTAAAACCAGTTCTGTGTTGAGAATGCAACGAAGAAATTCCAGGTGGGGTCTTATCTCGCTAACGAGTTTCATAAGAAACCATTCTCGTGTGTGAAGTGCAGTTATAAATTTGTAGTTGCATATGTGCTGCCAGTATAAGAGGAATGAAATATCATGTTCTGAGTGTAGTTTTAATTCCCCGCGTACAGATTCAACCTGTAATTAAAACCAGTTCTGTGTTAAGAAGACAACGAAAACGCATCAGGTGTGATTTCATTTGCTGACGCATTTCTTATGTTGGAAGTGAGTGCATTTATAAAATTCTAGTTTCTTAGTTTATGCTGCCAGAATTAGACGAAAGCCATTTTCATATTCTGAGTGTAGTTATAATTCCCCCCAAGCAAATTTAATCTAAATTGAAACTAGAACCGTGTTCAGAATGCAACGAAATATTTCAATTGTCCCAATTTCACCTGCTGATGCATTTTGATGGAAACCATTCTCGTGTTCAAAGTGCAATTATAAAATTCTGGTTGCAGACAATGTGCAGCCAGAATTTTAGGAGAACCATTTGCATGTTCTGAGTGTAGCTATAATAATTTTATTAGTTTTAGTAAAACCAGTTTTTTGATTCGTATGTGAATCCGCCCCCCCCCCCCCCCCCCCCCCGAGACGGATATCGGAGTGCGGCCCGCGGTTTAAAGTATGAACATCCAAATGGCCCGCGATGCTGAAAAGGTTCCCCACCCCTGCTCTAAAACATCCTGTACACTGTAGTTCTGTGAACAGCAGACCTCGCGTCCAAAACAGTTTCACCAGGGCGATACTGACAGTACCTATCTATCATTCTAGAACATTCTGTATTCTGTAGTTTTGTGAATAATAGCTCTCTCGCGTATAAAATCCATTTTCCAATATTCTCTTATTTAATAAATTATAAACAAAATTTCCTCAAAATCATGAGATTTGTAAGTAGGTTCCTAAATACCTACTAACGTTATTATAAACCACTTATTTTATGTAAAAAAAATTATTTCGTATAACGATGTAGAAAATTTGCACTATCTCAATGGCAACTAAATACTTTAGTTTATTAAAAAAAAATGCAAATAACAAAAATAAACTAGAGGATTTCACATTTTTAAATAATCTTTTCTGACCTAATAAAACGACCACCATCTTGTACCGGAAAGGGAACATATATGTAAATAAATGAACAGGCAGACGTAATGCAATCAGTCAATTATTAGTGATTTGGATTTGCTCAACTTTGAACTAAAGATCAAATAATGGCTGAAATCTTCCTAACCATAAAATAGCTTTGAAAAAAGATTCACAATATACCTAGAGGTACCTATTTACTGCAAAACTGAGAGAAATTTTAGGAAAAATTATTTTAAAAATATTGTAAAATGGGAAATTTAACTATTTAAAAAAAGCATCTTTTCACGGCTGTAATTCATTGTACAGGGTGTTCACGGCTGTAATTCATTATACAGGGTGTACGTCCCTTAGGACGTACTTCACTTACTTCCCTTCAGTGATTCCACAATATATTTGGAATAAAAAGTGTACTTTAATAAGATTTTGCTTTCCAGTGACTTTATTACTTTTTATTTCAACTTAAATCATAAAAAAATCAATATGTATTAGACAGTTTGGGTCTGAGTGAGGGGTTGGGCGGTTACTCGGCTGAGTGATCAGTGCGGGAGAATTTATTGTTTGGTTTTACGACAAAATAATTGAAAAAAAGTCACTGGAGCCATAAATTTCATTAACATTTATTATTCTGTTAAAAAGTCGCTCATTTCCATGTTATAAATTTTCTAGTTTGTCTTCAACAACTTTTCAAGATCAACCGTTAGGGAATTATTTAGAAAATAACATTTTTTGTCATATTTCATATAAAACGGCAACCGCAGCAGAGATCACCCGAGGTAGAAAACATGTAATTATTTTTAGAGTACCGACCTTTACCGAATGAAACCAAAATAACTTCTAGAATTCTAGACCATCTTTTGCAAGGAAGACCACCTTTTTATCTCTACTGACTGGACTATCAGGGGTTGAACAGAATCAAATTGGATATCGACATATTTAGCTTTAAAGAAACAGCTTTTAAATAACAATCTTGTTTGCCGCTATTATGGTAACTAATTTTTATAAATATAATTTTATACTCGCATGTTTAAGAATTTCATAAACTTTACTATTTGTAAACTCTGCTTTTTCTTAATAAATAAATAATCTCGCGTCACCATGTGTGTTCGAGATGAACTATAATACTACACAACCGATTTTAATGAAATTTGGCTTACCGTGTGAAATTTAGTCCAACTTAAAAGATAGAATAGTTTGACTTTAATGCGAATTAAATGTTCATTAAATTTTTGATTTAAGACAATTCTTTGTAATTATATGTAAGTTTCTAACAGATGGCGGTGTGAGTTAATTTATGGACACAACACTTGGTTATCTAGGTTGGGTAAACATCCAGTAGATGGCGTTGTGTTTCATTAGCCACAGCAATGCGTTACCGGGTCAGCTAGTATTATATATGTACCTACTTATATGCATGCAATTAATTGTATAAAGCTTTAAGATGAACAATTTTGTAATGTTTTAAAAGAATAAAAAATTGAATTAAATTGATTTAGCAATTTTACTTTAAAATATAAACCCATAACAAGTTTGTTATTCTCAACCATCTCAGATGATGTAGTGATTATATTAGACAGTTAGAACAAAATAAGAAGAAATTAATTCACTTTGCAATTTTAATTTAACCTGCACTTGTTTTGTTTCAGCTCCAGTAGAGTTAATTTTATCGGATTGGGTGGGGCCTTTAGACCCCAGTACAATCCAGATGAGATATTTAATGTAACAACACAACACATACACCCGCTATACAACAATAGTTACTCTAGTGTATACAACGGTATCGCCCTCCTTCAGCTTGACAGGCGGTAAGTATTCCATAATTATTTAAAATATTGACAAAATGAAAAGTAAAAATCACACATCAACGAAAACATAACAGAAAAAGAATACGCCCATAGCCTCTATGTAGGTATTGTAGGTGCTACCGTAATTGTAATTCCAGACCATATGCTATTCGGGCATTTTTTTTATTTTTTTATTTTTTATTTTTTATTATTTATTTATTTATTCCATTTTTACAATTTTACAAAGTTAGGTATAAGTACAATTATTTTTTTTAATTATGTACATGTAATGCAAATATTTTTTTAATGGTGGTAATAATACCTCTCTAATTGAGAATTTCTCGTGTTTAGAGAGGGAGTACTAACACAATTGATATTTTGATATATGTTTAATTGATGCTACCATGAGCGTATTTATGAAAAAATAAAATAAAAACAACATGTATGTAAAATTTTATACCTGTGCACTATTTTAGGAAGAAAGTTTTTTTTTTTAAATTATAAAATATAAAACCTGTGTACACATTGAAAATATAAGTGGGCGTAATATAACACAAACATGAAATTACTTAGTGGTGAAATGTATTTTTTATTTTTTTTATTTATTTATTTATCTATAAAAAGAATGTTTGTATTACATTATTCGATGCCTGTCTCACTAGGGTATACCTGTGTTGAGACAGGCGTAGAGGTACATAAATGAGTATCATACTGTTAGCATTGCCGCAACTTACGGCCTTTTGCTAAACCAAACCTGGAAAGGACACGCAATAAATAGGCCAACAGAACTAGCTCAGGAAGTCGGCGCAAGCAAGGTTCCTCTTAAAACCAAGGCGAGTGTTGTGGTTCGCTTGTGAATTCCTCCTCCTTCCTTCCTCACAATCTCCAGGTCTCTTTCCTCAATCAGAACACAGTTTTGCACGTAAAGGGTTTATTCATTTAGAAGGAGACAGGGTTTTACAATTGCCAGCCTCGGCAAACTACACATGGGTACTTGCTAGGACTAGTATCCTAACATGGCGGGGAACTTCTCTCTCTCAACTCTCCACACGTGTTAATGAATTTAAATGCAGGATGTAGCACACAAGAGGGGGCAAAGATTCATTTTACTCACAAAGCAGGAAATGAGGTAGTCGTCAGACAGGCTACCGGTGGGCTGGAGCCTTCTCGTGCACAATACACATTATAGAAACATCTCGGAGAGCGCCATAGCGCAATTACTTGGACACTGTTGTCGCGCCAGGGGCAAGCGGTTGAATGAATGCCGGGTGCCGATCGGCACTAGGGCCACGGATCTCCGCGTGCGGAGAGGGGGGCGGTGCGGCGAGCTGTGCACTGGGACCCAATTCACTAACTCCTCGCAACAGGAATAAAGGACTCTATTCTTTATCTTTTGTAACGTAACACTTCCCCCCTCGCCGCAATAAAAGCGACGTGGCAATGGAGCTGTAGGTCTAATAAATCCTCTTACCCTTCCAGCACTTGTGAAAAAAAAAAAAAAACATTTAAGAGAAAAAGGAGAGAGAGAGAAAAAAGTTGCTAGCTACAAAATAGTAGAAAACAAAAACAAAAGAGAAAAAAAGCATGGTAAACAAAGAATTATTTATGAATGTACATGAAAGAGCAGTGACATACATAAATATAAACAAGGACCTGCTGGAGAAAGGTACAAGGGTTATGCAGTGATAGAAAAAAAATGACTCTAAATTGTATCATTGGTCTATGAGCTATGTTTGCGTAGCGTGGTTTGCGTAGGATGTTTGGGGTGTTTGAACGTTACACTGAAGTTACAAGGTTACTTTGTCACAGTAACCTGGCCCGTTTGAGATTACACTCAAGGAAAAATAGGGCCTTAAAGAAAACACGAAGAAGAGAACGCGGGATGAGGCTTCTTGGTGGTGGAGAGGGTTCTACCTGTCACAGAGGTCAAAAAGGTAGCTGCTTCCGGATCCTGTGGGTGGGCCAGTATGACATCATTGGGGTACTGGAGAGTGGAATTGTAATTGGTGGTTGGTCCTTTATAGAGGAGGTGGTTTGTGTGCATGACAGCCGTTGTTGTGATGGTGGTTGGTACACTGGTTTGTATACAGTGGGATTGTTGTGTGAACAATCGTTAGTATCGTTATTTGCGCAAGGGCACAGGAGCATTGGCATGATGGCAACAGAGCAATTTGCAAGGTGCAGATTTGCAAGATGCAGCAGGAACATTTGTACAATGGCAACAGGAACATTTGCAAGGTGCCGCGGGAACATTTGTACAATGGCAACAGGAACATTTGCGAGATGCCGCAGGAACATTTGCACGATGGCAACAGGAACATTTGCAAGGTGCCGCAGGAACATTTGTACAATGGCAACAGGAACATGAACCAACTTAGAGCTGACGTGCTCGGGTTTGTTTGAGTGATGGTTTTGTGATGATACAATTCGCAACTACACGCACGACTCACACTAGGTTAAGTTAGGTGCGGTCGGGTGCTTTTGGTATGCAGGGTTTGAAGGCATGGGACCTCCGTGACGGTAGTGAAGGCAGCATGAAGAGAGGCGCAGGTGTAGATAGGGTGAAGAGCTGCTGGTCTTCTTATTAATCCGGCGAAAAAATTATTATTAGAACAAAATTCTTGAAGTTACCTGCCTAGTAGACCAATGATGAAAAGGTTTGGAGAGAAACAAGGTGTGCATGTTGAGAAAGATTGAATTTGTTTGACGTGTAGAGAGAGAGAGAGAGACGGAGAGAGAGTTAACTAAATGCAACTACAGACTTATACATATTACAAAGGTACGTATTCAAGGATGGTTCTGTTTAACCCATTTAGTTTTTTTTTAAACTAAATACATTTTCAAGAACACGTGGGTAAGGGTTTGTACGTATGACAAAATGCCCCGTTTGAAAGAAGTTGGTTTTCCATGACCTATGCTCACGTCTATACGGTAGCATTTTTTCTACTTTCGAAGAACAAAAACATTGAGTACAAATAAGTTATGAAAAGTGGGAAAGGAGTAGGAAGTTGAAAGGATCCTTGTATGAAGGTTGTCCCATTTGACAAACGAAACGCCAAGTGCGTAACGCATATATCCCCATTCACGGATAATTTCGACGAAGGGAAAGGGTGACAATTGGGAACATTTGAACGAAGAAAACTGCCGAGGACTCGGCTATTTCCGAAATTCGACCTCTGAGTGGAAGGTGAAACAAGGTCTACAGCAGTTATCCTGGCACATTACAATACCATTTGGTAGTGTAGGACAAAAGGAATACATTGACATAAAAGAGTCTAATCCTCTACGTGTATTGGGAAGAAGATTAGAGGGTCGTTTTATTCTCCTACTTGTTTGCGAGAAATGGCAGACCCTTGCTCAAATCTCACAAACCTGGGGGGTTTTCTTGTTCGTCTCCCAGACAACGAGTTAGGTGTTTTTTGTGTCCATCAACTTAACTCCCACGACACGATGCCCCATAATCATGAGTGAAGCGTATGATTAGTCCTTTTGAGATAGTGGATAGTTCCTGGGTTCTTGTGACAGGAAGTCCACGGGCATGTTAATGAGTACTCTGCTGCAAAAGCAATAATTTTCTGATAACAGAAAATAAAAGGCGTGTGATCTACACTTGGTAGGACACACAAACATAGGGGTAGATATTATTTCGTTCGCACGACTCATGGTGAATATTGTCACGTTTTCACGTCTCACGTGACAGGAATGAACGATTTACAACAAATTTTGCCCAGTATTGAAAGACAGTAACCCAATAGGTATTTAAAAATATTTAATGAGATAAATCACCCTCTCGATCAACAACCCTGTGTTGACGAGCAAACAATGAGTAGTTATGACGGACTACCCGTGACGTGTAAAAACACAAAGATATTATGAGATTCGCATCTATAGCAGTGGATATTGTAAGGTTCACACCTGTAATAGTAGATATTGTAAGGCTCGCGCCTATAATGTTACAAAAGTTTACGTTAAAAAAAAATTGGGTCCCCATTCAATACAGACGGTGGGTTGCAATGATGTAATTAATTCTGCACTGCTGTAGCTTAATAAATTCATATAAGCATACGTTACAAGACTTGCCAAAAGGCGATAAACACAAATTTTATTGAAGATCTGGCCAAGATTTTAAAACTTCAAACAAGAATAATGGTACAATAAAGGACAAAAGAAACTGATGTCATGATAAACTATTGTACCTAATAATGAAGTTGTATATGTACAAAGAACAATGTTAATGAAGGGACGAAACGTATTGTCACTTTTATAACAAATTTTTTTTTTTCTCAGAATCCGACAAAATATGATTCTGGAAAAAAATAGAGCAATTGGGTTGAGCGCCATTCTAATTTTGGAAAAAAGAAGAAAAAACACAAGCAGCAACAAGGTTGCTCTTGAATTGTTTCGAATCCAGCGAATGTGACCTGATAGGTGTGTTCATTTGGTGTATTCGAAACGATCCCCAATATACAACATTACTATGAATGTTTAGGATGGGGTGAGGAGGAAAAAGAAAAAAAAAGGAAAAAACGGGAGGATTTCCTATTATAACAGAAATCTTCGGGACATTCTTACAATATGGTGCTGTGACCATAGTAGCGAGCTGCGGCAATGGTCTGAAACCAATGGTTATTATACAGACTTGCACTTGTGATTTTTATATTTACAACATTAGGGTAGGGACGTACTGGTACGACGAAAACCCGACACAAAACAATTAAAAAAGGGTGATATGACAAGATGAGACGATGAGGTGAGAAGAAAAACGCGCGGATGCTGCAAGAATTGTGAGAAAGAAAGCGACGTCTCGGAGCAAGAGTTTTCCGGAACCGTTGATGGTAGGAGAAAAAAAGGGGGCCCTTTCCCGAAGTGATCAATTTCAGGAAGAGGATGCATACAAGTATGAAAACGGTGCCCCAAGAGGTGCTCTTGTGGTACAGCAGGCAAGGCACGCAGGATGTACAAGAACATATAAAATTATGCAAAAAGAAAAATAATGTACAGGAGTTATGCTACCGTTGACATTGATGTGCCTTCGGGTGTAAGGATTACCTTACGAATGCCCATATGGGTAATTATTTACATTTAATATTTACAAGTAACTTACGTCATTTATGACAAGAATTATAAGACTTCTAAAGAGACCGCATCGCACTGATTGACGACTGGCCAAGAGAGGTCAGGGGCGTTATAATGATCAGGGTTAACAAGATGCATGTTTTGCCAATTTGATAACGCCTGAGTACTTGATGTGATGGAATTTACTGATTCCGTCACAGTAAGGCATTTTGGATTTATTCCTAGGAGAAATCTTTCTATTTCTCAGGGCCTGTAGTAGTTCTTCCTTTCTTGAAGTAAAAATGTGCGGGATTATACCCAGCGTGACTTGAGGAACTTCCATGGTGTATAGGATTGTGTCAGAGTGACCTTATGTTGGAAAAAGTTAGAACTAGACTCGCAATTGGAAAGAAATTGGGCAGAGATTGACCACTGGGGACGTATTTTTTACAAAAAAAACGCGTTTGGATTATTTGAAAATTTGGGCAGCGATTTGCCTCAAAAAACGTGATTTTGTGAAAAAATCCAGTTGTTTTGGAAATTAGTTGAAAATTTTTCAAAGTCCAAAGACGAAAAGAAAAATTGGGCAGAAGTTTGCCTCAAAAAACGAGATATTGTGAAAAAATACAGTTGTTTTGGAAATTTGTTGAAAATTTTTCAAAGTCCAAAGACGAAAAGAAAAATTGGGCAGAGGTTTGCCTCGAAAAACGAGATTTTGTGAAAAAATCCAGCTGTTTTGGAAATTTGTTGAAAATTTTTCAAAGTCCAAAGACGAAAAGAAAAATTGGGCAGAGGTTTGCCTCAAAAAACGAGATTTTGTGAAAAAATCCAGATGTTTTGGAAATTTGTTGAAAATTTGGATATGAAAACTTCACGGGCCAGGATTCACCTTAATGGAACACGTTTTTAGAATTTATTCCGATGTTTTTGAAAAAAGGTTTGCAAATTTGCAAAAGTCCGGAAATAAAAAGGAACAAACGAGGTTCGTCTTAAACGAACATGTTTTTGGAATATTTCCATTAGCTTTCCAAAGGGGAATTCTTCAGAAAAAGAAAGAAATATTTTTTCTTTTATACAAGTTTTCGTGGAAGTATTTGTTTGAAAATTCAACAATGTCTTGGGGAATAGTTTTTTTATTTACGTGGCTAGATTGTAGCCTGATTTGAGCATCACCAATTATTGGTATTTACACGCCAACTTCCTTTCGTCATAACAAGTTATATACAGATATTATGCATACGGATGTAATGTTAGCTTTCGAGGAATCGACGTCATCGCGAACTAGGCATTTTTTGAATTATGTCGTATGTTTCTTTATAATAGAAGAAAAAGAAAAAAGAAGAAGAAACGGACGGCAGAAGTAAAAAAAAAAGCCCAATTGTCAAATGGCAGAAAGAATTTAATCCACTTGTTCCCTTAGGTTGCAAAGTATGTCGATATAAATACTGGTCTGTATTTATATATTAATTACTTGAGAAATATTATTATTAAAAAATATTAGGTTAATTAACTTTCGGGAAACAAAGCGGGTAATTGGTTCATCATATACAGGATTTTAATTGTTGAATAACTTTGTTTTAAATATTTATGTTCATTTCGACTATTAACTTGTATTTGAAACTAGCAAATTTAGTCGGTCGACACTTGTAAACACTATATTATTCACGGCGACAACTTTCTTGGTTGAGCACTTTACGTAGGAATACCGGTGACAATGTTTTTTCGAGTGACGACTCGAAAATGAAGGGATCGTTCCCGTGGTAATTTAAATTGCGATTCGAAGTTACGTTCGCGCCGGGGTTCCTGTTGGAAATGCTAGACAAATTGGGAATAACAAGACAAAACATTATCCACTATAAAGTTTAAACAATTGCTGATTGAAGAACGAGACTGTGGGACCGTGAAGAGGGAGGGAAAAAAAAATTGCCCCTAAGTTGGACGCCAGTGTTAGCATTGCCGCAACTTACGGCCTTTTGTTAAACCAAACCTGGAAAGGACACGCAATAAATAGGCCAACAGAATTCCTCCTCGTTCCTTCCTCATAACCTCCAGGTCTCTTTCCTCAATCAGAACACAGTTTTGCACGTAAAGGGTTTATTCATTTAGAAGGAGACAGGGTTTTACAATTGCCAGCTTCGGCAAACTACACATGGTTACTTGCTAGAACTAGTATCCTAACATGGCGGGGAACTTCTCTCTCTCAACTCTCCACACGTGTTAGTGAATTTAAACGCAGGATGCAGCACACAAGAGGGGACAAAGATTCATTTTACTCACAAAGCAGGAAATGAGGTAGTCGTCAGACAGGCTACCGGTGGGCTGGAGCCTTCTCGTGCACAATACACATTATAGAAACAATCACGAGTCTAGAATCTCGGAGAGCGCCATAGCGCAATTACTTGGACACTGTTGTCGCGCCAGGGCAGGCGGGTATAACTCCGATCCAAAAAGTGAACCGAATCTTTGGTGAAATCATAAGTCCACTTCGATTTGTTTATGGTCCCCAGCTACTACCTCCACCAATAGGAATCTTGGATTTTTGTTGCATTTTTCTGCTTTACTTTCGTTTGACATTTACAATGCATTCACATTTCCGACGCAAAAAGATGGCAATAAGTGTGAATATGGATTTTGGGAATTGAACGATCGAATGAAAAATGAAAGAACAGGACCCGTAATTGGAACAAAATTACAGGTGGGAAACTTCCTTTGGTTGATATTTCAGTGTTCCTAAAGTAGGTATGTTATTTAAGTTGTATTTTAATCGGTGTTAAATCCCTCGCTAGCGCCTAGCGAGGGATTTAACACTTACAATGTTTCTCTCGCAAAAATAAAGTTGGTTGTTTTCAGGTGGAAAAAATATAATAAGCAGTAATTGTTGAATGAAACACTAGCATATATTGAATCATTTGGTGGGTACGAGATAAGCCGCCATAGCTCAGTGGTCAGAGCAATCGACCGGCAATCGAGAGGACACGGGTTCAAGTCCCGTTGGCGTCATGTATCTTTTCTCGGAAGATTTTTCAATGTGGATGAGTGTTTCAGGCTGATAATTATTGCTTATAATAATTAATAAGTAATTGACGCAGTCAAACATCACCATTACATCTTAAAAAGGTATACATGTTTTCTATATTGCATCGACCTATCTCATTAATTTAATCTTCCCCAATTTCCTCTCTGGATTTTGACAAGAGTGCTTATGTTTTTTTTTATTATATAAAATAGATTTTAACAATTAGCATTTCATTTGCTTTTTTCACAAGTTACTTATAGGAGTTAGGTTTGCTAAAATACGTATTATTCAAGTATGATTTTAGATTTTCACGGCAAAAAGTATTAAAGAGATTTTTTTTGGGGTATTGTGCCATTTTACACATCAACCCTGATGATAGGAACAACACATTTATCACTACGCTTGCACTTTCTGTTCTTATTTTTAACATTTTTTTAATATTTTTATCAGTATTAATAAATGTATTCCTATTTTTCAGTGGAATCTGAACCGACAAAACTTTACTTGTTTACAATAAGTGTAACATTTTATATCCACATCCCAATACATTCGCTTCTGTTTCTGGAGATGGTTAGATGAGATTAAGGGAAATACTATCAGTCATTGGTCATTGAGAATGATGCAGAGGTAATTATTATTTTTATTACTTACTTTCATTTTACAAAAATTTAATAACGTCAGACAAATTTAATGCATTTGAGTAAGTTTCTTTATGTAGGTAAGTAGGTATCCTAGAACTTGGTTTAGTATGAGAGTAATAAAAAAATAAATGACATGGGAGGAAATGTAACTACATACATACATAGATATGTATGTACATGTAGACAAATAAAATAAAAATTCCATTTTTTAACTAATTTCCATATACACAATACATGTACATGTACCATACCGTGTACATGTACCATACCATACATATACCATATACATGTACACAAATAAAATAAAAATTGCATTTTTTAACTAATTTCCATAAGTGAACCAATATAGTGTTTATAAAATATAACTTCTTTAGTAATATTTTTTGTTTGTGTTTTGAAGAGTTTTAATTTTCAATGTACATTTGTTACATTAATTTTAATGATTTTTTAATGATTTCAGGAAAAATATGATGAACTGAACTAAACTAAACTCCAAATTAATAAATATGATACATATTTGAGCCCCGAATGAAACATCAAACATCTTATGTAAACTAATGTCTCCATGGACCTTGGTTATATTTTGGCAATATGGTAAATTTATTTTAGACCTGACGAAAGATATAATAGGTACGTTAAGTAATTTATCTTTAAAACAATGTCTTAATTTGGCAATTTGCTACAGAAATATAACCTGCTTACATTGTATTCTTGTTTAAAATATGTACATGTAATTCTGAGTTTTTCATTTTTCTGTTATAAAATGAAATTTTTTTAAATTCAGTAGTTTTGTAGGAACGCACAATCATATTTTAATTATATGTATTTCCTGTTGGTATTTCATGTTTTTAATAAAATTCTTATCATGTAATTACGAGTTTTATTTTTAAAATAATATTTGAGGCTAATAATTTGGGCGGTTCTGGGTAGGCCCCGAAAGAAAATAATATTGTCTATGGTCGCGCCTTTTTTGTTGTTGCTTACTCTATCTTCGTCTATGGTGTGTGACGTCACAAATCCCCGTCATCATCATCATCATTCGAAAAATTATTGCATTTTGATGGTGAAATAGTGACCAAATTTTTCTCGAACAAAAGCCTGAAGTTATCAATCTAGTGGGTGGTTTGTATATTTATGCGCCAGGGGCAAGCGGTTGAATGAATGCCGGGTGCCGATCGGCACTCGGGCCACGGATCTCCGCGTGCGGAGAGGGGGGCGGAGAGGGGGGCGGTGCGGTGAGCTGTGCACTGGGACCCAATTCACTAACTCCTCGAAACAGGAATAAAGGACTCTATTCTTTATCTTTTGTAACGTAACAAGTAACAATACATAAGAATATTTAATTACAACATAAGAATATTTAAGGTAAGATACATACTGATTTATACAATTCAAACAGAAAGATGATTAAGATTGAGGGTTAATATCATAAAGAGAGCATTATATAGGTGAAGGAAGAGATGAATAAAGTAGTAAATTCTTTCGAATCTATATAGGTAGTTATATTATACATACAGGATTTTACTATTTTAAGTTCTTTAATAAGGGTAAGGACATATGTGCGATGGTAATTCTGTCTATTTGTACTCTATTTTACAGATGTTAGCAGTAGTGTGACGTCCAATACTTATAATCCATTTCTTTATATCTTGTTTGTATTTGGTCATTGATTCAGTTTGTCTAATCGTGGCTGGAAGTGTATTGTGTAGTTTGCAAGCTATGTATTTAAAGTGTTTTTGTCCAAAGGTGGTTTTAGAAAAGGGAGTTTGGAGAAGTTCTTTATTTTTGGCTCGGGTATTGTGTATCATTTGTGTTGGTTTGTATAGGATTTTGTTGTTTTTATGTAAATAAAGTAAGATGGATTTTGCGTAGAGCTGTTTAATGTCCATAACTTTGAAAGTATTGAAGATCGTATCGGTGCTGGTAGTGAGAGGAAGTTTAAGAATTATTTTTATTATTAGTTTTTGTGCTTTAATG